>JAGPOW010003642.1:77034025-77100908 GCA_030014935.1 Caiman crocodilus
GCTGGCTTCAGGCGTTACTACAAGGGGTTTGATTTCACTACAAGGGTTTGGCCTCTTAGGTGGTGTCATGAGTCACCGCCTACAATGCAATCTGCACAGGGGCAAATAAGTGTTTAGGACAAATCAAGATGATATTGGGATATGTTAATTTGAAATGAAAAAATATGACTAACACAATCCAAACAAAGCTTCAAAGCTATTGATTAGCATTATTTCTCTTTAGTCAGCAAGCAAGGTAGTATAGCAAAAGTACTAAAATGTTTGCCTAAAGTATGGTGAATATAATTTAAATACTTTGTACAGTATTGTCCGAATTATTGCTCCTATTAAATCATACAAACTAAACAGGGTTTAGTGTCAAGGGGTTTGTGTGCATCTGTTGATGATACAGAGCTTTTCAATCTCCCTCCCTGCTTCTTGATACTGTCTGCAGCAAACTGACAGGCAAGGAAGCCAGCAGGGAGTTGATAACTGTGTATCATCCCATCAGCAAAACAATAGCCTCTCTCCATTAGTTCAAACTCTTCTTATTACCAGAACTTTACCAGATGACTTGTTGATTAGCTTAAAAAGCCATAAGTGGATGCTGTTCAATCTGTCTGTCCCAGTGAAATTGGAGACACACAGGCAAACACCTCTCAGCATTAGCTAGCATACTGCATGCCTAGGGTCTGTGGGGCTGGGGTCTGTGCTGTGGGAGATGGGAAGGGGGGGTTCCTTCCTTGAGCAGTGAGCAACAAGTGGGATTGAGACAGGGGAAGCCAGGCAGAGCATTCTGTACCTGCAATCTCTGCTAGAACTCTGGCTAGGGAGCAGAGACCCCATCCCAGAGAGCATGCTGGGATGCTGGGGTAGTCTGGGACAGATATTGCATAAATTGGTTTAACCCAAATCAGTTAAGTCTGATACTACATTCAACAAGGTTTATCTTCAACCAGTTTCAGCCATTTTGAAACTGGTGTATGGGCACTGAACTTATGTTCTGTTACAGGTTTAAACCAGTTTCTGATCATTTAAACCAATGTATGTGTAATGCATGTCCCTAGCCCTGGAGATCAGTTGTGTGTTTTTCAATCACTGTCCATTGATCTGCCAGTCATGCTCAAGTCAAACACAGGCTTTCCCCTTGTTCAGTCTTTATGGCCTAATACCCATGAAGTACAGCTATTCAAGACAGCTCTTTCCACCCACTGTGCCCTGCTGCCTAGGCTGACCAGGCACAGTTGGTGGAGAGAGCTGTCTTGATTTGGTGGGACACTGCCTCCCAGCCATCTGGAGATCAGGACCTGTCCCAATCTCTATGTGGATGGGAAGTAGTTGCCTGGCAACCAGGACAGCTCTCTTAGCCATGTGAAGATCGAGGTGGATCCCAAGCTCCACGTGGCTGGGAGGTAGTATCCTGCCTAGATGGGACAGCTCTCCTCACCCACAGTGGTCCCCTCCTGTGTAGGCTCACTGGGAGCAATTTACTCCTGGTCAGCATCTACACCACTGCTTTGGCCCATTAGTTTAATAAACTGATTTCTAGTACCTGTATTTGCAGGTACTAGAAAATGGCATATTACACTAATCTAGTGTGTAGTAATTGCTGTGCGCATGTAGATGATGATGCTTTACTGTACATTATTTTAGTCTAATGTGCAGTAAAGTGTCTCATGTAGACACATCCTCCTAGTCCTACGTTTTCAGTCAGTGTGAAGTTAGAAGTGTCATTTAGTTTGCTTGTGTCTTGACATGGGCACCATGAAGAAGGCTGAAATTCACACATTGGTTTTGCAAATGTGCACAGGTAAGCATTCAAACCAAAAAGAACCTCAGACATTTTGGGGATTTAGCTGCTAGTTTCAGTATGTCAATATTTATCTATGAATTTAAAAAAAAATATTTTCTGGGACCTACCTAGTATTACCTACCTGGTATTAATATGGGCCTGATTAATGCTTTGGGGATCCATTGAGAAACCTAGATGTCAGGAGAACAAGCAAAGAACTTACGGTTGAATACTTGATGGATATTAGGCCATAAAGACTGAATAAGGGCAAAGCCTGTGTTTGGCTTCAGCATCACTAACAGGTCAGTGGATAGTGATTAAAAAACAACCCAGACTTTTTTTTATTTGATGTGCAAACACAAAATGCATAATTTCAGGCTTAATGAGTGGATATACAATGTATCTTGGTATCACCACTTAGCTATGAAGGCTGACTTTTTTGTTTTGATCCTCTTTTTATTCTTTGTATTATTGTAGAAAAATGTATTCTAAATTTTAAAACTGATTTATGATTATGAGATTCCCACTTGAGAGACATTAAAGGTGTCTGTTCATGACAAAGTGTTGACTTCTTGCCTTCTGAAAATTGGGCCTCTTGAAAATTGTGCCTGTTTAAAATATTTAATCCTAGAAATCACAATAGTGTATTTCTCAGTTTAGGTTAACTTACACTGCTTAATATAGTATTGCTAAGGGGAAACAGGAGAGTCCTACAGTCTAATTGCTGCTTCCTAGAACACATGCTAAACATTCCTTAGTTTTAGAATAAGAAATATTGGCGCAGTTCTAGAAGCTAACTTGGTAATTACCCAATTAATATATACACATGCTACTTTCTTTTTCTATACAGTTATAAATATATTTTCCTCAAAAATGTATAATATAAAGAGAATGTGTAGTATCCATCAGATTTTGGAAGAGATCAGCTGAAAGCAAAGCACCTGTTAATAGCAGATGTATCACTGCTCTGCTTGCCTTAGATAAATTACCATGCCCATAGAAGTTACTTTTAGGAGATTGTACCTTCCAAAATTGTGTGTGTGAGGGGCTATAGGGCATAGGGGAGTGCAAAATCCTGTTGTCCCAACTTTGTTTCCATTGCAATGGAATATTTCTGATACACTCAAAATATCTAGTCAACTTTTGTGTGATTACTCTTTTGTACTCCATTGTGTATTTACATTCTGGATGGGATAGTATCTAAGCGTTGTAAGTTCTTCATGACTGTGAGAGCTCATCTACTTTCAGCTCATCAGAATGTAATGTAAAATCTTTTCTTTCCTGAGTTTCTGCATCACTAGATTCTTAGCAAAACCTCCAAGCTATTCACAATATATGTTATTTCACAAATAATGAGGACACAGTAGCTACTTGAGGGCTAATTTGTAAAAAGGTGTATAACTTTTTCCACTTGATTCATTCTACAGAAGCAGTAAAATAGCAGGCACGTATTTCAATAATCATTGTGATTAAAATAATTTGCTATTTAACCTGTGTGAGTGTACTGCCATTGCCTTCAAATTTGGTGGCAGTGGAAGCAGAATATTTTCATATTTAATTTTTTTTCACATTTGTATATGTATTGATAGCATGATTGCCCTATTCCTCATTTAAAAAGTGAATACAGAAAATGGGCATTTCAAGAAATGTAACTGGAAGCTTAATATTGAATATATATTGGAATTTCCAGAATGAAACACGTTCACCCAGTTATTTGGGCAGTGTTTTCATATTTGTTTTTGATCCCTCATAGGCAAGAGACATCTACTCTGAGTTAGTTTGCTTTGAATAAACTGGAATCTCTATATTTAGTCATTTGCTAAATGCATACTGCCAGAAGTGAAGCCTCTGGAAGTCTTTAGTAACACATGAACTTGACAAGAAGCTCTTGATTAAGTTGAATTTGGATTCTCTTCACTAATATGGTTTAATATACATATTTGGTACTTACCTTGTTTAAAATGCAAAGAAGAACGAAAGCTTGCCTATTAGACTTGAGTATCGGACACTAGAGATGCCATAGGTAATAAAGAAATACATGTTAACCTGGACAAAACAAAACTGATCTACGCCCATGGTGCTCACAGTTTTGACTCTGTGGGCTAGATGAATGGCATAGGACCAGTCTATGGGCTGAATTAGGCCCCATGTTGCTTCTGCCCAGCCGGGGCTGGCCTCCGGTGCACTGTACTAACCCACACAGCCTTTGCAGGCAGGATCAGGCCATATGTTACACCTGATCTAGCAGCAAGGGCTATAGACATGGGGCTTCCCACAAATCTGTGAGAAGCCTTGTGGGCCAGGTGACACAGCACAAGGGGACAGACTTGTCTCATGGGCTACAGATTGAGCACCAGAACCATTTTAGGAAGGATAATAAGAGGTTCTACTGGGATAATTCCAGGGAACTGATAAGTCACAATATCTTATTTGATATTTTTGTAACTGAAAAATAAATATTTAATTTATCATGACTATAGGGAATTGAAGGCAGAAAAATTACCCTTAATGATGGGGCTCAGATTCACCTCTACGACATAGGCATTATATCTCTTCACCAAATATTTGCTGAACCATCTAGATGCAAAGGCTGAACCAGGCGGTGAGTGTGTTCCCCCTCCCTGAGCCTGCTCTCAGGCTAATAGAATTGTGGGGCACGGAACAGGGAGGCAGATCCCTCCTACTGCTGTCTCTGTCTCCAGCTGAGCCTAGTCTCCCATGTAGCCCAGCTAGAGCAGGGCAGGATGCAGCCCTGGTCAGCTGCGGTCAGTGGGGAAAGTAGCAGTGGTGGGTGGGAGAGGAGAGGAACAGAAGGGGACAGGATATTTTACTGATAGAGAGAGAATTATTACCAACTTCAGGGACTTAAAAAATTCTCCAGATACTGCTCTTGATGCATGGTCCAAAACAGGGGTTATGACCATGTTACTGTATCCTTTCTGGATATGCCCTTATCCAGATGTGATACTAGTTTACACTCAGTCTTGGAAGTAATGAGGACCTTATAGAAGACTTGGTTAGAGAAAATAACTGAGGATCAAATGATGATGAGTTGATTCAGTTTAAATTAAATGGTAGGACAAGAAAAAATAGGTCTGCAACTAAGGTTTTCAATTTTAAAAGGCTAATTTTACTCATCAACGAGTTAGTATATGGCATGAGGAGCTCTGGGACTCAAATATAAAAGGCTTGGTATTTCTGTAAGTCAAAAGTGCGAAACTTATCTGGAAGTGCAGTAACACCAATTACAGTGCTTTAAGTTTAATACCTGCCATTATGGCACAATAATGAATATGTAGATGCATCCACAGTATTTCAGTTTGTCTGCTTAGGGACTGAAACAAAGAATATTTTTCAATAATCTGGGGCACAAATGGAAATGGCAAAAAAGGAAAAGGTTCTAGGCTCATTAGTTGATCAGAAGGTGACTATAAATTGTCAATGTAGTGTGGCAAATAAAGAAGCATTAATGCTGTTGTACAAGACACTAATGAGATCAGTGAAACCCACAATTTTTGGTCACCTATGGTCAAGAAAGATTAATATGAATTGAAAACCATAGGGAACTGCTAAAATGAGCTACTTGGATGATCAGGGGAATGCAGAACCTATCTGATAAAAGGAAACAAAGAGTCTAGAAAAATATAGGTGGAGACGAGACATGATAGATATCTATAAATAAATCCTGAGGTAATATTAGTGAGGGGGAAGAACTCTATGGGCTCCTACACATATGCTGGAGCCTGTTCTGATGTGTTGGAAATCCAATGTGCATGAAAATTGATGCACTCCGGTGGCCTTTCCACCATGCGGCTCTGTGCTGAAAAAATGGCGGCAGTGAGCTTTGAAATAAAACACATTTGATGAGCTTTAGTTTAAAGCAGACTGCTGCCATTTTTTTGGCATGGGTAGGTGTGACAACGCTGATACACATGATGTGCAGCTACTTTTAATTAGCATGGCTCGCTAATTAAAGTGCCCAGTGCCATGTCCCACAGTACGTTTAAAAATGCCCCCCCCATGTTAAAAGGGAAACAGGTTCTGAACAAATTTGAGCTAGAAATTAGAAGAGGGTTAAAGAATCCATTAAAGAAATGATGTTCTGGAATCTCTGTGAGAATGGCGCAGGCAAGAAATATAACCAGTGATCAAATGTAGATAAGTTTATGAAATATATTTTATGACATGGTAGCTGGCAACAGCAAGAAACTGGATTCAGTGACCCAGGAGGTCCTTTTCTGTCCTGTCTTCCTATGTAGCTGAAGGGAATATAATGTTACCATAGTGACAATCCCACTGATTTTATTTCCCAGAACAGGCCTAGCTAGTCTGGAAAATGGACGTAGTAGTTTTATTCAGTATTTCCCAGCCCCAACCTAGCATTTTGACAATTAGATGGAAATGCTTTTGAATTCTTCAGCATACATTTACACAGCTGATTAACCATCCAAAACATTAAAACACCTCTGTCTATTGTGTGTGTGTTAATCAACAGCTTCTATTTTTGATCCAGTTTTGGCATTTGCAGTTCTTGTAGTAATGTGTAATGTTTATAGGATCAAAGACTGTCAATGTTTTAACATGAAAATATTATTTTAATAATTTTTATATCCCAAGTTTACCTTATTTTATATTCATTGGCTTACATACAAATTAGTTGTCTTTGGATATCAAAGTGTTGAAGTGTGGAAAGAAAATATCCAAGTTTCAAAAAAGCTTATATTATACCATAGTTGCTCTTTATTTAAATTGAGAAGTAGGGTAGGTATTAGTCTTTGATAAGATCTTATCTTTTGACATTTTGGCACTATAGAAGTCTTAGCTGTGTCAGAAGAAGTGTTAACTACTTACTAAATTGGGCCTGTTGTTTTGATATCCATGCATAAGTCCTCTTAGCATTAACGGCATTTATGCATGTATATTTATGGGAGAGTAGGCCCCACAGTAAGTCTGCGATGACAATATACAATTATACAATTTTAATACTTACAGTTAATGTTGTTAATGATCTTTTGATAGTGACGTTCTGCTTCTAATACTGGATGAAGAATATCATATCAATGCCTTTGTGATGATGTCTTATTGAGAGATAAGAGATAAAATGACCTCCTACTGTTTGAATTAGTGATCAGTCTATGCACAGCATGGCATTATTCTCCTGCAGTGAATCTCCAATTTTCACTGCTCATGCCTTAATTTTTTTCAAGAAATCATGTGTATAAACTAATAATGGGCTCTCCAAGTAGGAATCAACTTGTCTCCTTGAAAGCTCCAGGGAAGCAATAGGGTATCAAGAGTATACACATTTCTAGGAGGGGAAGGAGGGGAAGTTGTAATCAGGAGTTGGTATGAAGTGGTGTGGTGTCTGTCTCCTGTTCCAAGAATTGGAAGATGTCCTTGTTATTGAAGGCAGCAACAAAGAAGCTTGAATATTTAACAAACTTCACTTTACATTCACATACACGTTCTTTAATTTTTTTGCAACAAAGAAGTTAAATGAAGGAAAATATTGTGTTCCTTCACAGCCCTTTAGGGTCACGTATAGATTATGGCCAGAGATGTACTTAAAGCTCACAGAGGGGGAGTAAAAACTGCTGCCTGCTCACAGAGCCTAGCCGCATTTTTGCGGTCTTTTCACAGAGACCGTCCCCCCTGCCACTGACTGGCTGAGAGGGCTGCCTTTCACACGACCCTGCTCCTCACTGCTGATTGATGGAGAGGGGCATGCCTGCACGAAAGGAAGCCCTCTTGGTTAATCAGTGGTAGAGGGAGGAGGGGGCAGCCACCATCTTGGCTGCTTCCCTTCGTGCCAGCAGCTTCTTCCCCTCCCTGCTGTGGTAGGTTGCACAACCAGGCCACAGTGGATGCTGGTTCCCACTGGGTTCCCACAGGGGGGACCAGCATTTATTTTTAGTATTTTTTTTCCCCAGTGATCTCACGCAAAATCTTGGGGAACGCAAGTTTTTGCAATGATCTTGAAAACTGACTTTTATGGTTTCCATGAAAATTGTGAAATGGCAAATTGAGTAGATCACTAATTGACTCACTTAAACACCTTACTTATGCAAACTGATCTGAAAAGTATTTCTAAACATCTTAATAACCTACTAATGTATAAGAAGTGTTCAGCCTCCAATCCTCCCTGTTTTACTCTTGCAAATCTCCCATTTTCCAGAGTAGGGAGAGTCAGATGTGGCCTGAAAACAACCATTCCAAAACAACATACAGGTTAAGGAGTCACTAAAATCCTGATTCTGCCTATGGTTACCTATATGCCTAGTCCAGCTGAAACTAATAGGACCACTTGCAAGGATAGTGAGGAAGTAAAAAGGCTTTGTAGGATCTGGGATTAACTATAAGAGAATCAAATAGAAAATACAGATAGTTCGTGCAGTAAGAGAGCCACTAAATAAAAGAAAAAACCCAAACTCTTCTTTTACCTTGCCTTATTAAAAAAATTGGCTAGGATTACTTGACAGTGGTCTGTAAAATTTAACTATATTTGAATGGTATTATTAGCTTTTTATATCATAGTGAATAACAGAATAACATGGTAAAATACAGTTTTACAGGAAAATACTATCTTACTGTGAACGCTTGAAAAGACAGCATTAGCAATGTCACTATTGATTCCAGTACTGGTTTTGTTCCTATTGTTTGGGTAGTAGTGTAGTTCTGTTTAATTCAGTAAAACTTATGAGAAATGAATAACATGGAGGATACAGGTGAGAAAAGGAAGGCAGGAAAATCTTCTTGCATGTGACAGGGATTCTGAGAACACTACAATCCATATAGCAGGAGCATTTGAATGCCAGGAATTTGTTTGCCAAAATGAATATTTTCCAAGCATTGTTCTACCCCTTGGAACAGCCACAAACATTTCTCACTCTGTGGAACAGTATTGTTTACTTTTGTCCAGAACCAATTGCTTTTGGTTCATAAAGCTAGGGACCACGTTTGAAGTCTGAGTAACTGAAAACAGTTCATATTATTAACATTAGGAAAAATGGGATAGTTGTTCATCATACGTATATATACATTATGTATTTCCTTCAGTGAGGAAGATGACCACATTTTTTTTTACACAAGACTCCACAAATGTAAACTCTCAAAGGTGTAAATTGAGTGTATGAAAAAGCAGCGAAAATCTTTGTACTGTAATATGTTTTCCTGCTTTATATTCATAAGGATGCAACATGTGGATGAAAGTAATTTTAAATTAAGTTCTTCCAATTCATTTGTCACTTCCAAAATACTCATGGAAATGAGATCCTTTACTCATACACATCCATCACAGATATTTGACTTAAGCACCAGTAACACTTTAGTTATTGCTCTAGAATACAAGTAATTGCAAGAAAACTTACGTTAAACCTTCGGTCTTCACCCTCTGCAAGACTGACCCAGATCTGGAATTCAAGTCATATACAAAGGGAATACATGTTCACAGCCCTTCCTTATTCCTCAGGCACTCCTGACTAAGAGAATGTAGACCACATGCTGGAGAGAGCACAGAAGGACAAGGAGAGCAAGGACAATATGTTTCAGAGGAAGAAACATAGTGCCAGGTGCACTAGGGCATCATGCAACTCCTGAGGCAACTAACCCAGATGTTGCAGACTGTTATCAAGCAAAATGGCTTGGCAACCTTTGCACTTAATGGACAAATCCATATTCATGGCATCACTGCCAGCATCCTTACCCTTGCTACTGCCAGCCAGCTTGTGGATAACAGGGAGAATGATACACATACAAGCCTGAGTAACACAGGCTCTTCAAGCAGCTTGGGTTTTCCTTAATTGTGCAAATAATGGCTTCTTTTTACTCAATAACTTCAAAGTGTACTGTTCTTTACCTTGTTTGCTCTGAGTGATTCACTTTTATTGCTTTTTTATTTGTATGCAATAAAAATATATTTAAGATTCAAAATTAAATTTCTTGAAAATTGTACATACCAAAGTGCCACCCAGCTTACACTCCACATGAACTGATAATAGTAGCTTATAAATCATTTCAAATTCAGTATTCAAGCCATACACAAAATAGCAACACCATTTGAGACGCTCCTAAAATGACCTTTTATGGTCTTCTGCAGTGAAGTAGCTACTCAGCAGACTATCTACTCAGTTTTCAACCCTAAACTGGTTATCAACTCACTGACAGAGGTTTGGGGTTGTAAACTTTTCTATTGTCAAAGCAGCTCTGGAAAGATGGACTAGGTCTGCACACAACATGGCCTTTCTGCATCACAATATACTCCCACTTCACAAGGAGGGGAAAAAATGCTAGTTGAGTGTATAAAGCTGATCAGTGGATGCATGTAACTGTTATTTTTATGCACAGTCTGCATCATCCGCTTATTTTCCTAGAAAATGTCTACGTTATCTTTATTGCTGCACCAATTTATCTGAGAGTTGTTTAAATCAAGCAACTATAGAAGAATCAAACAATAACTTCAGTGATCGATGTAAGATCTGTTTTGAAGACAGAACATTTCAGAGAGCTGGGATATTAAAATTACACAAAAATAATGGTACAAATGAAAAGGGACTGTGGGATACTTGGACAAAGCACCATCCCTTAATGCCCTACAAATGTCATTGCAAAAATTATTCCAGAAGGGAAAAGAAGTCTTAAGTTAGCCTCCTGAAGCAAAGAGTCACAGCACTTGTACAAGCAGCCAAGTTTGCAGGCACCCTGATGACACAGAAAGGTTGGCTGCTGTGTGCTGACAAAACTTCTGCTGGCAAAAATCTCTAGCGTAAATATTAGGCCTGTGTGAAGCTTTGGTCCCTAATTTGATCTGGTGGAGATTCAGCCTGCTTCAGTGGCTGAATCTCTAAATCCAAATTGAATTAGGAGAACCTTTAATTTTTAATTTTTCTGAACTGAATCGGAACCTTCTGAATCGATTCAGAGAGATTCGGAAAGATTTGGCGATTCAGACATAGACACAGCTTTAAATATTTTTTCTTTATACTTCAAGGTATCAGGTAGCTCATGAATGCTGCAATGGTGCGGCAGATGGAGCATCCCACAGGGGGCCCCCATGTGGCAAACCTGAAAGTGGACTAGAAGCACTTCTGGTCCGCTTCCGGATCTGCTGGGGAGTGCACTGGAAATCCCCCTGGTGCCCATCCTGGCTCAGCAACTGGTGTTTTCTGGGTCTGGGGGGGGCACCCAGGGGCTTCCTGGGGCCAATCACTGAGCTGGAAGTGCATGGGGGGGGCCCCCTGCATGCTCCCTGTGGACCTGGAAGTACTTCCAGTCCACTTCCAGGTTTGCTGCCAAGCACATGGGGGGCCCCCCCCATGCTGCTTTGGGATGCTCCATCCACCCTACCATCACAGCATTCACAGCCATGCCTGGTACCTCACGGTATGTAGAAAAAACATATAAAGCTGTGTCTATGACCGAATTGCTGATTCTCCAAATCAACATTGAATCTTCAGATTCAGATTCTGCTGAATCAAATTGGGGACAGTGATCCAAATCAATGAATTGAATCACTGTCCTTGATTTGGGCCAAATCCAAATCTGAACTGAATACGGCCCATTTTGCACACCCCTAGTAAACATGATATGAGTGTTTACTGTTGAGATATTTAAATGATTCTCATCAGATTATTTGATCCCTTCCTAATAAAAGTAACTGATCATTGATAATGTCATTTTGAAGCATTATCCATTTTCATTTTTAAATAAATGAGGAATATGTTTAAATGGTATTTTCTTTTTGAATTAGTGAAATAAAGAGATTGTGACTGGAGAGAACAATAGCTGATAAATAATTCAAGCCTGTACAAGAGGAAAAGCTAGGAAAACACTTGCTTTTTTTAGTACAGCCAAACTTATTTATTTATTTATGACTGACCTTAAGCATATATTTTTAGTTATGCTTGCTAACTTGCTGGAAGTCAAGGTAAAATAGATAGGCCAATGATGAAGTACATGTTCTGAACTTAAATATCTTGCTGTAAAACAACAAACTTAGGAACTGGACTGTAGAAAATAATTTCATTAAAACCTGGTTAAAATGAACTGAAACAGAGTTGAGCAAAATGAGATATTTTATATCTCATTGAGGTTTTCTAAGCCACAGTGAAAACCATGCCAAATTGAAGATGCTTTTTGAGCTGTGGAGATAACCAACTGTTCTGAATAGACAATTATATGTAAAAAGAAAAAGGTACAGACAGTCAAAAAGCCCAAGGCTGAATTGATTCAGTCTTCACAGGTTAGTCTAAATGATATAGATTCAACCAACAGGCAAGTCAACACACATTCAGTTTTGGTTCCGGAAATGCAACCACATGCCTGCAGTGGCCAGAAGCCAAGGGACACTAGAGCATGCCTCCCTGCTTGGCTGGAGCAGATACCTTGGTCCAAGGCTAGCCTGCCTAACCTGCCAGAAGGGGTTTACAGGGTAGTGCAACCATGCTGGGATGCTGGGGGACTGTAAGTTAACTTGAATCTGGAGGGATTTGGGACAGAACTTTGATAAACTGATTTAACCTGAATCCGTTAAATCTGATACTACATCCAGTCAGGGTTATTTTAAACCAGTTTCAGCCATTTGAAAGTGGTTTATGTGCACTGAGCTTCTGTTGTTTTTCAGATTTGAAACAGTTTCCACTCACTTGTATCAGTTTATGTGTAATTTCTGTCTCTAGCCAAGGAGTTTAGTGTCACAGGAAAGACATTTTTCAATTGCCAAATTAAACTGTTAAAAATTAACCTTTTTGCAATGGGTTCTAGTTCCTCAGGGGCCTACTCCATGTTTGTATATAACAAAATCCTACCACCTTGATATATTTGAGTGGTTTATTGGTGTTTAATGTATTTTTTTATTTTGTGGAGCTGAAAGCATAGGGTACATGTTAAGAAAATGCTCATTCAAAAACCCCCACAAAATCAATAAGCATCAACATATAATTGGCTCTGCATAGTGGTTACTGTTTAAAAAAAAATTTAACAATGATAATATGTGAGGCTTCTTTCATGGCCCATTCTAACTAAGGGGAAACATCACGAAAACTGCAGTGAGACCAATATTAACGCTGAAATAATTGTGGTGATGATAATGGGAATTTTGCCATTGACTTCATTGAGGCCAAAGTTTCCTCCTAACTTTTTAATTTTAATTATAACCACGGTACATGTGTGTATTGGCTGAACTGAAAAACAAGCACCCCAAAGCCAAGATTCTGTTCAGAACAGGGGCCTCACCTTGTGAGGTACTGGATTTCTGTTGCAAGTACTGATGGGGAACAGATGACTGAGGCCCTAGCCTTGGAAATCAATTTACAAGGGATACAAAGATAGCAGCCACAATTGCTACTTTCCTGGCTTTCAGGCCACTGCCAGCAGCTTGTCTGTGGCCGCTGCCCCATGCACCACTACTGCTCTAGGCCCTGAATTACCCAGTTATAGCTCTGCAAACTGTCCTTAATTCCAGTTCGTTTTAGTAAGTGCTGAAAGTACTTATACACTCTCAAAATCAAGACCTCTATGATGAAACTGTTTTGCAAAGTTAGGCTGCATCTCTCTTGAGAAGAGGTTTTCTTTTTTGTTATATTTATGGAAAATGATGCTTCCAATTGGACTTGACAGAGAAAGAAAACCGTCTGTTTTGTGATAATTCAACATTTCCATTTCTTGCCCAGGATGAAAGGAGAGACAATGGAGAGAGACAAAGAATAAGACAAAAAGTGGTAATTAGGTTTTTTTAATAGTTTGAGTCCTGGATCAGTAGACATGTTCTGATTGTTTTCAAACAGAGCTACAGGTCTGATATTTTGATCAGAAAAAATTACTAAAATGTAACTTGGAAAGTCTGTGTTGAGCAATGATTTATTTTTAAGACTCTTAAAGAATAATTCTGAGCTTGTGAATGTAATCCAGTAAAAAAAAAAAATCTATATGAAAATAATGTGCCATGCGAATCTGTATAAGCATATATATCACACTCTCCCTGCATTTACTTTGATAGGCCTAAATTGTGGAGACTTCTAGCACATGCCCAATTACAGGTTCAAGACCTTAGTAAGTATTTCAGGTCTTGAAGAGCTACCGTACCTCTATGTTATTGCAAGTGTAATCCAACAAAGACAGTATCCCATGAATATTTTTATGGCAGATCCACAAGACATTAATTTTCCCCTTTGTCCAGAAAAGAATGGAAGATTGCAGGCATTGCAGATATTGTAGCTAGGTACAGACATTACACATAAGCCAGTTTAAGTGATCAGAAATTGGTTTAAACCTCTAACAGAACAGATGTTCAAGGCACATTAACCAGTTTGAAAATGGCTGAAACTGGTTTGCATTAACTAGCATTAGCTAGCAGACCACATGCTGGCTATAGTCCATGTTGTAGGAGACCACAAATGCAGACAGCCTTTTTGGATTTAATCAATAGGTAGCTTAATGTCCTTCCTTGGAAAAACTGTTTAGGAAGAGTTTGGAGAGAGGCTTTGTTTTCTTAATGGGTTGATAAACACTGAGTTAGGGGTGATAAACATTCCCTGCTGGAAGGCTGAGGAGGGGGGGATCCTGCCAGGGCCTGACCACACCCCTTCAGCTCAGCACTGTTTAAGGGAAGGGAGGGCTGCTCTAGCACCCCCTGACTTCTAGCCTGAGTTACTGGAGGCATGCGCTTGCATTTCTTGAATGAAAAGAAAATGTCTATCCACCTCCACATTGGTTCAAGTTTCACAGTTTAGATTAACCTACAAAGACTGAATCAATTTAGGATCAGGGTTTTTGAATGTCTGTAACTTGCCTGCATGAAGATGGTGGAAGTATCCACAGTTGTGCAAATTTTGAAAGTCATTACACTGTTAAAGCTGAAGTTGTATTTTACTTTAGTTGTAGTTGTAATTTTACTTTACCTTAAAATAGTTGTATTTTATGCTACCTTAAAAAGTGTCCTTTATCCATTTACATACTCTGCTTTGTTTGTGTCTAGGAAATACTTATCCCTTAAAATGTTTTAATATGCATTGAAAGGAAATGGAAAACAGATATTTTACATCTGGAAAATTTACAGAAACATGTTTTTTCTTTTAATTTTTTTCTCCCAAAACAAACATCCAATATGTTATGATTTTAACTTGGGGTATGATCTGTGAATGTTTTTTTAAGCTTTTGTAGTTAAATGATAGTTAGCAATGTTGAAGGGGAAATCTCCAAGATTCTTTCCCGTGGTCGAGAGGGTAAATTGCATAGAAATCTGTTTTACAGAAAGGTCCACCATTAAGTTCTGAAGACAAACCTTGAGTAAGATAATGTCTTGGAACATTGGCCTTTGAAGCTGTGATTCTTTTTATACAAGTCCATTTTTATGTCTTAATTTTTGTCTAACACATTAAAAAATTACTGCAAGTGTGTAGATTTCAGAACTTATATTAACTGAGTAAAAACAGTTGAAATATAGAAGTAGATACTTACCCAAGCCAGAGTTGTTGAGGAAATGACATGTCTATAGGTAGTGTCTTTCCTTCTTTCCTTAAGTAGTCTAATAATAGGGTGGGATGAAACAATGGTGATGTACTATAACTTGACTCAGTTTTATCAGAAACAATGCAAAAAACAAACTTAATCAAATAGTAAGCATAATGGCCTTGTTTGACCCTAGTGCACCTTGAGTTGTCATTTTCTAATTTAATCTTACTGTGGACAAATATTATTAAGAACATAGCAATAAGTCATTGCATTCTTCAACAAAGTGTAGGTGGCTAGCTGAAAAGTTATAATGAAACTTGTTTGAGTTTCAGTGGTGAACGTGGTCATGTTTCTTTAGAAACAGCAAGTTTTGATGTCTTGTCCTTGTAAGTTTTAATCTACCTTTAGCAGGAAAATGTTTTACTTTAAATTTGAGAAATAGAACGGGGGGAATTCAGGATTGTTTATAGTACCATGACTACAGAAACACTCATCTGGCAAGCACGCACAGTTTGACATAGCAAAAAAGAACTGTTTAACTAAACCTAGTAATCAGTTGGAATAAAGAATTTCCCTTACATTTAACTAGACACTTCACAAGGGGTCTTTCTTGATTCATTAAAACTGCTACAATACTTTTCCTTAATTATTCAGCAATCAAATGAAAGCTGTTGCAAGATGCAGTTATTCTGGCTAACTATGATACATGCAGGTCTTTAAACTAAGATGCAGCAGCAGGTATGCACACTGCAGTTACAATAGTATATTTTCATGCTGCCAATTTCATGAAGCTACATTGTAAAATATTTCTTGTTAGAAAACTTTTATATTTAAATTTTATATAGCAGACATTTGATAAGATGATTGCTCACCTGATTGTTAAGTTTATTACTCAGTGTACACTTCTTTTATGTAAAATTGTTCCCATCAGACTCAAGTTTTTTTCTCGCCATACCTCTATGTAACTCCATGCTTTCATTTCCCTCTAGTTTTTTGTGCTTTCACTGTTTTGTTTATGCTGGTATGGTCTCAGTAGTCTATTTTCTGCTCTGTAACCTACTTCTGTTATTCCAGCTTTATAACACTATCTGTATCTTTCTGCACACTTCACTATTTTCTCATACCACATAGAAAGGTGAAGTTAGAATTAACAAAGGAGGAGAAAACAGTGAAAGCACAAAAGACTAGAGGGAAATGAAAGCATGGAGTTACATAGAGGTATGGCGAGAAAAAAACTTGAGTCTGATGGGAGTCCAATCCCCTGCCCTGGGCAGGAAAGAGTGATGGGGTCAGATGATAGGCCTATCCAGCCTTCTCTTAAAGACCTCCCGCAAGGTAGGGAAGAGCATCACTTCCCTTGGAAGCCCATTTAAAATTTTAGCTACCCTTACTATGAAGAAGTTTTTCCTTATATCTAGGTTAAAACTGCTTTCTGTCAGTTTGTGACCATTGTTCTTTGTTACCCCAAGAGGTGCCCTAGTGAACAGAACATCTCCAATCCCTTGCTGCATCCCACTAATGAATTTGTAGGCGGCCACAAGATCACGTCTCAGTCTTCTCTTGTGGAGGCTGAAGAGGTCCAGGTCCCTCAGTCCCACCTCATAGGGCTTGTCTTGTAAGCCCCTGACCATATGAGTGGTCCTCCTCTGGACCCTCTCGCGTCTATCAATATCCTTCTTGAGTTACGGCACCCAAAACTGGATGCAGTACCCCAATTGTGGTCTGACTAATGCCGCATAGAGGGGAAGTATCATCTTCTTGTTTCTATTTGTGCGGTTAGCTTTGCTGATGATTTTGTCACACTGATGACTCCTGTTCATCTTGGAGTCCGTTATGACTGAAATCCCTTTCTGCTGTGCTGCTGAGAGGGTCACTTCCCAGCCAGTAGGTATGCTGGATATTTTTGCATCCCAGGTGCAGCACTCTGCATTTGTCCTTGTTGTACTTCATCCTATTGTGTACTGCTCACTCTTCTAACCTGTCCAGGTCTGTCTGCAGTCATTCCCTACCCTCCAGAGTGTGCAATTCACCCTACAATTTAGTATTGTCCACAAACTTGGACAGAGTGCATTTCACACCCACATCCAAATCACTGATGAAGATATTTAAGAGTACAGGTCCAAGGACTGAACCCTGCAGGACCCCACTACCCACGTCCTTTCAGGTCAATACTGACCTGTCTACTACCACTCCCTGGGTGTGGCTGCTAAGCCAATTTGCCACCCACCATGTAAACATCTATATCACAGCCTCTTAATTTATTTATGAGAATGGGATGAAATATCATATTGAAGATCTTGCTAAAATCCAAGAATGACATCCACCTCTACTTCTGCATCTAAATATTTTGTGTCCCTGTCATAAAATGAAACCAGATTGGTCAGGAATGATCTACTTGCTATGAATCCATGCTGGTTTCCCTGCTGCATTATTTTTCCCACTGAACTCCCACAGATATGATCCTTCATAATATTTTCAAAGATCTTTCCAAGGATGGAGGTGATAGTGACTGGCCTGTAATTACTCAGATCCTCCTTCCTCCCCTTCCTGAAAATAGGGACCACATTGGCCCTTTCCCAGTCCTCCAGGACCTGGCCCAAGCACCACAAGCACTCAAACAGCCCTGCCATGACACTGGCCCATTCCTTCAGTACTCTTGGATGAAGTTCATCCAGGCCTGCTGACTTGAATGCATCAAGTCCATCCAAGTGACTCTGCATCAAGTCAGCATCAACAGTTGGTGGGCTGGTGTTCCTCTAAGCCCATTAGGAGACTTATCTTGACCCCTGTTCAAGAACACTGGGGCAAAAAACTCATTGAATAGCGTAACCTTGTCCCCCCTCTCTGTCACTAATTGCTCCTTCTTGTTTAGTAGAGGTCCTGTGCTGCCCTGCACCTTTCTTTTACTCCCTACATACTTAAAAAAATACTTTTGGTTGCCTTTAATTTGTGTTGCCAGCCTCAGCTCTGTAGTTGTTTTGGCCTTTCTAACTGCCTCCCTGCAAGTGTGGGCCAAGTAGGTATACTCTGCCTTTGTAGCTTCCCCCTGCTTCCACTGCCTATATGCCTTCTTTTTTGCCCTTAGGCTCCCCTGGATTTCCCCAAGATTTCCTGGATTTAGCCAAAGAAGTTTTTTGGCTTCTTTCCCCTTTTCCCTCATACTGGGATCATCTCCCTCTGTGTCCGAAGGATTGACTCCTTAGAAGTGAGCACCCTTCTTGGACTCCCATCTTGCCAATACTCCTATCCTGCAGTGCGTCATTGACTACGCTCCTAAGCACACTGAAGTTAGCCTTCCTAAAGTCAAGCACTTCCACCCTACTAGTTCTCTTACCCACCCGATGCCAGATGGTAAATTCAGTTGATTGGTGGTCACTGTCCCCAAGGTGACCACGAATCTGCAGCTCCCCTACCAGCTCCTCACCCATAGCCAACACCAAGTTCAGTAAGGCATTTCCCATAATGGGACCGTATACCTCCTGCATTAGGTAAAGGTCCTGCATGCAGGTTAAGAACCTATGCGGCTGATTGGATTTGGCTGACTGCTTCTCCCAGCAGATGTCAGGGTAGCTTAGGTCCCTCATGACGACCATGTCCCTAGACTGTCTGGCCTCTGACAGCTGCCTCAAGAGTTCCATGTCTAGCTTTTCCTCTTGGTGTGCTGGTCTGTAGAAGACCCCCGCCACCCACTAAGTCCCTTTCCCCTCAACCTCCATGTATCCTAACCCACAATGCCTCAATTTTTTCTTCCTCTGATCCCATTTTGATTAGGGTGGATGTATAATGATCCTTTACAAAGAAAGCAACCCCAACCCCTTTCATCTCTACTTTGTCCCTTCTCTACAACCTGTAGCCTTCAATGTGTACCGCCCAGTCATGGGTAAGGTCCCACCAGGTTTCTGTTAGCCCCACTAAATCAAAGTTATTACCTGCAAGCAGAAGTGTGAGTTCTTCCTGCTTGTTCCCCATGCAACTAGCATTAGTATAGAGGTACCTGAGTTGTGGAGAAATGAAGTCCATCATGTCCCAAGAGGTCCCTTGCATGAAAATGTGGTTCATGGTCCAGGAAGCCAAAACCCACACTATGGCACCAACTCCAGAGCCACTGGTTGACCTCTCTGATACAGGTGACGTGATGCCCACTGTAACCACTGACTGGGAGAATCGATAAGAAAACCACCTACACTCCTGTCTTCCTAAGCCTGGTCCTCAGAGCCCTGTAGTCTCTCATGGTATGGTCTGGAATACTCTGGACTACTCCCTACTTCAAATATATACAAACCATTTTGATTCCTAATCATATGTACAACTGAAGGGGACCTATTTCCTTTCCTACTTTGGATGGTGCTTAAATTAAAAAAAAATCCAAAACTTTATATATTTTATCTCATATGGATAACTAATTTGTGTCACTTGGGGCCTTTGGATGCTGCCATAACACTATACATAAATAATAATAATTTAGGGCTGAAATTACATAAGAACAATGTTCAGGATTTAGACTGTAGTCTGAATCTGATCATAGTCAAGATTCAGATTGGAACACAGTGTCCTGCTAATAGTCCTCTCTCTAGTTATTTAAAATTTCAGTCTCTTAAAATGCAAGGTCTTTAATTTATCTTTTAGAAAATGTGGTTTTTCATCCTCCTAGTGTTTCAAGAGGAACAGTTGCTTCTCAAATGTCCCATCTAAAACATTTGAATTTATATTGTAGTCTTATGAAAGTAACCAGTAGAACAATAATAATACAGCAAATTATATAGAGAGACTTTTAAATGGATTCAGTGTTGTTTTCTCTTATTTCATAGGACAACCATGTAACTTGAAACAAACTGAAGTTCTCAGTGCTTATTTAACTATTAGTTACAATCAGTAGAACCCTACATCTTTTGAATGTGTTATAAGACAGGGCAGAATTTAAGTCCTGCATTAAAATGCATTCATGATCTTTTCTTGTGCTGAAGTTCTTATTTGCACTGTTACTTCAGGTATGCAGTAATGATCTTTGTAGCCACTTACATGTTTAGTCTGTTATGTTTTCATAACAGATGAAAGGTAATCTCTAAAGTAATCATTAAGGATTACTTTAGAGATCTCAATGCTCACAACTTTTAAATTGCTTGTATTAATGTTTTAGTGCACTGTTATATCTAATCTGTTGGATTCATGTTGTAATGAATAAAATGTGGTTGTGTTGTAGGCCTGAAATCCTTTAGATAAATTTGTTGGAAGAGCATTATTTTTCATAGCCACAATTAAATCAAATATGTGGATAAAAAGGTTTAGTTGCCAAAGTAATAAAACGCCTGGTCTTTTCACTTGATGACAAGGAGAATTTTAGCACTGTACTCCCTATGAGCAGAATCAGTCCCTAATAACTAAAGTCCCCATCCTTCTGTATTTAAGTCAAAGAAAATTTACCATTTATGTCAAACAGAGTGAGACCATGCAATATATAGCTAATATAGTCAAGTCTAGAACATATGGACATAAAAGTCTGTCTTTCTAATGAACAATTTAGTCACCAATATGAAAGTGAAAATAAATTTGGTATACTCTCAAGTGTTAGAGTGATGAATTGATTTGTATGTCACTAAAATGCTACTTGGATATTGCTTGAGGATCTCTATGACATACTCAGTCCTCAAGCCTGGTCCTAGAGGTGTCAAACATCCTGTATATCCCACTGATTACATTTCTCAGGATCACATACTTTTCTGGAAAAGGATATATAATTTTGCTTTCCTGAACTTCACCTCTATATATTTTTCTTTAAATATATTTCTGTATTAATTAAAGGCAAAAAGGGTGGGTAGATGACTGTAAGAATCCAATATAATATTCAGTGATTTGATATGGAATACAATATCCACTTTTTATATCCAATTTAAATGGGCAATACACTGTAATATGTTGTTCATCATAACTATGTGCCTAAACTCATGTAATATGGCATATATAATAAGTTGTTCCTATTATTTTTAAAAAACATGCTCTTTTGGATGCCTTTGAGATGAAAATGTTTTGTATTCTAAATTCTTTGAAATCAGGGCATGTATGGAATTGAGAAGAGTAGGTTATGTAGCACTAAGACATCTTTAAAACACTTCATATGTGACTGCAAGATAATATTCCAAAACATGAGATGGACAGGAATTATTCTCTACTGCCATGATGAATGTGTATTACATCATGGCTGTAGAGCACTTTCAGGGCCCTTATCATGTGAAAAATGTAACTTGTATAAGCTTCCTATCTCCTGTGTGTGCCTTAGAATATTGTGTTATTTTCTATGATGTTAAACACATCAGTTCTGTTTGTCCCACAATAAAAGAAGTTAAATTGTTGTTTACAACTTTTGATAACTTGTATAGCTTAAATGAAGACTGCCCAATTGGTAACCCATGGGCCTCACATGGCTTGCAAGTAGTCCTCTGGCTCCTGGCCTGGGGACTGCCACCCTGCTGTTGCCATTGGGATCTCCAGGCTTCCCCTCCCTGTTCTATCTTCTGTTTCTTGTCCCCACCCCTTGGGATGGGATGGACTGGTGAGGCCCATGGGGCAAGGGAGCTTGTGGCCAGAGGGACTTCACATGCTATGGTATAGCAGTGGGATGCCCATCACATGGGATGGGGACTGACACAGCAAGGTCTAGAGTGCCCATCATGCAGCAGGGGAAGGAGCTCAAATGGTGCACCAAGGAAGTGCTTGTGTGGCATGCAGCCTGGGAGGGGTTTGTAGTCCCTAGCCATTTGGATGTTGGACAGCTCTAGTTTAAATGATATAAATCAATGATACTTGGCCTCCTGCCTTTGGGTCGGATCTGGCCTGTGGAGCTGTGTCATTTGGCTTATGGATCTCCTCATAGGTCAAGAAATTTGGTGGTAATGGAGTGGTGGCAGCATTAATTGCTGCTCCCCTGCTGACAATTTTCAGGATCTGTGATGTTGGGCACCCCATGCCCCATGCATGGCCAGATCAGGTGCACAGGGTTAGACCAGCATACAGTCAGATCCAGTATGTGGGATCAAATAGTACATCATTGGATCCAGTGTGTGTGGTTAGGGCGGCATGCCACTGAGTCTGGCACACATGGTCAGACTGGCTGATGGCCAGGTTTGGTGCATGGGGTCAGGCTGGGGCATAGACTGACCTCTCATGTTGAGCCTGTGTTAGCTAGGGCCCACAAAATGACTCCCTGCCACTCATCTCATCTAACTCCACTTTATAACCATGGCCAGTCACTTGATTTGAGAACAATACATATTATAACATCCTTCTGCACAGACTTAGAAGCTATTATTTCAGGACATGATCCAATTAGGTATTGATCAGCTTCATACTCAAAGCACCTTGAAGTGAGGGCATTTCCATTTGCCTGTGCAAGATGTGTGGTACTCTATCCTGTCATTCAAATTCTTAGAGACAAATTCTCACTTGTGCTTGGGACCCATACTTGCCTTTAAGCCTACAAGCACATAGGCATGTGAGAACCATTTAACTTAGTGGAGTTACTAAACCATGTTGTATTTGTAGAATTCAAACCTTATTTTCCACATTCTGCACTGCATTATCTTGGTTTGGATGTAGGCCCTGGAACTAACTGTGCATGTCCAGATGACCATGCACGTGGCTGTCGCAGTACCTCAAAGCAGTTTGAGATGCCATAAGAGACATGCTAGGAAAAAAAAATGTTCCCCATGCTGTATATATGCAGTGTTGGCTCTAAATTTGATACCAGGAAATCCTGGTGCAGTGCACGCTCGGGTAGCATTCCCTTGCAGTGCGGAGAACACCACATTGTGTGATATGTGGTGCTTCAAGTATGACTGTGCTCATCTGGATGCACCCACTGTGTTTAACTGGGTTTAACTGGCCCAATGAAATGTTCCTTGTGCAGCTAAAGCTAGCACTGATGTCACCTATGGAACAAAACATACTCATCAGTGGCTACTATATTGATGAACAGTATTCTCAGGATGAGGAGGAGAGCAACTGGTATAGTGCTGTAGACTCAACCACCTTTCTTTTCTATAGACAGAAAAGGAAAGCAACTTATCATGCAGGGTAGGTACTGTCTTTAAAATGTTACAAGTATAAGTACATCTTTTCTGGAGCTGCCATTAACTGTGTGAAAGGTTAATGTCTGGAATATTTTAAGATCTAGTAGAACACATATCAGATGCTGAACCATGAACATGTTCCAGCAAGAAAATAGATACAACACACATCTTAAGCTTTACCATGTGGAACTGACACTGACATAACGTACTTATGTTAAATATCCAGTAAAAATCACAGTGTGTCAGTTAGACACAAGGAGATCAATATTTTCTGCTAAGATCATTGGCAAATATTTCACAGCCTTCAGAAATCAAGCCAATTGCAGCAATTTTAGTCTATTCTTTTAAGAGCATTATGTTCTACAGAATGACAGTTTTCTGTCATTCTTTCTATATGAAAGCCTGGTGACATTTTGTAATTAGGCCTTATTTTGTAACGAATCATACTAACTAATCTGGGGGTCTTTATTCAGGATATTAAGTGTCTAAATCCAGGATCAATTCCAATCGTTGGTGTGAATAAAAGAAAACAAATCTTAAAGAACTTTATACTAGCTGTCAACAGAACAGTTATAGGAGTAAAGCTGTGGACTATAGTGCTAATTTTCTAAATAAAAAAAACCAACATAAATACCATATGTACCAAGTTAAAAATTAAAAGTAATGACAATGGAAAGCAAATTGTAGAGCCAGTTTTTGTTAAGTACAGTCAACTTGTTTGCACCCTACATCAATCTACAGTTAAGTATATTTGTCTGTCATAAATCAGGAAAATAGTACCTGATTTCTCTGCCTCTGTACTTGTATTATGCCAGCTCAATGGTTGAATCAGGCTTACTGGAGCAATATGAATGTTAAAGCGAAAAGATAGCCCGTGTATTACTTTTAATATAGTGATGTGCTTCGAGTGTCCCCAAATGCAGACCATCTGAAAAAATCATCTTTCTCATGAACGCTGGGGAAATATGTTATATAAAAGTCTGAACTTCCTAAATTAATTTGATGTTAAAGGATAAACCCTGAAAAAAAAATGTCTGATTTACTAACTGTTCATGTGGTGTAAATACTGTAATTTTACTGCTTCTTGCAAAGTTTCCTGCATGTGAATATGAATAATAAATATTAAGTTGTATGGATATCATGCTATTCAAACCTGTTTAGAACAAAAATATTGTTGCTTGGGTAAAACACTGCTCCTTTTGCTACAGATGCAGAACTAGATTGAATGTGAATGTGATGGAGAGATAGGCCCTGATACCTTATGATGGACAGGACTAGGATAGGGTTATAATGGACAGCTAAGGGTGAAGGGAAACAAGATATTTGATCTTATTCCTGGTGGTTACTTATCCTTTGTCAAGGTATCGAAGGAGAAATATAACAGAGGAGAAGAGAGAAGGCAGGAGGATAGAAAAATGAGACAGAATTCTTTACTTATTTTGACTTCCTTCATGACCATTGCTCCTATGCAGGTGTTGAGAACTGGGATATGGAATATAGGATAAAAATGACAGGAAAAAAAAGGACTGACCCACACAGGCCGTAAGAGATCACTTTTTGAGCACTGGATAAACTGAAGTATGCCCCTCATACAGATCTGTGCTAACATTTCCCTTCTCAGTTACTGACTGCATAGACCTGTTTTAACCCTGCATTTGTCATTTATATAACAGCTATTGTTAATCTTGTTATGTATTATTTGTATTAGAAATTGCTTTTCCCTACTCCAGAATGAAATTAATGTGGATTGTGCTCCTATTCACTATACCTTTCCTTACATTTAAACATATTTCCCCCTAAGCCCTTTGCTTCCAAATACATCTAATGGATATGTATAAAACCCAGTGTTGAGCTCTCAAATCTGAATCTGTATGTCAGGTCCTGTGTATCTCCCTAGCCTCTTGTCATTCACTGTGCTGAATATGCACTATCAACTGAAACTTTTCTTGTCAAGCAATGAGGAGCATTGGCAGAAAGCCAAAAAACTGGCAGCAAAACCTGACTCTAGGCTTATCCATGAGGGAAACACTGTCTTCTTCCATCTCAGAAATTCATACGGAAAGATTAGACTAGCACACAAAATTATAGCAGGAATAAAGATATTGCTTTTTTCTCCCCTCAAAGCTTCATCTTATATTAATATGTACCATAAAATCAAATCTAAATTTGCAGTCTGTCAATTTAAAATATGAAATGTGTATTGTAAAGGAAAAAACAGTGCAGCAGGTAGAGCACTGTGGCCCTGTGAGTTTTGGTCTAAATACCCTGTCCAGCAGGAACAACTTGGCAGGACTCTGGGTAGAGAGGATTCCTCCTTGTTATGTACCAAGGACTGGCCATGGAATCAGTCTGAAGCCATTACTACAGATTAATGGCTCAAATAGCCTCTGTGATGCTTGTGCCCACCTTCTTTACCTTCATGAGTAGAAAGAACAAGGGGCTGCATTTAACACTTGATTATTTAATACAGGGATGTCCAGCTTCTGAGTGGCTGGGGTTTCAAGTCCCTGGCCACATACTAAGTAGGTTGCATGCCTCCTGGGCCTCATGCTATGAGGCCATGCACTGCCCCATACCTCTTGGGTCCCCCCCCCCCCACCAATGCCACATCATGGAGAGGGTACTCCCCATAAGCACTGTGCCAGTGCCCTGGTGCCCCACCCGCTGCACTGTTAGTCTCCCTTTCCCTGCCTGCTGCACGTATCCCTGTATTGCAGGAGGTTCGCATGTCTCCCAAGGCCTCTAGTTGTCAGTTGCCTCAGCTTTGTGGGCTGCTCTGCTCTGCCCCATTGCAAGAGGCTTGGGGAGGCAGTGGAAGTGGAGGAAGGAGGAGAGCCCAGAGATTCTAGCAACAGCAGTAAGTGCAGTAGAAGGAGTGGTGCCCAGACTAGGAGCCCAGGGGCTGCAAATTAACCCCTAGAAGCCACAAGCAGCTCCTGGATAGCCAGTTAGGAAGCCTTGCTCTAGTAAACAGTCATCCCAAAAAGTCATTGTGCATACCTGGGCTCCTTAGTATGGAGGAAGTTTGTGTAGTTAGCCAAGGTTGAAGCAGGCATACAAAAGTCAGTAAGTGGCCAACTATGACTACAGTCTGAGTGGGCATATTGTTGCTGTATATACAATTATGTCTCTTTTGCAAGAGGATATTTCTTCATAGAAGTCCTTATATATTGAAAGGACTCTTTTTGAGCTTCTTCTCATTTCATTACACACATATATACATAAACTCACCTGTTTAAATTTTAAGATTTAGGGGACAAGGCGGGACCAAAAGAAGCAGAATACAAAAACAGTGCTTCATATATTTATATAAAATTACTTTTTTGATGCACAACCTGGATAATAGGAAAAGATCTTTAAGTCCTTAATACGCTTCTTAATTTATATTTGGAAAACCTTTTAGACCAAGGGCTTTCAAACAGCAGTGTATGGGCATTTATGGTTTTTTGAGAGCTAGCAGATCAGATGATAGTGGCTTCTTCCTGGTTTCTAGCAGTGATAAACAGAAGAGAAAAAAGAGACATAAGAAAAGAGAAAAAGTAGGTAGTGACACAAACATTTTTCCTTAAAAAGGTCAAGATACTTTTGGCAAGAAACACAGCTCAGGATAAACAAACAGGATGCCACTATGACTTTTCCAGGTAAGCATTTATTCTATTTGCCACAAATGTGCTAGGAGGCCATGAATGGGGGAGGGGTACACAGGTATCTTTTTTGAAAATTCATGGTGATAGATTCTGCTATAATTAATGGGACAACTCCCAGAGAAATATACAACTCATTGAGAGTAAGATATTAGAAAATGGCCAATAATGCATTGGCAGTAATATTCAGCAGCACTGGAAAGGTTAAGTGGGTCATCATTTGGCAGATATACCAATTTTAAGAGGAGAAGAGGCAATGGTCTGTTTTATTAGAATTCCTTCCCTCTTGGGATATGTAACGAGCTCAGTGCATCTTTATGTGATTTACTTTAAACTACTAGGGTTCCTTTTGTCTTCTGTTTATAGCCCTGAGAGAATTCAAGTCACAAAAGAAATGGTTCTTTTTCCTTTTTGTTAAGATACATTTAGGGAGTTTATACAAGTTACATTTTTCACATGATAAGGTGCCTGAAAGTGCTGTACTGCCATGAGGTAACACACATTTATGGCTATAAAGCACTTTTAAAATGGCTGATCCTGCAAAAAAAATTAACCCTCATTAATTCAGCTATTAGCTGACGATAATCTAGAGCAGAGAGCCTTTGGGAACTTCTGTTCAGGTTCTCTGAAGGGTTTAAGTGTGGGCAATTCCACCCACATCCCATGTACTTTTGTGGAGCTATAAGAAAGAGGAGACAGTCTCTTCCCTGTGCAGTGGCATAGGGAGGTGATGAGGGAAGGGGAGAAGGTGGGAGTGTGGGAGAGTATCCTTGCTGAGATTTTAGGGGAAGCCAGCCCGGGCCCATAAGGCAAGGGGGCTCTATTTGCTCCCACCCTTTGCTTCCCCTGCCCAAGCTTCATCCATAGAAAAGCAGAGCTGGCAGCTGCATGCTGCCTCTGTTAAGGGGATTGGATGGGGGTTGTGGGAATGGAGACCCCCACCTAACAGGCCCTTCTCAGCTCGCCCCAATACCCTTGTTGGGAGGTTGTGAAGTGTGTGTGTGGGGGGGGTTCCTTCTCCCACCTCCCACCTCCCACCTGAGCCTCTTGACAGTGGCAGCATGCAGCTGCTAAGTCACAGCTGCTGGTTCAGCTTTGCCATGGCTGGAGCTGAGGCAGGGGGGCAGGGTGGAATGGAGCCTCCTGGGAGGCTGCTGGAGCACCCCTATCTGCTGGCCAGGGCTGGTGCAGGCAGACTAAAGACCACTGCCCAACAGACCTGTTGGGTTCAGTGGTGCTCTAAGTCATGGCACTTTGTGCAAAGTGCCATGAGTTAGAGTACCTCCCCAACAACCTGCCTAAATGTCTGTAGGCACTCTTAAACTGGGTGTGTGGTTGAGCATTTGGGGTTATTTTCTCTCAAATTATTTTTCATGAGTTTTTTCTTCTTTTTTCTATTTGAAAATATATATCTTGAGTTGGATTTCCCTGGATTTCTTTCCTTGTCAGGAAAGTTTACCCTACAGAGAACTATTGTTAAGGAGGAAAGAATGATATTTATAAATTATCTGTGATCACTTGCAGCTGGTTAAGCTTGAAGATAAAAGTGGGTTTTGTTTTATTTTATTTTCTCTGAAGCTCTTCCTGTGGGGATGTTTTTTCTTCCTTTGGAGATTGTAATACTGTTGAGTATTTGTCCTCTCAAAAGTGTCTTCTTCCTGAGTCACATCTCTGTTTGAAATGTTTTTGCCTGTGTAGAAAGGCCATTGCTTTAAAACAAAAACAGTAAAGACCAGCTTTTTGTTGTGCTACTTCTAAACAAAAATGCAAAGTGATTTATGTTCACTTTAATAGTCAGTGCACTACCCTAGGAGACAAATCTTAGCTTTCCAAAGTCAAATGTATGCACTTAGATCATAGACATTGAAGAACTGCTTGTAGAGAGGACCAGAGGGAGGGACATACACTACGGTGCACCATACATGCACAAGCATATTTTGATATTATAAAATTCAGTATGCCCATTCAAAATTCATGAAGTTATGGAGTGAAGAATAATATGTTTAAAAATATGAATACAGAGACATTTCTATTTTGGTTTCTTTTAAAGAAGCATAATATGTAATTACAATTAGTTGATTGGCAGTCCTTCACCATGGTGATTTTAAAGCATTATATAATTTATTCCAGTTTCTTTCAAGTTCCATGATTGTTAATTTTGAACAATGCTGTGCAGTTCAGTTTAAGATACATTCTATTTTAGGAATTTGGATATTTAGAAACCATATTAATTTCTAGTTTTTTGATTAAATGGTAGTCCATTGAATGACTAAGGAAAATAGTTTGCTGCTTTAGGTTGTGAATAAATCTGTAAATGCTCTGATTTACTCACATTTATTCAACCTATTTCAGACAATTCTCACTTCTTGTGTTGAGAAATGGATTTTCTTCCACAAAGAGAACATTTTTTTGATCTATTGAACCTCATCACTGTTTCTGGAATATATGGACAACTCAATCTGATACAGGAGAAAAGAGATACGCTCCAACATGTAAAACCACCCTTAGTTTTATTTAATTCAAGCAAAAGTTTGGAAATCCTGCTTTAGAGGGGTAGTCTGTAATTCACTGTAAATTGCCATTTTCACTAAAATAATCTCTTGTCTAGGTTTTTGTTCCATTTGCTGCCAGGATTTTGAAGTCTGGAAGCTACTTTTTCTTATTCTCCTTTGGTCTAACTTTCATTCTTTTGATAGCTAACACTTTTTTATTGTTAGGAAGAAATAGCTACAAGAAATTGGCTGATCATTTTAGGAGAGTGCTTTGCTACTTTTTCTTTTGTAGGATGGTTGGACTAATTATGAATATGTTTAAATAGAAAGTTATATTTACATTTGGAGGTGGGGGACATCTTTTCTGATGCTAATGGATGCAAATTCATTGACTTTAGTGGAGTATTGCTCATTTATAACTTCAGAGAAGTTGGTTCATTGTGTTGATCTTGCATGAGTTTAGTTTTAGAAGAATAAAGCTCCTATCCTTGCATTTTAGGAAATGTCAGTTTTCCTTACCTCTCACATTTATAGGAGGAGACCAAGTGAAAATCCAAAGTATACCCATGACTAATTTGTTAATATTTCAGCACCTAACTTGTCACCTACACATGAAGTAACTTGGATTGTTTTTCAGGATTGTTTTCAGTGCCCTTGCGGCACTCAAATAACAGCTCAACCTCTCTGTTCTATTATTAGTGCAGTATACACTTTGTTCTTGTGACATTTTCAAAGGACCTTTTGTGCTCTTAGGTATGTTAGACATAATATTTATCAGCTCTGTTCTAAAGAAAAGCACTTAGGTTCTTTGGCTTCAAGAAAGGAAGTTTGGTAATCAATCATCAAATTGAAACGAAAAACCATTTGTAACAGCTGCAAAATTCTAGTCCTTCACTTCATTTTACAAAACTTAAATTAAAACCTTATATTCCAGTCCTTGGGCTATAAAAGAAAAAATCAATTGCTTCACCTACAAACTCTAAAAACTATTGCTAGGGTGCTGTGTTAGCTTGTCTTATTTTTATTTTAACTTCTGTCTCTGTAAGTGTTTGAGTATTTACAAAGCACTTTTGGTTGCTTTCAGCAGCCCTCAGTTCAGTGGAAACAGATAAAAGGTTATGCTAAGAAAAGTGACTAAATTTTCTTCCTAACAGGAAATCTCCTGGATTATCCAACCTCTTCCATTAAAACAGAGTTTGTATAGTTAAGCTTAAAGAAATCAAAGGTTTTATAGAGTTGTTATTTGGTGCATATATGGAACATGACCCATTTCCCATTTCTCTAGGGTTTTCTCCTCTTATGTTAGAGATTTGGTATAGTGGCATCTCACAAGCAGCTGAGGGAAGAACACAAGGCAATATCATTACTGCTAAATGAATCCAGAGATTAAGAATATTGTGGTCAGCCTTTCTTTTGCAAAGTGAGTAGAGAATCAGAATTTCAAGAAAAATATATCTCATAGTAGTCATGGTCTAGATACTTCTCTCCTATGGAGAAATTCCCTGGATTTTCTCAAAGTGTCTTGTTAGGAACTATACCTTTCTGTGTCTTAACATCAGAGACACTCCGAGGCCCATGAGCAGAGCGAGTAGGAAGTTCATGAGAGAATATAAAGGATCTTTCAGGGAATCTGGGTCCAGCATGATTCTTCTAAAACAGTGGAGAGGATAATGCAAGTCATCTGAACTCAGAGGAAAAACTTGGAAGCCATATTCTGTACTCAGTAGGTGCATCTACATGAGATACATAATACACAGTAGCCTAATAACACTGCACAATAGCATGCTGGGCAAAAACTATGCTAATTCATTACTGTGTAGTAAGCATCACTAAAAACTATGCTCTGGAGCTACTGCACAGTAACTGTAACTACTCCACATTTAATTAGCACTTCATTAAGCCAGTGCTAAACTAAATGTACGGTAACTACTGTGCATTAATGAATGTGTAGATACTCCTAGTGACGCTACTGTAAATTGGAAATAACTTAATTAAAGTAAATGGAATGCCATTGGGTATAAAATCAGAATAAATAAGAGGAAGTTCAGGTCAGGACTAACTCTGCAAATATAGGTACCCAATCTAGGCTGTCAGTGGTTCCTCCAAAACTGTACCCTACTTGCTCTTCTCAGTAGTTAGCAAGCATTGAGGTTGAGTAAATGCTGTTTCAAATGGAGAGTCTTTGAAACTGACTTCCATCTCTTCCTTCTCATCAAATCTAAAAAATAAGGTGCAAGTACAGAGGAACTCTTATCTACATCCAGAGATGTTGTTCTGTTTTTTTTGTGCATAGAGAAGAAAACTTTCCTTCAAGATAGTATTTATTTTATGTAGTAGAATACCCAGAAAGGAGAAAATAAGAGTATAGTGTGTGTGCGTATGTGTGTGCACACACACATCTACATGTGTGCTTTAACATGCAGTAGACTATTTTGCTGCTTATTAAAGCGTCACATAAAAAATCATGGGCATTTATAGATGTGCTCTGGGAGGTGTGTTGCAAGGTGCTTTAATTAGTGATCCACAAAAATTAAAAGTGTCCAATTGTCACATGTATCAGCATCCCTGTGCTGAAAAAATGGTGGCAGGGCATTTTGAATTAAAGCTTGTTTGATGAGCTTTAGTTCAAAGTGCACCACTGCCATTTTTCAGTTCGGGGACACTGATACATGTGACACTGGAGGCTGCTGGAGCACATTAATTTCCATGCTCCAGAAGACTCGATTAATTGAGTCTGCTCTGACATGCTAGATTTATAGCACATTGGAGCAGCCTCCCTGCATGTAAGTGCCCCATGACATTATGTTAATGCACAGATGTACAGTAGTCTACTGAACATTAAAGCATCACTAAAAAAGCATGCAAATGTACTACTGTGCATTCATTTAGTACTTTGCATTGGAGATGCTATATTTAATGCTCATTAGAAAAGGTGTATTAATGCATATGTCGATGTGCCCAGTAGGTTGCATTTGAACATAAAATGATAGTTGTCTCTCTTGCTCCAAAGGTGAGTTATGTGTTTTAGGATGCAGTACATAGATATCAAGACTAGGTACAGACAGTCAAAAAGCCTGAGATGAAATTGATCTAAGTTACATGGTTTTCTGTAAGTGGCATAGTTTAGATTGGTAGCAAAGAGAATACACATTCTCTCTTTGGTGAGGGTCAAATCCTAGACTGGGCTCCACTATTTTAAAACTAGACTGTATGCTGAGCTTCTGTTCTGTTATGGGTATAGAATGGTTTTGTGTTTCAAATTTATGTTCTGTTATGGGTATAGATTGGTTTCTGATCGCTTTTACTGGTAAAACTGTAATGTTTGTACCTGGTCTCTCATATGATGTAAGTTACAGGTATACACAACATAAGAATCACAGAGCAATTCCATTGCCCTTTGAAGCTGGTTCCACTTTCTTATCTGTGTGATGCCTCATTTTGTTTCTCTGTACCTGTTTATGAAAGCATCATACCCTACATTATTTTACATGGGTGCATACAACTGTTCACCACACACCATCTATGATCATACGGCTTACTTAAAATTATTTAGTTTTAATGAAAACATTTAGTGCTAATGGATAATTCACTGATATCAAAATATAGTAAATAGTCACTTAAAATATAGTAAATAGTCACAAAATATACACTTTAAGATAAAATGGGGACAAATTTTAAGCACGACAAATAAATATGTTTTGTTCTTACAAACCAATTTCTTAGATTAAGCTCTTTTGGGAATAATGTGCCAAATTCAGTTAAATAGTCATATAGTTGAACAAAAACATGTCTGCAAAAGGAAATTATATTTTAATTGAAAAAAACCCAATTTGAAATATGAATAATCACACTTAGCTTTAAAGATTGCTAGAGCTGTACCTTGAGGGTAGTCCCATTGCTTTTTAATGGCTGCGTATTTTTTTTCTGGAAAACTCTGGCTAATTGCTAGGTTGTACATCTTGCCTGCAGTCTTGCTAAATTAGTATATAAACTCCTATGCTGTAGTGTGAAGAAAATGTTGAGTGCTTTATTACTTGGGCCATTAGTTCTTTTCAGGTAACCGGAAAGAATGACCCTTGCCTTGATCTATAATAGAAGGTTTTCTTTGAGGTATTAAAAGAAAAAAGAGTCCTTGAAATAAATTCTTATCAGCCTTCCCTGACTACTTCTGATGACCGATAACAAATCATTTGAAACCTGACACATGTTTAAGATAGTAGTATTGTATTCAAGAAATGCAGTGCCATTCTCAAAGGACTAAAATATTGCTCTGTCCACAATTTGGTAAACTTGAAAGACTCCCCTCTGTGGATAATTTTATTTTTTGAAGTAGTCTTCTCTTTGCTAGGAATTTGAAGTGAAGTCAGCAAAGGGAAAAAAGCCTAAGAATGGCTTCTGTGCTCTATGAAGCTCCAACAATTAAAAGTATAAAATATTCATATTTTTGGCTGCAGAGTTAGTTTAATGAATATTTTATTTTCAGTTCTATTTTCCTCTGTCTCCTAATTTTTTTCTTTACTGAAAAAACATTTAATGGTTCTGTTATAAGGGTCAAGTCATCTTATTCTTTTTGCCTCATTGTTCCTAGGTTCTTTATTTATTTATTGCTAAAAAGCTCTTAAAAGTACCTTTTTGGAGTATTTTATTGTTTACTTCTCCTCTTGTGGGCTAAGATCAAGTGCACTCCTGCCCTTCCTCTCTTTCATCAAGCAAACTTCTCCCCTGTTGTGAACCAGTCAGCTTTAGACTAGCGATGGGAAATTAATAGGTCTGGTACCATTGCCTGTTTTTAGGATTGCTTGGTACTTCCCAGAGTCTGTATTTAGTTGCTCATAATTTTGCCAAACTGCTACCATTTTCCAGATTGCATGTCACATTTTTTTCCTTGAAAATTTAAACCAAATTGTTCAGTTAATTCTGAGAATAAGACATATTATTTTTCCCTCCCCACTTCCCCCAAAATCTGGAAACCTTATCTAAACAGCTTTTGCATCCCCAGTCCTTAGCACTGGATCTGGATATTTAGTAGGGAGATGGTCTTTATACCAGGGAAGTTTATTCTAGCATCTCCATTAAAAAATAACCAAGTTTCTTTAAGATATAAACTTTGTCTTAGTACAATTCAAATTGCACATGAACTGTTCCCACAGGGCAAATGAGAAAGGGTTCAGGAGCTAACCCAATCTACTTGTCTGTCCCAGACTTGGGTCCAGCCAGACTATGGAACTACAGGAAGGATCTTATCTCTTCTGTGCTTTTAATAATACCTTCTATCCAGATGACATGAAGGAGAAAGTGGGATTTAATTTAATTGTAAGCCAGAAGTCTCCTTTACTTTAAGAGAAACTGCAGTAATCTGAGCTGGCTCCAGGCAGGAAGGTATTAATATTTGGGTTAGCTGCTAATAGACCAGCTGGCAACCAGTAGACACACTTCTAGCTACAAGGTGGTGGCTGTTCCAGAGAGTAATTTTCCAAGGAAACAGTTGCAGAATCATAGCAAACAGGGTAGGTCCATAGGCAGCAGAAAACCCAGAGCTGCTGGCAACTGAGCCAAACTCTAACAGGTAAAACATGCTGGACAGCAGCAGGTCAGCCAACCAGCAAGCCCAATCAGAGACACCTGTCTGTGGCTGGGGATCCACATGACCAATGAGGGCAGGTCTTGAGAGAGATATAAACTCAAAGCCTGAGCAAGGGAACAGTCTGTCTGGGCAGGTTCCCAGGGACGGAGATCTTCCCTGAGATGTCTGTAGCTTGAGCCATGGACTGAGACTCTATGATGATGATAAAGATGATGATGATAATGGAGGTATTGGGTAAGGGGCTGAGAGTTTATAGGGAGCTAAGCCTGGGATGAGAAGTCTTTTGCTATGCAACCAGCATGCTTAGCCATTTAGTTAATTCTCTTGTCGTGGTTGTTTTGTTATCATTGGGGCTGAAGGGGAGTTGGAGGTCTCAGCAGTGCCCAAGGGGTATGCAAATACCTTGATCCTTGCTGGGGGCTGGGCTCCAGGTGTGGGCAGATGGTGACAAGGTAAAAGGTTGCAGTTTAGCGTAGGACTAGGGGGCCATGGGCCCAGGAAGGGCCAGGGCCAGGGGTCTGAAGCATGGAAGGGGTGACCCTGAGGCTAAGTGGGCCTAAGCACAAGCCCAAAAGGAGTGATAGCAAGCCATAGGCAAAGACATTCAGAGCTAAAAGGCTGGAAAGGGCTAAAGCCGAGGACAGGTGGAAGCCAGACTAGGGCTGGAACCTAGGAGCCTAATCTAGTGTAGCAAGAGAGTCTAGTTAGAGGAAAGGGAAGGTGGCCAGGAAGGCTGGGGCCCCAACAAGCAATAATTGGTTGATGTGTTTGTGATTACTCTGCCAGTTTTTAATTTAGTGAAACTGAAGATGTGGGGTTTTCATTTTCTTCTGACTTTGTTTGCTTTTTCACGATGCTAATGTATATGGTCATCTTGACTGTTTCCAAGAATGAGTTTTGGATTTCTGCTCCAGTCACTGTGACAACTTTGTCTCCTGCACACTTCGACAAAAATTTAAAAACAAAAATGAAAACAACAAATATACAAAAAAATACACAGCATATTTCATGATTAGAGGAGAGGATGAGAGAATAGACAACTTTTGACATATTTTAGTCACACTAATACACTACTGAAAGTTGTTCAGGTGCTGAGGTAACAAGAGTGGCATAAGAACCCAGGTGGCTGATCTGTTCTGCTACCCAGCACATACACATGGCAGATAGAGGAATGACCTTCAGGGAAGGTTAGCTGTGAAATAAACAGGGTAACTTTGACAAGACAGTTGCAGACCAAGCAGCAGCAGCACCAACAGGAGGGCTTTCCCTCATGAAAAGCCAAACACATCCTTTAACGGTGTTGTGACATAGCGAGTACAGGTCATCACTATAATAAGCCTGCCCAGCCCCCAACCATAGGTCCTCAGTGGCAGAGCAGGCAGATGTAAAATTCTCAATGGCTGTTAAGGTGAAGGCTGCAGCAGAATGAGATCTCCAATTGTCTTGGCCTCCTTGTCATTGGATGAGGTTCTGCTCTGTCAAGAACTGAGTGAAAGCTGGTATGCAGTAGCATCTTCAGAATAAGATCAAGCACAGGTGTCTTACATGAAAAAAGCTTTTCCAGCACACTTTTCAGGCTCTCTGGTGGTCATCTAATGACAATGAGAGCAGGATTGTAAGGTCTGGGATCTTCTAGTCATGAACTGGCATGAAAGCAGCAATTACAAAAAGGTTGTCTAATAGGCCTGTGCAAAGTGGATCGTATTTGCTTTGTATTCAGATTTGGATTCAGAGGACAGTGATTCAATTCAGTGATTTGAATCAGTCCTAATCTGATTAATTCAAATCTGATTTGGAGATCTGGCTCCTGCCAAGTCTCCTGATCTCTGAATCAGCAAGGCCAGCCCCATCGCCCACCCCTCTCCTAGCCTGGCAATGGCTGCCCTAGCTCCCAGCACTTGTTAAAAAAAAAGCCCCTGATCACCGGGTGCTGCTGGGTGGGGGGTGCTGGGTACCCCCAACTGCCCCTCACTGCATGGGGGGCTGTGCATGAGCTCCCTGACCCCACCTCACTCCCCACTCACCCACGGGTGCTCTGCCTGGGTCAGCTCTGGCCGTTTAAGAAGAAAAAACCCCCCCAACCCTCCCTCTGCTGGACTCATCACTCCTGCTGCAGGGACTCATCCCTGCTGCCCCCCACTGCCCTGCACCATCTGAGGGCTCTGCACGAGCCCCCAAAGCCATTGCAAGAGTGGTGAGTCCTGGGGCTTTTCTTGTTTGTTTTTTTTTAAGTACTGAGCTGAGGTGGGTGGAGGCAGCCATGGGGGGGGCTGGGGAAGCAGGGGGCATCAGGGGGCTGGCAGGGGTCCCCTCATGGTCCCCTCCTCCTCCTCCAGATCCCCCTCTCACCCCTAGTTCTTACAAGCTCAGAATTGGCTACAACTCCCTGCTGCAGCCACCAGGGACTACCCAAATCATCAAAGCTCTCTGAATCTTTTCTGAAAATTTGGTGAGCTTTGAATCAATTCAGACCTTTAAATTGGTCCTCTGATTCGATTTGAATTCAGAGATTTGTCCACCGAATTGGGCTGAATCTCTTCTGAATTGAATCACCACCTGCAGCTTCAAGCAGGCCTATTGTCTAGCACTTGGACAAGGCAGGAGAGTGATTTGGTAGCTTTAACTGTGACCTGAGCAATTCTCTTCAGGATTTGCTCTGCTCACCCCAGATGGGGAGGGGACTAGAAAAGGTGCCCTAAATGTAGACTGTCTACCTTCTTCCTGAATGCATAACCACATCCAGTGGGATCACTTTTACTGCGGTTGAAATCAACAGACACAATTAATTTTAGGAGCTGGGACATCAAGACCCTCGTGGACAATCATAATAGTGAATTTCCAGAGCACTGCACTGCAATCATGGTTTGGACTCAGGTGACAAAACATTGGTGTCACTATGCTGAGTGAGATCTGGTGAGTGGGAGATGGAGAGCTCAAACATGGAGGTGGCTATAACTTCTTCTGGAAGGGTAAACAGGAAGCAAAATGCCAGCTTCACAGAGGCAGACAAGGTTCCTTGGGTGAATCTGATATCTTTTATTAGACCAACCTAAATAGTTGGAAAATAGTTATTAAGCAACCTTTTGGGTTCAAAAACTTTTTGTCAGGCTAAGGAAGTTTCAGCAGTTGGTGTGTGCTCTTTCTGGATGGAATGAAAAGTAAAGAAGCCAGGGGCTGGGCTGGTATACATACAAGACAGGCAGTCAGTGAAAATGTAGATTAAGGAGTCAATGGGTGAGAGCCAGGCTGGGGGAGGGGGGCAGGGGGGAGAGAGAGAGAGAGAGAGAGAAGGAGGATGAAAGTGGAGAGATACCTGGGGAGTCAGATGTCAGTCAGGTTATAATGTGTCATAAATCCAATGTCTATATTTAGTCCATGATTCTTAGATTTTTAGTATCCTGGAGGATGATGAAGTGGAGTTCATAGGCTTGTCTCTGGGACGTGTTTTGTAAGTATCCTTTGAGGATCAGGACTGAGAGATTGGAGAGAGAGTGGTTTTCTTGTGAGAAATATGCCCCCGCAGGTGATTGGGTATTTCCGTCTTTGCTAGATTTCCGGTGTGCATTCATTCTGGTGCGCAGTTGTTGTTTGGTCTCCCCTACATATTTTCCATTAGGGTATTTAGGGCATTGGATGAGATATATTACATTTCTGGAGGTGAAGCTCTATGATCCAGGAATGCTGATGGCTTGGTTATGGTGTGTGGTATAGTAATAGCGGGGGTGACGGAGATGTGTTGGCAAGTTTTGCATTTCTTGTCGTGGCACGGTCTGGATCCTTTTGGTGTGTTCTGGGCTTGAGGAAGTTTGTTTCTGGTGATGAGGTTGGCGAGGTTTGGTGCTTGTTTGAAGGCTAGGATGGGTGGCTCTGGGAAGATCTGTTTAAGAATAGGGTCTCTTTTTAGTATGGGTTGCAATTGTTTGAGAATTTTCAATCCAGGTTCAAGGGAGGGGTGATATGTCATAACCAGTGGTGTGCAATTTGTGGGGGTTTTCTTCTGTACTGCAGCAGTTCTTCACGTAATATCCGGGTGCCTCTTTCAAATGTGTGATCTATCTCTCTGGAGGTGTTTCTTTGTTGGCCTTTTTAAGATTGGTGAGGTGGCAATCCTGGGTGTTCTCTTCAGTGCAAATGTGGTGATATCTGAGGGGATGGCTGTATATCACATCTTTTTTGGTGTGTTTAGGGTGATTGCTGGTTCTGTGCAGATATGTATATTGGTCTGTGGGTTTCTTGCATAATGTGGTTTGTATTTTATCATTCTGGATACTGATCATTGTGTCTAAAAAGGAGATGCTGGTGCTTCACAGAGTTAGTTTTGTCATAAAAAATGAACTCCTAAACCAACTCAACAAGTTCCCTATTGGAATTTATGTGAACCTTAGGACTCTCCATCTTAAACTGGTGGGGAGCCAATACACCATTTTTATCAGCGCATATGCTTCAATCCTTGAAGCTGCATATGATTCCAAGGAGAAATTGTATGCCAGCTTTGACCAAATTCTGTCTGACAGTCCAGTGGGAGACAGACTTATTCTTCTTAGCCACTTCAAAGCCAGAGTTAGAAGGGAATTGAACTACTGGAATAGACCCATTGTCCAAAAAGGAGTAAGAAAGGTCAACTCCAACAGCATCCTACTCTTGACCAAATACATGGAACATGGACTCACCATCATCAACACCATGTTCCACTAGAAAAAAAGGCAGAAGACATCATGGAAGCACTCACAATTTAAGCATTGGTACCTGATTGACTGTGTCATTGTTTTGCAAAGATGTTTGCAACCCCAAACTATGCTAGAAGCTGTTGATTGCTGGACCGATCACCAATTGATCCACTTGGTTATATCATTCGAACTGGCTTCTAAGCAGTGGCTGTGGCAGAAGCAATGCTGATGGAAGATCAACTTTGACGAACTCAAGAATCCAATCAAGTGAGACCCTTTTGAAAACTGTCTCAACAAAAAAATGGTGAATTTCAATCAACAATAATGAGAGAATACCAGCAGTGGTTGGGGTGCTTTCAAGTTAAAGGTCATCAGTGCCTGCAAAGGGACACTTGGATTCTCTACCAGGAAATATCAAGACAGGTTTGAGAATCACCAGGAGATCCAAGAGTTCATCAGGAACAAGCTCTTTTGTGCTTGGCAGAATTAGACCAACTCCAAGCAAAAGAAATTGAATCTTCAAGTCAAGGCAGAAGTCCAAAAAAGCATCTGCAATATGAACATCAGAGGGTGGGAAGACAAGGAGAAGGAGACTCAACATCTTGCTGCCATCCATAATAGGCATGAATTTTATTATATTTTTTTCAATGCCACCAAAGCCATCTATAGTCCGACCACTTAGGGATCAACCCCCTTGAGATGGACCAGACCTGATTAAGCAGAGGGGAACCATCAATGCCCACTGGAAGGAGCAGTTTGAAGACCTTCTCACTTGAGACTCTGTTCTTGATAAGAGTGTTTTCAACTCCATCCCACAACATGCAGTCAGAGATTATCTCAGAATCCCTCCATTCCTGATGAGGTAAGGAATGCCATTAAGCAGATGAAGAATGGCAAGGCACCTGGAGCTGATGGAATGCCCAGTGAAATCTTTAATAAGAGGAGAGGTTACCTTGCAGGTCCATGCACTCATCTTAAGGTTTTGGAATGAAGAGGAAATACTAGGTGACATCAGGGATACCATGATCATGACAATCTTCAAGAAAGGAGACAGGTTGCACTGTGGAAATTTACACAGAGGGATTGCCTTTTGTCCATTACAGAAAAAAATCATTGCAAGACCCCTCCTTAATTGTCTTTCCACTTGCTGAAGAGCTCCTTTTGGAATCTAAGTATGAGTTAGGGCATCAAAAGGCACACTCAGCATGATCTTCACAGCTCACCTGCTGTAGGAAAAATTTCAGGAACAACATAAACCTCTATATATGGCCACCTTTGAGCTCATGAAGCCTTCGACCTTGTCAACCAAGAAGCAATGTGGAAGTGTGTGCTCACTTGGAACCAGATCATCAGGCAATTGTTGATGTCTTTATTGAGGCATATAAAAAAAATTGGATGGATGCTTAACATTCAGAAGAGTAAGGTCCTCCATCAACACACTCTTAATGAGCAGTCCAAAGCTCTGGTAATTCAGGTTCATGGTGAGACTCTGGAGAACACTATTTCCTGTACCTCAGAAGCCATTTCTCACAGAAGATTGACATCAAAGAAATCCACCCTTGCTTCAAGTGTGCAAATGCAGCCTTTGCTTACCTGAGAGAATAGGTGTGCAAAGATGGTGACATCAAATGCAAAGCCAAGCTCATGGTGTAACAAGTAATTGTGATTCTCATCTTATTGTACAGAGCTGAGACATGGACAATGTACAGGAGGCACCTCAAGTCATTGGAGAAGTATAATCAGTGCTGCTTGCTGAAGATCCTTCAAATGTAGTGTGAAGACAGAAGGACCAACATTAGTGTCCTGTCACAAGCAAACACCATGAACATCAAGGTGATGATCTTCTTCTGACATCACCTTTTCTGGGTCAGTCATTTCATCTGGATGTCTCACTCTAGAATCCCGAAGCAAATTTTTTTTCCCAGCTCAGTCAATGTGTACACTCAAGAGAAGGGCAGAGAAAGCACTTAAAGAACATCCTCCAGGCCAATTTGAAAAAATGCAACATTAAACTCAACTCATGGGAGACTATAGCGCAGGACCACCTAAATGGAGGAGGAATGCACTACAAGGATTTCAGTATTCTGAAAACTTAAAATGATAACAGGAGATGGAAAAGCAGAGTGATAGAAACAGCGTATTGCAGACCAAATCCAGAATCTGGAGCCATACACCCCACATGGAAACATGTGACTGAGTTGCACCAGAGTCTGCTGATCCCCAAATTGGACTTGCCAGTCATATTTGGACCCATAGATAAGACAATCATGGAAGCAATCACCCTCAACTGCAAGGGATTGCCAAAGAAAAGAAGAGGCATAAGAACTATACAGAAAACTATTGGTGTTCACACTTCAGGATGACAGTTCTGTTGTTCCTACACACTGTAGCTATCTCAGCATGTCAAAATGATCATGCTGGGGGAAGCTGACCCTCAGGTTACTTTGGGCATCTTTGCTTCTCTTTCTCTTTCCTTCCCTTCTAAAGGAAACTTTAACTCTGTCTACGCTGGCACTGTTCACTCTGGTGACTTTCAGCCCTATGCTGAATTCACAAGTTCTTTCAGTACCATGAAGAGTATTCTTGACTTTCGTATAAAAACACAGACAGTTGAGGCAACAACTAGCTTGATGTTACTCTGCCAGTTACACCAGTGTGTTGATTTTATTTATTTATTTATTCATTTTAGTCATTGGTTCCCCAACAGGTTCCTAAACTGCTGGAATCAGCTCAGACAAAATACCTAATTTAGGTGGGAAGGGGCAAGGAAATTCTGGTCTCCTCAGGAATAAGACACCTTTTTACCCAAATGCTCCTCTTCCTTTCTCAAAGAGACAGGACACCATATTTTCCTTCCTGCTGTGGATGGAAGCTATTCTCTCAGTTGATGAATGGAAAGGACCATGAATAATTAATCATCAGTAATTTAAAATAACATTTCAATAAGTTTGAAATTGGTAATAAACTGAGATCACCCATCATTTTTGCATAGAAAGAGCATATAGTGAAGTTCTCGATCCTAGGTATATTGCATTTGTCAGAAATCTTCACCTATAGTGATTGTTCTTCACTTAATTTCCATCACATATTCTAAGGCATGTACTAGACCAAAACAAGGCTAGCAATAGGAAAACTTCACTTTCCTGCTTCCGAGGAAGGAGACTTTCATAATAAAAGGAACTCCTTTTTTTTTTCTTGTAAGTAATTATTTGGCAGACCATATCATACAGATTATAGTAAGTGTGTTGTCTTATGAAAATCTTGTGCTGTTTTCACTGATGCTGTGGATCCTCAAAGGGTGTAGAAACCTGTCAGTAATGATGGCTGTCAGTGAGCACATCTATATGTGCGCCCAACTCCAAAGTTGCTACTCTTCAGTCCCAGCGTTGCACAGGTTGCTTCTGACCCTATTGCACAGTAGCTTGTTGCTGCTGCACAGTAGCATTGGCATCAAGGTTCATGCCCACCAATGCTGTATCACCATAGCAATGAACTATGTTGCTGTAGCTTGTCGCTACAGAAACATAGCATCTTGTAGATGCAACCTCTATGTACAATATCACACTTGGTAATCTTGCAGTATGGATATCACATGCTTGCTTTCATGGGAACATGCATATTTAAATTATCCTAGAACAGGATTACTTTATTCTCATACTACCAGAGGGAGAGGATTCAAAGAGCAATGAGAATGCTGGTGAAAGCTAACACCATCTTCCTCAACCAACACCTTTTATAATATCAAACTACCAGAACCTAAAGGCCCTTTCCCCTCTCTTTATTTTAGTGTTCAGAATCACAGGTAACCCCAAATAACTCTTAACAACTGCTAGAATTTCTCAAAATGTACAGGGCCTCTAGCTTTGACTAATGATAAAAAATGGGCTTAGATACAATCCTAAAAAGCTGCCTAGTTAGTAGTCTGGTATGTTGGCACAATGTGCACTTTTCCATATGGTGAGGCAGGACTTCTCCAATCATTATACGCTCTCATTCAGATTCAGCCTGCTGCAGGAAATTAGCACTGTTCATACTTGTTTAGGCTTAATAAAAATCATTTTAGCTAAAGCACAGGGATAAGGTCACCATCTGCCACATGGAAATGCCAATTTCAAATGAGCAACAGTCGAAAGAGAGTGTCTTTCATTCTTAGACACTTTCAGAAAGAACTTCAAATGTGTGCTGGAATCAATTAGGATTTTGCCCAGCAGACCATAAGACTTCATTTACATATCAGATTTTCAGTGTGTAATTACAGGTATGTATATTTAAACAGCAGCTTGTCTATTATGCCTTCATGAGTTTTGCATGGAATACAGTTCTTCCTTATTTACATTTAGAAACATCTGTCTCTCTGTAGTATGTCAAGCTACAAATGATTTGGAGGTGTTATCCAGAATGTCTATGGAATTTAATGGACCAAATTCATATGCCAATTCACTGGAACAGCAATTGCACCAGGGTTGACTTTGATCCATTACCTCCAATTATGTAATCTATACAAATATGACCTGAGCTATGTGAATAAAAACATCTTTTACAAATACATAATCTTTCTCCTAAAAGTTTAATTGTACCTCTTGAATGGGGAAAATAGTATAGTATATCACAATTTATTTTTCTGTAAAATACAGTACACATAAAACTAAACACTTTCTGTGGGTTACAAAGAACATTTATGCTTATTTATTCAGAGTGCATGTACTATATGCAATACATAATTAATGACTTCAGAATGAATGATTGAATATGACCTTAACATGACAGAATGTTTGCACTCTAATGAAGGAGATTGAAAAATGCAACTGCATCTGAGAAATTGAATAGCGCTCTCTCACTTGCATTTGGTAACATCTGCTTTTCAAAATGATATTCAAGGTTACCCAGCCTTTCAAAAATTAGACATGAAACTTATGCTTGGAAATATCTTTAATCTACTTTATTAGTCTACTCTTATTCTGGTCATGATAAGACCAGATAGGCAAGTATAAGTTTTGCAGTGAGTTAAATATTGAATTCTTACATTTGTGATGGTTATTTTTTTTCATATTCATAAGACTTAAACAACTTAGGGAGAGAACATCATGTGCAGATGCAAAGTGGGTTGGAACACAAATATTTAGGATTCACCGGGGTTAGTAGCAATAATATCCACTTCTTATGCTTTAAAGTAATCTGTGATGGATTTCTTTATTCACAAAGTAGATTCCTGACCAATTACAACCTGTCATGCTGCTGATTTGGTAGCAGAAAGAAAAATTGCTTATGATAGTTACATTAAAATACGTTTGGAGACAGACACGCATATACACTAAAATTTGGAAAGATATTCTTTTCATTCCAAGACTTTCAATGTTTTGCATTAATATTTAATGATATCATATATTCTAATGTGTTGTGCCCAAATTTTGGACAGTGTAGTTCCATGGCCAGTTAGAGCAGACAGCACCATGCTTTATACTGTACAATACCTTTAAGGAACATTTACACTTCTTATAGTACTTAGAATGATGGAAAGCATTATTGGAAAATAGGCTGGGGTAGATTAGGTCACTCAAGAAGGCTGGATTCTCTGTCTCTGTTAGAGGCAGTACCTATCAGGAGCCCAAATTTTACATTTGTTCTGAGAATCCACACTCCAATCCAGGACAAGCCCCAGGAAAGTCTCCTTCTAGAGCTAGACAACTCAGAATTCTTCATTTTAAGATTCTGTCATGTTTTGACACTGAATTTTTTGGTTTTACTTCATGTGCATAGGCAGCAGCTGCACCTTAGTCAAGATGACTGGAGCAGAATGGACTCTGAAAGGAGGTGCATCACAGCTAACACTCAGAACGTCTCTGAATTACTTGCCTGTATTTAGTTTAATTGACTTAACAGGACTACCTACAGTGGCATCCTCCGGTGATGAACTGTTACAATTACTGTGTACATTTGTAGACATAAGAGTTCAGTTTTATTGACATTGTGTGCTAATGGATGAATCCTTTTCTGTGCTTAGCAGGGTTGCAATGGGGGTGTGTGTGAATGGCAGGGGGGAGGGAGGGTCCCTCTGGAAGGGGAGGAGAAAGGGAAGGATGATAGAGGAGAATCAGTGGGCAACCTGTGACCCTCGAGAAAGGAGCAAAAGAGGAATTTTCCATAAAAATCATGAAAGAAGACAAAGCTAAATAATAGTAATACCTAGCACCACATCCCCAAGGAAGTATAATACATTGAATTCCCCATCTGGATAGAATGAGTGTTATAGTCAGCAAGAACACTAGCATGGGGCATACTGTGTTGCAGTTTACAGGGGTAGCAAAATGTTCCTTATATTACAGTGGAATCCTTCTTTGACTGAGCTGGATTCCTGTAATAAGCCAGGTACTCGGTTTAGTTTCTGTTTCTACTCAGAATGCTGGTCAAAGCAGGGATATAATCCTTAAAAAAAAAGAAGAGAGACACCAAATGTGGTTCTGATGTAAAGATTGACTCTCTCAAAGTGGTATAGTTCCATGTTTATTGTACTTCATCCATTCCAATTCAAATATCTTCAAAAAAGATATTCCTTTCTTTATTTTTTCTTTTAGATACTTCAGCACAGGATCTGAAAAGCTTTGTCCTACTCCTTTATCACATAGCCAGTTGAAAAGATTCTGCTTGCCAAATTAAACTTTGAGCTGCATATCCATTGTCTTTAGTGACACCTGTGCAGTCCTAATGTCTATAGGGCATTTACACAAATGTAACTGGTAGGAATATAATAAAAAACTTCTTGGTTGGTGTTTCTCAAGAAGGAAAGAATCGGTTTCACTTTTTAGCTGTATCATTTATATAGGACAAACATAAGAAAAAAGTCACCAAGGTGAGCAGAGGCTGCTAAATACATACAAGGGACCAAATGAATAAAGTTATTTGTATGCAATCACATTTTACTTTATATAACTACATTAAGAATCAACAAAATCAGGTACTATTGTTTATAGTCTGTCCTCTAACTGCATGCAATAGCTAATCTAATATATAATCTACTCTAGACAAATCCCTAGTATTAAAAATAAAAGCTGATCTATTAATCAATTTTCCCCTGAAAGAATGCTTTTTTGCTGAGGTGTAGGAGAAATACATAGACAACATTATACCATAAAGAAAACATATCAGTGAAATCAGAAGACTAAGATTATGGCCATACTTATAAGCTTGCAGTTACAGCTTTGCTATAGCCCAGTGCCATATTCTTCTTGCCTTACATTTCATTAAAATTCTTTTGACAACATCCTTTGTGCATGATGATTTTTTCCTAAAAGGCCATTTGAAACAATAATTGTTATCATAGCGTATCAAGTTATTTAATTCATATTTAATAGTCGTGAGAAATATTAAAAAGCAAAGCTTCCTCTGAAGTTGACACCTATGATAGGGTTTCGCCCACTCTCAAATACTGAAGTATTTGAAAATCAGTGCTGAAGGCTCACTTTAGCCAGCATTGTTCAAGCAAAGCCCACAGGAATGCATTTAATTTCTTATAATAAGAAGACATCTTCCTTGAGAGTCATTGTAAATCAGTATAGGCCTCTATTTCATGACAAAAATGTTCAATAATATATTACTGGAATTTTAGTTGTTTATTATATGGATCTTGGATTTTGACATACCTATATGAGCTGTGCCAATGAGTTTCTGACAAGGAGCTAGAAAACAGTAATAGTGTAAAGAGACTACATCTGAGCCTCTTTCAAGCAATATTTATAGTGTCAGAAATCTGTTTTTATAGTCATTAATGTTTAAAGGGAACATGTCTTTAATTTTTTTCTTAATAACATTTTAAATCATATTTTTTTGCTTATTAAGAAAAGAGGCTGAAATTATTTTGCTCTTAAAGTCCATAGAATCTTTTGTTTTTTCCCAAAGCAAAGAGCAGCTTATTCTTGTTTCTTCATACAGTTAGTGTTTTAACTACACATTGTTAGTTAAAATACTGCAACACACATTTTCTGATATTGGTGCTGTGACTTGAAGGTTTTCTGATGTTTGAAGCCAGTTTAACTCCTATATGCTGCTTTTAAATATTCACAGCTGAGTTGAATATTTGTCTTATTCATAAGAAAATACCTGCAAAAGAGACAAAGTCAATCTATAGGCCTAAGTGTAAATTTTTAAGTATGGGGTACCAATACTATGTGAGGTTAAATTTTGTAGCAACAGATGCTATTAGAAAGCCATTAAAATGTACATAGAATGTCACTGTGGTGTTTTCTCTGCATTTTTTTCTTCAAGTGGTATGGGATTTATGAAAAGAAAAAGGTTACCATTGATCTTTTGATGATTTTTTTAAGTAAAATTATTTTTAAATGATTTAAGTGGTAACTTCTTCATGATAAGGATATTCTGTCTCTGGATATGTCCCTATATTCAAAAAAATCACTGTGTTAAAATGGTTTCTTGAATCAGGACCTAAATATACAGCACATAATGTGATGGTGACCCGATTTAAATAACAACAAATATTTCTAACGTACTGTAATTAATTAAACAATATGGCTTTCTCAATATTAAAAAAACCACACAAACAAATGAAACCAGTATTGCAGAAGGCAAGATATTAGCACAAAAATATATTATACATATTATTAAAGATCTTTTTTCCCGTAACTGGGAATTTTATTTGAGTAAGGGCCACAGAATTAAATCACTAGGAACCAACTCTTAATTCTTTCATTTTGATAGCCCATCCAAGATTTTTATTCACAGTGAGATCCCTTTACTTTTCCCTTAGTGTGTAAAGGGATTTTAAAATGGTTGAAATTATATTCTTCCTTGTTTTAACATCCCTTTACATGGCCAGAGTGGTGGAAAGAGGCTTAAGTGTAAATGGAAAACAGGTCTAAAATGTAATAAAATGAGAGAGTCCCAGCAAAGCCCAACCACAGTACTTATTTGTGAAAAACACTGTTTTGACCTAAAGATAAATCACTTCCAATTACCCATGATGCGGACTGGAGGTCTACACACAGTGTTTGTTAGGTTTTACACCAGGGAAATTATCAATGTTGGCTTATAACCTTTGTTTTATTAGGACAGTTTTATAACTTTTGTTGCAGCTAACTTAGCTTTCATTTCTTTCAGCTATTACATAGGTGCTATGACTGGAATGAGAAAGGAAACAAAATGACAGTTAATTTTAAGTGTATGGATTTTGCTTCTATTCTGTCCAGCTATTGACAGCAAATATATTTATTTACCACAATATTTAATAGCATATGTCTAAAACAATTATAAATATCTTGAACTATTTCCTTTCAAAAGATTTAATGTACTTGTTTGTTTGCTTGTTTAAAATTAGATGCAACTGGAATTCAGAGTTAAGTACAATATTCTCTAAAGACCAAATACTGTGGTCTGAATTTCTACTAGTCTAGCACATGCTAATCAATTAATTGGGCATTTCAGAAAATAGGTCTGTAGGGATGCTGTTAAGGATGGAGTTTAGGTATTATGTTTCAAAATATCAGTCTATTGCAGCATATTGCTAATTGGATTACACAGAATACTTACTGCTCTGGCATTTCTCATTTGGTTTCATATTTATAATAGTGTGGGGTATGTTAATTAAACATTTTTCAGTTTTCAGCTGCTGATATGGAGAACAGTTGATATGGCAATGTTGAGACATTATTTAGACAGTTGTCATGGAGGAAGACTGAAAAACAGAACGGATTATTGTACTAGAGTTTTGCACAGTGATGACTTCAGGCATAAAAGAGGCCTTCTTATATCTACTGCTAATGACCAAGGGCATATCTGGAGGTTGGATTACATATTTTGATGATGTTTCTCAGTGTTAATTTGACCTAAAACTAAAATATATACCAGCTTTCATAGAAGATTTTTCAGTACTACATTTTCAGTAGGCAGTAGATAGATTCAGGACATTCCCTCTTAGACTAAATGTGGTGCCAAAAGTTAGGTTTTACTTTAATATAATGTCTTATGCTGTAGGGTCTTTTCACCAAGGACAAAAGAAAAAAGTTTGGGTTGTACTAAAAATATGTACTAAAAATATTCCCTGGAATTAAATTTGAATAAGATTATATTAGTCCATTTGGGGATACTGGCTAGATTTGCTTCAGCGTGTTTGCTTTATAAGAAATAATTTCTTCCAATAGTCTAACAACTGCAGAACAATTTTGGTAGAGATCTCTGATTCAAAGTAGCTGCAGAATATCCTAGTTTTATCACACATGAAAAACAAACAGTATTCTTCACATCTGGCTCCATGCATTTTTATTTAAGGGAGCTTGCTGGTCTTTGTTTAGCTGGATGAATACAGGCTTTTTTTAGCCCTGAGTAGCCCATAACAGGTAGCTTAAGTTTATTCCAAGGAAATGGGAAAACACATTTAAGCCCCTGTGGCTGAATAGGGCCTAGTACTCAGATCTCCTATGCTCTCGTCAAGTGCCCAAAACATTAGGCTGTGGGGCTAAAGCAGGGGTGGGCAAAATGTAGCCCGCGGGCCAGATGTGGCCCACCAGGCCATTCCATCCATTCCACGGGGTCCCTAAAACTTTTAAAAAAATTAATATTGATCTGCCTTAGGCTGCCTGTCATGCAGCCCTCAATGGCTTGCCAAAACTCAGTAAGCAGTGCTCCACTCAAAACAATTGCCCGCCTCTGGGCTGAAGACTAGTGGCTTTCCTCTTCCTAGTATATGCTGAATATGCCTTATGAATAGGGCCCCTCCAGGAATTGATGTGCAGGAATGGCTTGTTATGGAGTCCCAAACAGCCTTAGGCAGAATTTACACGCTAACAAGCACATTGAATTCAAACTGGTGGATGAACTAAGCAGGCTCAGTAGCTACATTTTCTATTGTATAGCCCATCCTTGCCTACGTGCTATCTAGCACTCATTGATCTGCACTGACATACACATAAAAAGTTAGGCGTGGCTTTGCTGAATTGCAAACTAGTTAAATGGCACACACATTCCAACTAAAAATCAGCTATCATATTCAGGCCATTTAATTGCTGTGAATCCTTTCCAGTCATGCCTAACCTGATTTCCTTCTACAGTGAGGTGATGGGCTCTGTGAATAGGGGGAGAGTAGTGGATATAATATGTTTTGACTTTTGAACAGCTTTTGACAGTCTTGCACAACATTGTTATTAACAAGTTAAGGAAATACAGACTAAATGAAGTAGTATAAGGTGAATGCATAACTGGTTGGATTTTCATGTTCAATGAGTAGTTATTACTGGTTCAATGGCTGGTTAGAAGGAGGTATCAAGAAGGGTTCCTTATGGGTCTGTCCTGGGTCCAATGTTGTTCAACATCTTTATTCATGATTTGGATTATGGAATTGAGTGTACACTTAGACAATTTGTGGGCAACACCTAAGTTGGGTGGAGTTGCAGACTGGAGGGTAGGATTAGAATCCAGTATGGCCTGGATAGATTGGATAAGTGGTTCATAATCAATCAGATGAAACCCAGCAAGGACAAGTGTGAAGTCCTGCACTTAGACAGAATAACTGTATGTACAAATACAGAGTGAGAAATTAATGGCTAGGTGTGGCAGCGAGGCGCCCCCACAGGCCTTTGCAGGGGAAAAGGGCCCTAGACCCAAGAACAAGCCCCTAGGGGGGCATACATACCTGCAGGGAAACAGGAGCTGTGTCCGCAGCCGTGGCCACGCGAGCCGCCATTACGCTGGCTGTGGTGGCAGCTGTTCCTGAAACGGGGTGCAGCTGGACCAATCCCAGCGGCCGTAGGGGCCGCAGAAGAATTGAAAAATGCCAGCAGGGCTGGCAGTGAGAGAGAGGGAGAGAGGGCACAGGCGGGCAGATGGCTCCACAAGCCCGTGCACTGGGGAAAGTGAGCCTAGCCTACAGAGCTCTGACAGGCAGTTTGGCAGGGAGCTGCAAGACTCTGCTAGGAGGTGGAGCAGGAGACACCAGGGGAGTGTGAGCCAGGGCACTCTCAAACCCTCTGGTGGCAACTGATGCTCTCATCCTTGGAGAGTACGAGGCGGTCATCAGGGAAGGGAAGGCGGCTGATGCACCGGGGAGAACCGGGAATCAGGGGAATTCCCCTGCGATGCATCCGGACCCTGAGGAGTGCCTCTTCTAAGGAAGAGTAGGAATCGCTCCCCGAAAGAGGGGATAGCAACTGAGGATAGGGGAACCAGGCGGAGCCCCACACGAGGTCCGGAACATCGTGGGTTCATCATCTAGTGGCTGGCACGTGGATGGGTTGTAGGGGAGGGGGAGCCCCATGGACCATTGCACCAAACGTATGTGAGTACCATTGTCTGGCGGGGACCCCACCCAGGGATAGAAGATCTCCACTGAAGATCCCTCCTAAGGTACCCATTAACATCAAAGTTGTGGCAGGCGAGTTGAGGGGCGGGACCACCCTCAGGTAGACCAGACAAGGCGGGGCACAGGCTCCACACTAGGTTACAGTATTTCAGAGAAGGACCTGGAGCTTCAGAGAAGGACCTGTAGATTTTAAGCTGAATATAGCTGTGACCATGTTGCAAAAAAGAATGAAAGTGATCTTGTTGCACAACAAAGGAGTGTCTCTTGCAAATCAAGGGAATGGATTCTTCCACTCTTACTTAGCACTGGTGAGTCCTCACCTTGAGTACTGTGTCCAGTTTTGGGCCCTGTACTTCAAGGAGGATGTGGACAGGTTGGAAAGAGTCCAGTGCACAGCAACAAAAAATGATTTTGGGCCTGGGAGGCAGGATTTATGAGGAAAGGCTGAAAAAAACAATGGTCATTTAGTCTAGAGAAGAGAACACTTTGGGCAATTTGATAACAGTATTCAAATACCTGAAGGGTGATTATAGAGCAGATGAAGATGGGATTTGCTCTGTGGCCATAGGGGACAGGACTTAAGCAGCAGTAGAGGAAATCTAGGTTGGAGATTAGGAGGATCTTTCTGACTATGAGGATAGTCAAGCATTGAAACATGCTACCTAGAGAAGTTGTGGACTCTCCATCCCTGGAAATTTTCAAGCGCAGGACTGGACAGATTTAGCTGGGTTGGAACAGTTTGAGATAATCCTGCTTTGAGCAGATGACTGGAATAGATGACTGTGCGAGTTTCTTTCCAGCCCCACTTTCCTATAATTCTGTGATCTACTGCCTAGTCCTGGAGGCACCTAATATTCATAATATTTCAAAGTTTCAAAGAAAGGCCTCCACCATCTGGAAACCATAGCCCAGAACTTTTCCTTTGCCACTCAAGGTGCAATTCTAAATACTTAGAAATTTCTTTTTTATCTTCAAGAAAATATTATGAAATAAGTGTGGCAAAGGAAAAGTTCTGGATTATGGTTTCCAGATGGTGGAGGCCTTTCTTTGAAACGCTGTGTTTAAGACCTTAGGGAGGGGCAGAATTTCAGATGCACCCCTGTCTTCAATGTTTCCTAATGCCTAAATCTGGGAAGGTTCTGGCTGGGCAAGTTGACTTCAGTATTCTCAGCATTCTGACTGATTTTGCTTCCATTCTGAGGCATCTAACTCTCCCCTGTTTGGGATTCCACTCCAGGGCACCTAAGCAAACTTTTAGGTGCCTAAATCCTTTACTAAATGAAGCCACAAAGATAAGATCAATAGAATGGTATTTGAATGCACTTCCCCTTACTCTTCTCCCTGAAGCTCTAAGGTTGCTTGAAATTATATGTTGTTAAGAGATTATTTTAATATATTATCCTATCATTTTACAGTTTCCTGTAGTTATTTAGATGTCTAGATTACAGGCTGGATTTATGTATCTGATTGAAGCAGTGGCGATGCATGTGCACCCCCAAGACTGCCGGTATACCCCTTGACAGCCACACTCACCTCTTAGGCAATGGGCAGAGGGGTCAGTTGGGAACACTGGTGCCCCCCCTGCAAGCACTGGCCAATCTCTGTACTTGCTGCAGCTGCTTCTGGGAGTGGCTGCAGGAATTGCCTGGTGCTTGCTCCTAGAAGTGGCTGCAGCCACTCCTGGAAGCGGCTGCAGTGAGTGCAAAGATTAGTGGCACTGATCAGCTGTTGCAAAATCACCCAGGGGATCCCTCCCTTGGACCACAGTATCACTCACAGGGGATTGCCCCCTCTAGTCGGTGTTCTTCTCTACCCCACTCCCTTCATCTCTAAACACTTCTCTTAAAGGGTGTGTGGGAGTATTAATTATCTACCATTTACCCAGTAAAAAGATTCTACAAGTTATTAACCTCTGATGTGTATTAGATGCTAATTAATATAATATTAATATGAATTATGATTTGTATATGCAAAGCATTAGATAAATGCAAATGTGCTGAATTTGTAATTACAAATGAAACTGAATATTGAGATTACAATAAAATAAATGCTATGATACAGTGATTTTTATTCTCTCCTTGATACATGCCTAAAGCTCATCTTATTGCTTAAGATAGCTTTATTCTTTCAAGAAAGCAATACATATTTACAGTTGCTTTATGAAGAAGCCTGCATTTTACTATTTTGTGTTTCTTCATAAATGCAAAGCTGCAAAACCACTAATGACTACCTATAATAGGCAATCCCCTATTGCAATAATATATTTAAAGAATCTCCAAGGTTTTTAGTGCACCTTTGTTTGACTTTCAGTTAAAGACCATTTCTACTAGCTAATTGACATTTGCTAACCCCTTGATGTTCAGTAAAGCAGGTTTTGTTGCACTTATTTTGCTAAGAAAGTAGACATAGATCTTTTTTTAAGTCCTGTTTTAAGTCAACCTGTTTTAAGTCAGACAAAGAATCACTGTTTTTACAATGTACAACAGTGACACATACGAAAATAAACATAGCAACATATTATCTTCTCTGAGATTTCTTTTATTCCCTTCCTTGTTCATTTATAAGAATCCCATTTATTTTTCTTTTAGCTCAAGGTAAGTCTCCTAGGATTCTAGGATGCATCAAATGAAAAAGGAATGCATATGAGCAATGGAAAGATGTGTGGGTAACCAAGGAAGCGTACTAGGAAATAGCAAGAACTTGCAGGGACAAAATCAGGAAGGCAAAGGTCAAAAATGAACTTCACCTGGTGAGGAAAGTTAAGGGCAACAAGAAAAGGTTCTGTAAGTATGTTGGAAAGAAAAGAAAGACCAAGGAAGATGTGTGTCCGATACTGAATAAGCAAGGTAAATTCTTATTAGAAGATGCAAAAAGGCAGAGCTACTCAACAGCTATTTTGTCTCAGTCCTCACAAAAAAATTAGGCTGCAACCAAATAACTAACAAAGATTATTTGGATAAGGAAGGGGCAAGCAGAGGGATGAGATAATAAAAGGAAGTTTGTGAGCTTTTTGATAAGTCTGAATGAATTCAAATCATCAAGGCCTGATGAACTTCATAGAAAAGTACTGAAGCAACTGGCAGAGGAGAGCTCAGAATTCTTGGCAGTAATATTTACAAAGTTGTAGCAGAGAGGCAAAGTACTAGAGGACTAGAAAAATGACCAACATTTAAGAAAGGCAAAAAGGAGGACCTGGGAAACTATAGATCAGTTATTCTCATCTCGATACCTGGGAAGTTATTAGATAATACCCTAAGTCCATCTGCAAGCATCTGCTGGAAGAAAGGCTGATCACAAACAGCCAATATGGATTTACTAAGAACAAATTGTGCCAAAAAAACTTGAGCTCCATCTTCAAGAAGAAGACTAGTTGAGTGGAAAAAGGGAATGCAGTGAACTTCAGCAAGGCCTTTGGCAAAGTCCCACATGGCCTTCAAAAAAATCTCCATGGTCTAGAAAAAACTGACAATGTGGACAGACAAATGGCTCTATAACTGGAAGCAAAGGGTAAATGTAAATGGATCCATGTCAGGCTGGCACAGGATTTTAGGTACAGTCCCACAGGGGCCTGTCTTGGGTCCAGTGCTGTTCAATGTATTTATACATGATTTGGATGCTGAAATAGATAGATTCTTGAGCTAATTTGCAGATGGCATAAAACTGAGAAAGATCATAAATGCATTGATGACAGGAGCACAATCTTGACAGATTGGACAAATGGGCTTGAACTAATATTGCGAAGTTCTATGCTAACAAAATCAAAGTGCTACACTTTGGGAAGAATAATAAAAAATTCTAGTACAACATGGGAGACACCTGGATGGATGGGAACAGTACAGGAAAGGATCTAGGAGTCTTGGTGGATCATAGGCTCAATATGATTCTGAAATGTGATGTAGCTGCACAAAAATGAATACAGTTTTGGGCTGTATCAACAAAAGCATTAAATGCAAGACATGGGAGGTGGTAGAGCCTCTTGACTCAGCACTGGTTAAGCCTCCTCTAGAGTATTGTGTGCAGTTTTGGGCTCCACATTCTGGAAAGGATGTAGAAAAGTTAGAGGGTCTAGAGGCAGGTGACCAGGGTGGATAAAAATCAGATTTTTTTGGTTTAATTGTATTTTTAATTTTTTTTAAAGTTTTTTTTAAACCTATGTAAAGATGTTGTTAATTTAAGATATGTTAAAGCTCAAAGATATCATCATGGAATAGGGATTATAACATCTAATGATATACTAATTGAAACAATATATTCATGTAAACTTTTTAGAAAAGTTTTATAAATAGGTCACAGCAGACCATGTACTATGTTAGGGACCCAATCTTATGGGGTTTCCAGAGGCTTTATAGATTCTTAAAGGTTAAAGAAAACCATTCTACCCAATGGGACTCAGTGCTCAGTCTACAATATCCCATTAAGCATCTCTGTGATACTTTGTTTTCAGTTCTCAAACCATGAATTTGTGTGTGCAGAAATAACATCCTTAATAACAGTATATGAAGATGAGAGATAACAGACCTGATTACCTACCCATCAGCCCTCTTGTCTCTTTGCAAGTTTGTGTACACAAAGTAAACTCCTTACCTCTCTCTAAAAGTGCAAAGTTTCGAGAAGTTAAATAAATAAAGGATCTCAAATGTGCTTTTTGTAGAAAACAATGATTAAATCAAGGCTTCCTGAACAGTGCTTTAAATCATGATTTAAATTTGATTTAAATCAAACCCACCCTGCAGAAATAAAAAATAATAAAGGGCTTGAAAGGCAAGTCATACGAGATGTTATAAGCACGTTCAGCTTGCAGAAAAGGTGCTTGAAAGGCAAAGCAATAGGATTCTTCAAATTTATCTGAAGGGCCGCTATAAAGAAACTTGAAAATAAATTTTCTCTCCTGATGCAGAGAATGGGATTTGGACCAATGGTTTGAAGTTGCAACAAGGTAGTTTTAGATCGGATATTAAGAAAACCATCTTAATTGTTAGTGAGGTAGTAGAATAGACTGCCCAGAGAAGTTGTGGAATCTCCATCATTGGAGGTATTCAAGAAAAGGTTGGACAAGCATTGGTCATGGATGATCTAGGAATAACTATGCCTGTGCTCTACTATGATTGTTTTCCATGCTTCTGGGCTTTTTTGGTTGGGGCTGGGAAGGATTCTTTTTTATCCCCCTTGTGCTGCTTTGTGTGTCAGGGTTGTGTGGTGTACGTTTTTTGTATGTTTGTTAGTTTGTTTTTGTTTTTACCTTCCTCAGAAGCACTGGAAATTGGCTGTAGTCAAAACTGGAGATTTTTAACTGGGGTGTGCCAGTGCTTCTGGTGGGACTGAAATCTAGGGGTTCCTACCTAGAGGGTCTTACTCCTCTGCTCAGGGTCAGACCAACTGCCATACTGAGGATCAGGAAGAAATTTTACCTTACGGTCAGATTTGTACATACTGGGGTGGGAGTTGCCTTCCTCTGTAGTAGTGGGTTTGGCCCTTTTTCTTGGATCTCTCAAATGTATTTTAAAAACCCTGGAGAACTTAGCAAGAGAACTTTGGCTGTCATTGTCCCCCTGCCTTAGCTGCACCAGGTTAGAGGGTTTGTGTCATGATTGTGTCAGAGTTGACCGTGTAGTTTTATTAATAGGTTAGAGTCTTGTATATGGCATTTTGGATAAAGACAATCCTGCCTGTGATGGAGGTGGGGGAGGTTGACTAGATGATGTCTGGAGTTCCCTTCCAGCCCTACTTTTCTATGTTTATGAGTCCTTCATGTTCTTCCTGAAGGGTCTGCAGTTCTGTAACCCTCCTTCTGGTTGAGAACACTAAATGCTGTTCCCTTATAAATGCATCAAAGCAATTCCAAGGACAATGTGACGGCAATTTGGATGGCCTTTTGCTCAGAAGTTGGGCACAGCTCCTCTTCATCCTTCTCTGCAGCTGTTCAATCAAAGCAAGGGATTCCGATTGATGCCGTGAAGGGGAACAACTGTTGAGCCAGCATATCATTTATTTTTCTGATGCATTTTTATATATGAAAATTGGAGCCTATTTTATCCTTACAAATTCAATAGAAAAACATCAACATATGTTGCAATGTTGTTTTTACATTGCATTAGTAATCTCAACTTTCAGTGCAGTTGGCCAATATCTGATCTCATTGAAGTCAACCTTATATTGCCTCAATTTTCTTGGCTTTAGTGAACGTCCTTTGATTTATATTATTAAGACAATGAAAACAGATCTGAGTAAAGCCACAGGGTTAGATTGTGACATGCAGACATGCTCTTAAGAGATTGATCTTAATTTACAACATCTGGTTACATGGTTGCTAAATGATCATTCCCTTCAGATGCAAAGTATTCTTATGCATTTGAGGGAGTCTCATGAGAACTGTTCCAAACTTCCATAACCATCATCTTTAAGGCTGCTTTGCTACAATATGCAAAAATTGTGGCTTTTCAAAAGAAAACAATGTCTGTCTCTCTATCCGTATTTTCACCATAATATCTGAGTACTGATATACTAGAAAATGGGTGCCTTTCTGGGAGAGGGTAGGAAGGGTTAAAGGCTCAGTCCTAATCCCATTGAAATCAATGGAGGTTTTCCATTGACTTGAATGGGGGCATGAATAGCCCCCAATTTTTTCCGATAGCTCTTTTCATGTTCAATGTATAGGACCAGTGAAGATATTTTTATACCAGCCTGAAATTTGGATAAAATGTTTTCTCTGCTTTTGTAGTACTGTCTCTGTCATGAATCAATTGGTCACATAATAAACAGCAAAATTCAAGTACAGAAGGAAACAAGTGCTAAGTTTTCAGAGCTCCCATTATATAGAAGCTGAAACTTTCATCTAATATTGCAGCAAATAAACTGAAATTGGATTGTTTTGTAAAAATACTAGAGCCCTTAAACTGTAGGCTTTTATGTAATTTTATTTGTACTTTTGTCTTCCGCAAGAAAAAAAAATGTTCTTTCTTGGCAGTGCAGTGAGTGTTGAATTATGAATGGATTTCAAAAGACTAGAAAGTCCTTTTATTTTTCAGGCTTCAGTAGAACGCCTGTGTGGCAGCATCAGTGGAATAAATGCAGCTGTGTTTGTATATCACAGAAACAGTAATAATTCCTTTAATTGTATTATAATTCTTTCTCGTGGCAGTTGAGGATGGTTTCTTTAACATCACAGATTTTTGATCTCTCAGTTATAGCTAATGCTTTAAGACCTACATTGTGACTATCCTGCCCTGAGGAGATGCATAACTTTCCTGTTCTCTAAATGAGCAGCCTTACTTGCTTCTATCAGTACTGTAATGGTTGGGGGTATGGAGGTGGGGAGGTACAGCAAGTAGGGCACCCTCCCTAGGTGTGGGGGAGTTATAGTGGATGTCATAATCACTCCCTCCCTGAGAGTTTTGCTATGCAGGCAGTCCTATGCCATTCAGCCATAGGAGCCCAGACAGCACTGGTGGGGGAGCAGAACAGTGCCCTCCAGACTTTTGCCACCGGAGGTACGGCTCTGCTCTCCACCCTCCCTAGATATGCTGAAAGGTGAGGACAGAGCATCATGAACACCAACCGGGGAGCCTGCTCCAAGGGGCTACTGCAGATGCACTGTAACCCTGCAGCATGAGGTTCCTGCAGAACAGCAGCATATCTGCGAAGGGTGGGGAGTAAAGCTTTGTCTCCCATGGCAAAAACCGTGGGAGAGTGTCATTCTGCTCTTCTCCATGTACTACAGGATGTAGGACTGCCTGGCTGCTATGGCTGGGCAGCACAGGTCTGTGCCTGAATAGCAAAGACTTCTGGACTGGCAGCATTCTGGTGCCCTTGCTGTAGCCAGTGTGCAACAAGCTTTCTCCTCAGCTGTAGCAATCAGGGCCAGGTAAGACTTTCTTTCTCCCTCCTCATTCTCTAGAGCTCAGCACTCTGCCCAGGGTGCTGCAGGAGCTCACTATACCTCTGGCTCCTCTCACATTGAGATCCAGCTTAATTAGAGGGGAGACATCTTCCTCCATGAGGCGGCCTATAAAGCAGCCTGCTGATTTCATTAAAGCATTTTGACCTTTTTCTTAGAAAGCAGGAGATCCGACTTCTGGCAACATTCAGCCAAAGACAGTTTGAACCCACATTTCCCACTAACCAGGAAACAGCCCTCCTTGTCATCATGTGCTAGGCCAGGGGTAGGCAACTGTTTCCAAATGCAGCCCAGAATGTCCTACACCCAGTCAGAGACTAAGCACTAGGACTCTAGTACCACTGTTTGTCTCCACAGCAGCATGGGGAAAGTGTCTGAAACCCACACTTGTCCTCACAGAGGTATGGCATGCATCCCTATGGTGGCACAAGTAGATTGTCCACAGAAAGCACTCCCCACTGACAAATGCCACTGAAGTCCTGTAGCCATAGACTGGATCTGGCCCTTGTGCCATAGATTGTTAGTTCCTGGGCTAAACAAGTCTGAGAACAGTCTCCATCCTTCATCTTAAAGCTTGTCCTCTGAGCAGAAAGGAATAAATAAGTCATGAGACAAGAATGAGAGCAAATATAATATGATTCTATGGCCTACTGTAGCCTATGTACGTTCCTCTAAAAGGGAAGGATCCCTGCTTTGTGACCCTTGTTTCTTGTTCATATTATGTATTTTGATTAACAATGTTTTAATGCAAAATGCATAAATAGCACTAGGAGAAGAACCCAGGGTTCTCACCCTTTCCAGGCCCTCAGTTGTCTACAGGGTAATTTGATGTCTTACATGCTCGGTTTTCCACCCCAATGACTCTTGATGTTTTTCCATTCAGTAGTACAGGTTCAACAGGAGGATGAGTACCCTCACCTGGTCTAGCCAATGCCCTGATGTTTAGGACACCCTCCTAGAAAGGAGTTGATATGGGTTCAAGTTGCCTCACACTACATGGGGTCAGGGGGACCCAGGTCTCCCACTTCAGACAAATACTCTAACCTTAAGTCTGGTGAGGAAAAGGCTGATAGGTGGGTCTTGTATCACTATGCTACATGAATGATTTTTGTTCCAAGTATTTGCTCTGTGTGTTTTTCTTCCATTCAGGAAAATGGAAATTTGTGTGGCGATTATGTATTTCTCCAAATGGAATTGGACAGAAACTGAGTTTAGGTGGGAGTTAGACATGTATATGGCTGTTCTGGTTTGCTTCTGAGTGTGCATAGTAAACTGAATCTAGCTGCCTAGCAATTTTTCCAGGCCAAAATGGAGGCTCATAGTGAATTTTGATGTCTCAGCAGTTCTGTGGCTGCTGTACAGAAAAAAAATAGAAAGAGTATCATAGATATAACAATGGTATCAATATCAAATTAAACCAAGATAAGCTATTATTATGTAACTGTTAAGTCTACATGCTCCTGTAACATTACAGTTTAGTTACAGGCTCCCCTGCCAGCTGGGTCTGCTTTGATCTGGCTCAACATGCTGAGGTCCCAGGTACATGTGCAAACAGCATGCCCGGAAGCAATAAACCCCGGTGTGATCTGCACTGGAGTTTATTGCTGTGAATTAATTGCGTCTGTAGATGCACCCAGATATTACTAAACAAACCCTGCTTTTCACAGATTTCCCGGACTGTTTTGACTATAATGATACTACTACACTACTGCATGAAAGGTGTTCAGAGAAGAGACTATTATCTCTTTTCCTGTAGCAAGAAGCCTTTGTGCATAAAGTGCAAAATTGTACTAACCAATTTTACTGCCATAATACATTGCAAAATCATGACTAACGTTCACTCTTATCCATATAGCTCTGTTAGCATTACTATTTGATTTTTCACTGCTCTGAGTATGTATGTTTGTGACTGTTCTTCCCAGAGGCACTAATGTGCATTTTTTCCAAGCGCAATCTCCTTTTGTTTGCTTTATCTGTTTTTAATTTCTCCAATTCCATTTGTAGTAGCTTTCTCTCTTCCCAACATTTGGAATTTTTTTCCCAACTTGTAGCTGTATTCTGCTGTATGCTGCCTCATCAATGGTAGAAAGTACTTCCTATTAAGCATAAGGGGCTAGAATCTGCCCCTTAGCATCATCTGTGAGTTTTGCTGGCATGACATTTATTTTCTCTTTCATGATATAGAAAGGGGAATAATGCCAATCATTGTGGCAGTAACATCTCATCTAAACTGATACCTTGCCATTTATTTTCAACTTTGTGGTAATTTTGGTACTTTTTACTTACATGAATTACTATCCAAACTAATTCCAGGACATTTTTCAAGTAACATCATACGACACATAATGTCAAAATACTAAAAAATATGTCTATCACATTGTTCTGTATTCCTTGCACCTACTTATTTTGTAATTTTACAACAAAAGCAAGTAATCAAGCCCTACAGGCTTGACCCTTATGCAATATTTAGTGCTCAAACTGTGACTAGAGGAGAAACTTTTTTTTATAATGTTTAACTTGCATTAACGGAATGTAGATACCTAAATGTTACAGGGCCCCCATTGATGTAAAAATGTTGCTTGTCCAAAAAAGGGTGGATGGGTGGGTTTAGTATGTAGCATGCCACTTTGGCTGTCAGCTATGATACATTTTCAATTTATTAACCACAATGCCAAATGCCACACAACATCAAATCTTCCACTTAGGTTTCATATAAAGTTTTGTTTTGTATTCTCTTATGTGTTGTTCTGAATCAACTGAATAAAATAAAGAACATTTTATTTACAGAGAATCTCATATGGATTACTTATTAAATATAAGTTAAATAATAGCATATGATTGAAGGTAATATTCTAGTTTTAACTGTGCCAACACACACACACAAATCTCATGCTAGATATTGCATTTAAGTATCTCAGTTAGCTGAACGATATGTAAAATCACATGAAAGGAGACAGTTCCTTATTGACTGCTCATCTAAGGAGGCTTATGTGCATTTTGTACTCCAACAAATACAATGAGTATACTGCAGTCAAAAAATGTGTCTCCTGATGTGGTCTAGATTTTGGCAGGCATGTGCAAATAACTGGTGAATAGGGAAGAAAAAAAATATTTCAGTTCAAATCATGTCCCTTCATGGGATTTATGTGGAAAATACAATGCGTACATATCTGTCTTTTGTAGAAGGGAGCAGCAGTTTAGAGTAGAGGCTGCTGTTAACTGTTCTTTCTCCTTTTTCTTTCGCCTTTGTGTGAGGCAATGAAAGAGATCAGTGTTGCGATGAATGTATATTTACAGTATGTTGTAAAAGAGACTTTTCCTGTTCTTTTTATTTCACATATCCTTTTTAGGGTTTTATTTTCATTCTACATATTAATTTGCCTACCTGAAATGAAAGATGAAATGAAGATGCCCTGTGATTTTCAATTAAGCTACTTCCAGAAGTAAGGGCTACTCAGTGAGGAATGACTGGCAGGATCAGTCACTAAATTTTTCCTTAAAAATGTTTGCCTCTGCAACAAAACATGACAAAATAAGAATTCAAAGAAAAAAATTAATTCTCTAATTTTTGTCATGTAAAGCTCCCAGCTGGAGTCTTGAATTGTCTCATCTTCGGATTACTATGTCATATGCACAAATCTCTTGGCTAGTGGGACCAGGATACAACAACCCTTCCTCCCCTCTTATTTAAGCTACCAAAAGGTACTTCCAAATGATGTAAGATACATTTTTTCTTACAGAGCTTGATCTGTATCTCAAAAGATATTAGTGGCTGTTGACATAGAAAGCAGCAGATTAGAGGAAGAATAAATTCTGAATATTTTATTTCTTTATTTTGACAGGTACGAATAGTCTTGTAGGACCGTTCTGTCATTAAAAAGCACCTATAAAACAAAATATATGATATTAGCAAGTGTGACATATGAAAGTGTCAGATGTCTAGCCAAATATAAACTGCAACTAATGAATAGTGATGCTTTCTAGGGCTATCAGCACCATACCTTTCTAATTCTGACAGCATTCTTTTAAGGAGGCAAAATGTGCACTCTTTTGGAAACCAGCAGGGAAAAACTGGCTGTTTTTAAATTATCTGTCCCCTGATATCACTGTTTGCATGTAACTATACTGAGAATTCTATCTCTGAACATCTGACATTTCGCTACTCATTCAAGAAAGGAAAGAGAACCCTGTTTGCAATACCCTCAGTTGAATGACTACTGGCATTGCACTGGCTTTTTATTACAGAACAAAACAATTTGACTTGACATATGTTCACAGGTAGTTAAAATCGCTATTGCTAAGTAAAGACAATCACAAAGCCTCAGCTAGAATCGATCAAATCTTCTTAGGTTTCTTTAACCTGGAAAAAATAGATTGGGAATGAACAAAGCACGCATTCTTCCATTGGTGGTAGGGGGTAGTGGGGAGCACAAGGATGGTTCCCAGTGTGCCAGACAATGTCAAAGGCACCTGAGCCCAGCTGATCACTCATCAAGCCATGCCTGATTGCTGCCAGCCACAAGAAGGGGGAGAGCCAGCAGAGAACCTCTTCCTAGCCCTGCCCTGCCACAGCTGCCCACAGAAGCTGAGCAGAGGGCCAGGAGGCTGGAGAAGGCCTCTGCTCCAACCCCCCAATTCAGAACCACTGTGGGGGAGCCACACCATGGGCACTTTCCCCTCTCCCCCACTGACTGACCTGGCTGGGGCTGGGGAATGCAGCTCTCCCCACTGCCAGCTGTTAAGGGCAGGGGCAAAAAGGGGCAAAAGCAGTGTTTCCTGCCTCTGCCTCCTCCCTGCCCCTCCCCAGCCCAGGCAGAGCCAGAAGCAGCACAGGGTCTTTCTCCTTTCCATGCTGACTGGCCCGGTCTAGCTCCACTCCATGCCAGATGTTAGGGGCAGGGGGGAGCATAAGATGGGGTGAAAGTTGAGGCCCCTGCCCCCCCAAAACCATCCAGAAATTCTGGAGGGGGGCATGCCACAAGAGGGTTTTCTTCTCTCTCCTTCTGACTAGCCCAGCAGAGGCTGCTTTCGCCAGCCATGCCAATCAGCTGGGGAGGGGAAAAGCCCTCCACAGTGCATCCCTGCAGCAGTTCTGGATGGGTTGAGGGTGGGGTTGAGCTTCTGCTTCCTCCTTCCCTCCCCCAACCCCTAACAGCTGGCAGGGACTGGGAACACAGCTCTAGCTGAGCCAGTCAGCAGGGATAGGAGAAAACCCTCCATGATGCACACCCCCAGCAGTTCAGGCTTGGTTGGGGAGGACCAGTGCAGGGTTAAGGGCTTCCACTTTCCCTTCCTACCCCCACCCCTAACAACTGGCAAGGGCCAGGCCTGGCAATGGGGGAGAGGAGAAAATCCTGTGGGGTGGCCCCACAGCAGTTCTGGCTGGCTTGGTGGGGGCAAAACAAAACTGTTTTGCCCCCATCCTATCCCCCCCATAACATCTCTTGGGGAGTGGGGCTGGGGAATGCAGCCCCAGCTGGGGCCAGTCAGAAGAGGAGGGGAGAAAGTTGCTGTGGTGCCCCCCACCAGTGGTTCTGGTTGGGTGGGGTGGGGCCAAGGTGGGGATAGGGGCTTCCGCTCTCCAACCCCATGGCCTAGATGGCAGGCACAAGCAGTACATAGGGCTGGGGAAAGAAGGGCTTTGCTGCCTCAGCCCTCTACAGCATAGGGGCAGAAGAGTGCAGGTGGAAGTTAGCCTGCCCACCCAGTGAGGGTGGCTATCAGGAAATCTGCAATACATCCTGGGATGCGAGGGGACTGCAACCTCACTTGAGTAAGGAGAGGATCTATCAAACAAGTTTGATAGACCACTTTAATCTAAACTGATTACGTCTGAAACCATATCTATCCAGGTCTATCTTAAACTGAGTCTGGCCATTTTGAAACCAATCTATGTGAACTGAACTTCTGGTCTGTTATAGGTTTATAGGTCTGTTACAGTCTCTAAACACTCATACCAGTTTATGTGTAATTTCTCTCCCTAGGCTATGGGCTGATGTATGTGTCTTACTACTACAATCTCCTTTTAATGATGAGAGTATTATTGTTGTGGTTCATTGGAATTACTTGCTGTGGTCATACATACAGTATATTACCATTGTAAATTTTAAAGTCACACTGCAGGAAAGGACAGCTATTTTATGATAGGCACCAAAAATACTGCTGCCTTCAGTTTTTGGTAAGGCTATCTATGGTATCCATAAGTATTTTTTTAGAAGATAGACACAACAAAAGTTTACAGGGAAAGTTTTACTCTAGGATTTGTAGTGTGTCTTTAAGAGGAACAGCAATGTTAAAGCTAGCTTTGGCTGAATATCTTCCTTGCTCTGAGTATTGTCTTTATTTACCCTTGGCAACCCCTCAGGTCAGACTTTTTTCTTTCTTTTAAGCCAGATATAAAGGATAAAAGGTTAAGCAATATCAGCCACTGTGGAATATATATGACATGCTGTAAATTGAAGATGATCGTGTATGCTCTTTTACCTTCCACAGTCCACACACGAGGAAAATTATATTAAAGAAATATGAAGGGTATGGCTTAAAACTGCAAATACCTAGCATTCAAGCACAGGTTTAAAATGTCTAAGCTAAAGGAAAACGAAACTGACCTCAAAGGTTTTAAGTAGCCAAGTTACATAAAGCAATAGTGACTGTAATATCTGACAGTATTTTATTTGTCTTTTAGTTACCATTTGGTACCTTAATACAAACTCTATTTCATTTTATAGTACCTCCACATATAAAATATACCCACATTAGCTTAATCAACTTGATAAATGGGTCTTAAAGCAACTGTTTCAACATAGTATTCAACAATGCACTGTTTCTGCAATCAAAAGAATTGCTCTGGACAGCAGTAAGAATTAAGAAAGTCATTCAGGATAGGTTTACATTTTAAATATGTCAATTGTTAATCATGCGTGACTGTGACCGCGGTTGGCCCCTGGGTCGTGTGTAGCTCCTGCAGGTCGTCCCTTTACCCCTTTGTCTCGCCCGCCACGACTTTGATGTTTCGAAATAT
>JAGPOW010003642.1:77101008-77118376 GCA_030014935.1 Caiman crocodilus
TCAGTCCCTCTCCGCCCGGCTCTCCCGACCCCGGTGAGTCTCCTGTATCCTCCTTCGCCCCCCGGGGTCCCTCTCGGGTCCCTAGGGACGGCCCGGCGCTGTCACAGTGACAAAGACGGTTTAAAACAGATTATAACCAGAATCATCGTTATTGTTCTTTTGATGGCAGAATCCTTACTGCTGTCCAGAGCTATTCAACCCCAGGTACTTGTAAGCACTAAGATGAAGAGAAAAAATTCTTTGATGTTAAAGAAGAAATCTGCCAATGGGTTAACTTTAAATTCTATATTTCTACACAATACAACCAGTTTATCAATTAAATAATAAACCCCTCAAACATTGTCCCATGAGTTCATAAGAAAAATAAATGCTAACCTAAAGTCATAATAGTATTAATAAAGATGACCTATTTTTCTGATTATTGAAATAATCTGTGACAAATGTAGATACAAATCTTTGTGCTTCTTGTAAGTGTAAAATTTACACTTGATGCTTGATGCTTAGTGTCATTAATCTGCAAATAAAAGCTGACAAGTATATCTTGCTTCTATGTGTATCTATGAATCTTGGCCTCAGGTCATTTGGAAACCATTTCATTAGGCAGACATAGTAGGCAGTATCCAGCAACATGTTTGGAAGACAACACATTATTTCCAGTAAGCAAAAAGAGTGCAATTGTGCTTAATCCAATAATTTTGTGAGTTTAGGAAATAGACTTAAATCTTTACAAATTTAATTTTACACTCTGGTCATTTTATAACAGCAGAATTAAATAGTTAGTGATATTGTGTTAAAAAACTGTTGTAATGATAAAGCTACCACAAATGTATTTCTTTTATTTCTTGCCTCCTTCATATTTTCACTAAAATACATAATATTTTAATAATAATAATATAAAATACATAATACTAAAATCTTAAAATTAACTAAATCTTTAATTGATATTCTTAACTGGGCATATCTGCATGAGACACTAAATGCACAGTAGACTAATTCTACTGTTCATTAGTGTGACATGGCAAAAACTGTGCTAATGTATGGTAGAATTAGTCTGTTGCACATTAGTGTCACAAAATGTGACTGTGCAGTAGCACCAATTATGGCGCATTATGTTAGTACCTGCAATAAGTTAATGTACCGTAATTACAGCACATTAATGAACATGCAGATGCACCTACTGGGAATTAAATATGTCTTAAAAATCAGGGAGTTATTGAATTAAATTCATAGTCTTTATGTAGTTTATTTGTTATTTTTAAACGTATAAACTTTTTCTACACAGAGCCAAATGTTTCCTTAAGCAGTTTGTACTTGCTTACAACTCAGTGGGTTTAGGTATCAATATAGTGCTTTTGGTCTAGTTCTTTCAAGCTGTGTGTATATTTTTTTCTTATTATATATTTCCACAATGCAAAGGCTTAATAGTGTGGCCTATGTTATTCTCTAATTATAATTACACATATTTTGAGGTATTGTCATATTATCTAAGTACCCCAATATCAAAATTCACTCCCTTTTTTTAAAGGTTATGTAAGACAATTGTGAAACCTTAACAGTTTTGCAACCTTAGTATTGAATGGTAAAGTGCATATCAGTGTATGTCTTGTTGTAAAGACAGATCTATTGGCAATAAAGTTAAAAAGTGCCACTGCAAGTGTTTATTTAATTGTATTCGGAGAGAAAACTGTCACCGTTAATGTACTGTAGCATTTAATGAGACTTCTGTGTATTATAAAAGCAGAAAGTGCTTTCATTAGTTAAAAAGATGGAAATTGCTTTAGATCTTATCCTTTTGTGAACATTACATCTCTATATTTCTTCTATGTTGTTCGAGTTTTTGTTGCATTTAATAAGCTCCTTTTATGTTCTTTTACAGAAAGTTAACAATATAAGTTAATAGAGAGAGGCTGGATAAAGAACATCTCACATGGTTGATTAATTTAGCCATTATGGTGGCAATGGGAAACAAAAATCATAGATTTAGCTTTGTAGGACATTTTAAATTTTTGCATGGGTGCAGAAAGCTAAGTTAGTAAAAATTATATGAAACAGAAGTTTTGGATTACTTCATAGTTCCTTATTAATCTTCAGATTGGAGCTCTACTTGTCACCTTGGATTCAAAGCCAAAAATTTCTCAGGGCACATTTGCAGTGTGGATGACATGTGCAATTTAAAAAAAATGGATAGTTATACACAAATAAAAAACAGTAGGTTCACTGTATTAAGTTTATTTACTGTGCAAATGCTGAAAAATAATTTGTACATTTATTCATCCAAGCATCCATCCATCTATTCACAAGACATGAAAAAGCTGCCATTCTATTCATCTACCTGAGGGGACAAAAAATGTTCAGGTACGGATGAGTAAGCATGTGCCCACAAACAGATGGCTTTGGAACGAACTTGTGTCAACCAATTGGCATGACTTCTGATTAGAAATTAATTAGATCAGTGTCAGCAGACCACACATGGTTTCCTTCCATAGATTGACATGCCAGATCCATTAAGAATTAACTACTTGATGCTGATTTCAGGCTTCATGCTTTGTCAGTTCGACTGCATATCTTTTCAGTATTAACGGAGTACATTCTGCAAGAACTTTACTTGAAAAAAAGATGTGATAGTCTAGTTTATTTAAAATCATATTCATCTCCTGTTCTTTTGCCCCCAAATAGGAAAAAACTTAAACTCTTGAAGCTAAAATAAATATATTTTTACAAAAAAGACAACATATACAATATATGATTTAATATGATAAAATCCAATGTAATGTAATGTTATAATAAATATAATTTAAGACAGAAATAAAAAGGATGAGTGGTGGTGTTGGTTGGTTGGTTGTATTAAATAGAAATAAACATCCTATTTGCTATATTGGGCACAAACATGATTGGTATAGACCTATGTTGTATTTGTGTTTAAATGCAAATTGCATCTATCTCTATATGATTAATAGTCTCAAAATCATGATGCAAAATTCCTTGTAGCTATTCAATATTTCTTAATGACTGCTTGCCCACTCAATATTTTGCTTTGTACAACTCACCAATTCCTGACAGTTGATAAGCCCCCCATTACTATCCTTCACTTCCTTGGGAAATAATTTTCATGTCTGAAGTGCTTGTTGAAGGTACACTTTCATACCTTATAAATGAAAGAAAGAATTAGGGGCCAGCAGTCTCTTCCTACAGTTATAGCTGTATATATATGATTTAATGATTTAGTGAATGTTGATGTAATATGAGAAATATTTGACCATAATTGAACAATGCCAAAATGGGAAACGGTGAACTTCTAAAGGAATGACAACAGTAGGAACTGAAATTAGTTCCCTGGCTTTCTCTCATGTTGTCATCAGTGATATTCCATCTCCAAGCAGTTTCACCAGAAGTTCCTCTGGGCAGTGTCTATATATGTTTAACAGCATCCAAAACATCCCTAACCTTCATTATGATGCAGCTTTGAGGAATTACCATAATTTTTAAACATGAGTAAAAATAGGATATCTCCCATTCTTGTTGGGAAGTAACCTAGGTACTTTCTGAATGGAAATGTGACAAAATTCCAGCTCCAACAGAAAAGAAAGCTCCTCCAAACCAATAAAAGATACAGGATTCTCTGCCTGAGACCCTTCATGCTTTACTAGGCATTCCTTAAACTTTACAGTTGAAGGGGCCACTTTTTTCAAACAACCAGTTCCAAAATGCAGATTGACTCCTACAGGCATTGCACATATAAAGGTGCAAACTTAATGTAATGAATTGGTAGGAATTAAGATTTTTTCTTGGGTTTTTTGGAGTGTGTTAATGTGTAGATTCTCTTTCCCTCCTTTTGGAATGCCTATGAATATCATAACTTTAAATATAGAATTTCTATTTCAGTATTGTACAAATTCATATAAACTGAAGATTTTAGTAACAGTAATTTTGGATGTATATAAACTTAAGAGTTTAATTTGTAGATATTGCTTCTGAATGAAGTTTATCCAGTTCTGAGCCAGCAGTTTGGAAAATAATAATGCTCAATAAATTTCTGTTGTGTCAAAGGTTACGCTTAGGTTTTCTTTTTCCTGAAAAGTTCCTTTCTATCTACCAGTTTGCACAGTTCTGCTTTATTGAAAGTTTGGAATCCTTTAGGATGAAAAGGTGATAGACACTCTGTGAATGTAGAATATTATCAGTGGCAGATTTAAGTCAAAATCTTAGTTGGGGCAGTAAAATTCACCTTAGCTCTACATGTGCTTGCTGTGAATGGCAGTTCTGAAGTTTAGTCTCAGTCCTTAGCTGTGGCTGCTAGTTTGTTAAATGAATGCCAGGCTTCTACTGATCTGTTTTTGCACTTTTGGATCTCCTTCTCTGGCTATGCCAGTATTAAGTGGTCTGAAAAGCAACAGCTACAGACACTGTAATAAACAGTAAAATATATAGAAATGGAGGGAGGAGAAATGCTCTGTTGCATATTGGGTACATCCACACAAGAGTAGTTTATTGCTACCATGTGGTAGCATTGGTGGGTGCTAACTGTGACATGCTGCTACTGAGCAGTAGTATATGAAAAAAAACATGCGGGGAAGATATGTACAGTACGTACAGTACTATAGACACAGCCACTGAGCATTTAAATGTGATTTATGTGCATAGTGCACATGTTGGCCATAAAATTTCAAACTAGTCACATCACTTCTTTACTAATTTAGATTCCTGGACAAGTTTGTGAAAAGAGCCATGAATATGTTGAATTAACTTGATCCAAGTTGAAACCTGCATGATATCTAGTGGTTTTGAAAGATTTTAAAATATTTAGGATTTGTTCATAGTGAAATTCAGTGGGTGTGAATGTAATTGGCCAAAACTGATAAATCCCAGATACAAAGACTGGATTTGCATTTAATCCTTTCCAGTCTTTAGGGCAGTTTCAAATGAAAGGTGTTCATATTTTTAAGGGAGGTTCAGACTGAATACAATAGAGGTTACATATATTATTTTAGTAAATACATTTAAAATGTCTATTCATACTTGGCAGCATAGTCTCACTGAATGAATCAGATCCTTCTGAGTCAGAGTGAATAAATTATTTGGGTACATGTAAAAACTTGCTTTCTACCAGGAAGGATCATCTGACAATTCTCTTTTATGCTGCAGACTGTCTGTATGAGCTTGGTTACACAGTTTCCCTGTACCCAGTCTATATAATGGGTATAATAACATTTTCCTACCCCACCAGGGATTGTAAATGCATGTGAATTAAAGATTGTGAGGTACTCAGACACAGAAGTGGTGTCAAACTTCTAAGTATCTAGATTGTCAAAGCTCTAGGGAAATCTTAGCAGGTGCTAATCTCTGCTGTGCTAGTTGATGCTTACTGGAGTTTTGGAATACCTCTGACTTTAGAAAGCTTCAGAGAACTGAAGATTTGAATACAGCAGTCAAATAAAACCTAGCAGGAGCTATACCAGATCTCAGACTCATTTAACAGTATTACTGAGGATGGGGATTTGATAATAGGGAGAGTGAGATGGGTCCAGTTGGGTGGCTGGAAAACTGAGAATAATAAAGAAAGAAAATGAGGTCTTCAGGAGTAAAAAGGAAAATGTGTTGAGAGATTTGGGTTATCTGTTTAAGTATTGTTGAGGAATTATAGAGATGGGGGTATTGCAACCTGAGGCTAAGAAATGATGCAGCAGAAAAAAATGGGAGAAAGGAAAAAAAATTCAGGAACTGAGCCCTGAGGCTGTGTACAAATGTTTGCTGTACCCAGTCTTTAAGTCATGTAATTGTAGACTGGGAGCAGTGTGTGCAGACATTTGCTAGTGCCAGGAGCCATGCTGGGAAGCTGACATAAGTAACATCAGGTAGAGGAAGAGGCAAGTAAAATAGGTCTAGTGGGTCTGAAGGGGGAGGGGTTGGTGGGTTGGCAGGACTTGGGGGCTGGCAGGTCTCCAGAGAGGGTTGGTGAGCCAGTGGGAGAGGTTGAGGGACAACAAAGAGCCAGTTAGAGGAGCGGGTAGGAAGAACACAGCCCCAGGGCTGGGACAAGTGGTTGGGCTTAGCTGGGGCTGCGCTCCAAATGTGTGCAGACATTTGCTGGATTGGGTAATCCCATTTCTGATATGCTAGTTCACCTACTCAGGTGAATTAGTTTAGATTAGACCCACCATTTTTTCCTCAATTTTAAATCCCTGAACATCTGCACAGATTGTCATTTAGATCAATCTAACTATAGTGTGGTTGAGTTAAATGTAACATCTACACATGCCCCAGCACTTTCAATGTTCACACATCCTTACAAAGCTTTATATTGCTCAAAATAGCAATTGGTTCTTGCATTTAAGTGAGCTATCATAAAAATGTTGGATTTGTTTTCCCTTAATTTTCATAGGGTTACATTTCAGAAATAAAGAAATGAAGCTGTCATTTTGCGGCAATGAAGAAAATAATGGAAGATTCTCTCAGGCATAATATTAGGGGTTAGATAAATGAATACTGTGTCTGTTAATGGTGATATAATTTTCCCCCAAATTGATTTATCTAAAGGTGTCAAAAATTCTTAAATGTTGAATACAATGAAATGCACCTTTCATTCTGAGCTCATGAATCAGCCCTTGAATGTTGTCAATTGTTGATCTTTTGATTTTCTACTTTGAAATGACTGTAAGAATTGGAAGCTTTTGTATAATATAAACATTTTAAAAGGTAAATCAGAGCAAATATATTTATTTTATCAGAATAAAATGTTTTAATCAGCTCAAAATGGGAAATGTCAGAAATTCTGCATATTTTTGCTTTTATTGCAATTTGGGAATTGAATAGTTGTGTTACCTATGAGAGAAAATATTTCTAATGCTTTCATCCAGTTCTATTATCTATCCTTAGGGCACATCTACACGTGCTATTCGCATGCAACAATAAACTCGAATGCATTATTGCTCTTAGGAGTGAGGTTTGAATGTGTGCTTGGGACTGCAGCACATTGAGCCAGGTCAAAGCAGCCTCAGCTGGCAGGAAGCCCAGGGAGTCAGCCTACCAGCCTAGGGCTGCTCCAACCCAGCTCAGTGTGCTGCAGAGAGACTGATTTGAGCAGGAGGGTATTCCAGTAAAGGACTAGTCAGGAGGCTATCCCCATACTGAAGCACTCCTGTGCCCCAGCCAGCTGAGTCAACATCTATACATGCACTGCTGTGCTGAAAAGAACTCTGCAGCAGGGTAGTACTTGTATTGACTTTTATTTCATTTCCTGCAGCCTAATCCTAGTAGGGTCACACCTGTAGATGCAAGGCGTATATGGTGGAGCTAATTAGTCTACTCCACAGTAAACATCTCATGTAGACATGCCCTTATATAAACCCCAGTCCTATGTATTTCTCATATGCTGAACCTGCTTTATGTAATCAGGATGTCAACCAAAACCATTTTACTCAGGGAGGGAGATGGATTATGTTTTTGCTAAGCTGTTTAATTCAGATGGGAAAAATCAGGAAAAAAAATGATCTGCTTCTTTGGCTGGCCAGCTCTGGCAGGCAGTGGTCCAAATGATAATTTGTCATTCTTAGTGGAAATCAACTCTATTGTTATTTACAGTTAACTTCTAATTTTGCAAGGACAAAGTTCTTGGTCAGGTGAGTGCCACCACATTTTATATTATTTAAGCACAACTTCCTTTCAGACCTTGCCACTCTCATGGGAAAAATATGTACCACAATTTGACTCATGACTGCAGCTTGTGTCATCATGCTTGAGTTAGTTTTACATCAGCTAGTTTGAATATTGGAAATAGTATGGCAGCCCAGAGCTGAGAGTAGGTGAGCTGCCTGAATATTTACCCAGATTCCTAGTGAGATTTTGCAGCCTACACTGAGCTACATCAGGGCAGCCACCACTCCTTCATACTCCTGCCTGGGCATAAATACTGAAGGTCCTGGTGACCTCTTAGACATACACCATGATCCAGAAGAATTGACTGTTGCCTACCACTACTACTGAGTTACAAACTGTTAAAGCTACAGTGCCACTGGAACTTGAGCTATAGTTTCAAGCTAACTCAGATACATGTACATAACCTGTAATCACACCTTTGACTTCAGTATGTACATCTCATTGGTTGCAAACTGCTCCTTTCCACACTCACATGTACACATGGATATTTGTTTTTTCCCCCCAAGATAGCTGTTGCTCTGCTTCCACAACAGTAATGTTGGAACACCCTGCTTTTTCAGAACTCTGTGTAACTTTCTGGAGTGTTGCTTTATAGCAACAATTCTGATGCACTTCCTCCATGACAGCTTACTACTCTGTGCTAGTTATTACATGTGACATGCTGTTTCGTACAGCCTGAATCAAAATGATCCTAGGCATCAGATCGCATTCTACACAGATGGTCTGCATCTCTGCATATCATTTTACCTGTTCTCCATTCTCCCTCTTTTGCAGTCCTATTGCCTATTCCTCCACACTGTCTTTCCTCCTCAATTCCTTATCCTCAGGGATGGATCCAGGGTGGGTGCAGTTGCATGGTTGCACACCCTCCCCTTTTTGACCATGCACCAACAGCAGCAGCTGGGGAGCTTTTTCAGTCCCAGAGCTTGGTAATAATTCCCTTTCTACCTTTCCTTCCATGCTCAGTGGCACGCCCCCCACTTTCATTCATCCCCTCCCTCAGCTGTTGCTGCTATGAACACTGCCCCCACTGCCCCAAGCTAACTGTGAGGTGGAGGAAACTCCAGAACCACTCTTGTCCTGCTCCATATGGCCTATGTAGGGAGCTGGGCTCAGCTGTGGACAGGTAGTGGCAGATGGGATTCCGCTGCCACTACTGCTGTCTCCAGCTGATTCCAGTTCCCTAAGTAAAGTAGGGAAGGAGTGGCTCTAGAGTTCCACCTCCTCCAGTTCACCCTTTAGGACATTGGCAGTAGGGTGGGCTCGGCAGGGAGTGGGACAGGAGAGGAGGAACTGGTGAGGACAGGGTGGCAAGATACTTACCTGCTTTAGGAATTAGAGGCTATTTGTAGACATGCTTCATATTTTCTAAACTAATTCGCATCACACAGTTTGTATCAAATTTCAATTTCTATGAAGGATTAATAGGCAATCATTGACAGACCCTTAGCAGACCAAATTCTCAGCCTCTGTGTGTGAGTTTATGCTGTTGGAAGTAATTAGGAGGTGATAATAAGCCTGTATAAGCATTGCTATATTGTTCCAGTTATGTAAAGTGCTGTGCAATTGACCTGATACTTAGTCCTGGTGTTCGCAAATTTGACTTTGTAAAGCTGTTACTTTTTGCCGGATGGGCTCTGTTATGTTGCAAAAACCTAAATGAGTTTTCCTTGAGGGAATTGATATTTGCAGTGTTGTCTGTTTATCTGAGTTCCTAAGGACTGTTTTTGCTAAAAGCAATGCTGTATATACTTGCTAATTAGTACAGTTTAACTTTCCTAATTTAGGCTGCCCTAGTCTACGTTAACTTTAATCCTCATTTAATGAGGATTTGTTAATTCAGACTGAAGTCAGTTATAATTCATACTATAGACATTCAGGTGTATATAGCGATGGCTGTAGTCTGTTCAGCAGCTAATAACTGCCAGGGTCCATGCTCAAAGCACGTGATCCCCTGACAGACAGTCACTTTCCCCCACTGCCCTCAGCTCCAAGCAGCCAAGTCACAAGTGCTGGTAAAAGGCAGAGGCAGAGCAAAAACCGGGGCATTTGTTTGCATTTTAAAAAGTCTCCTGGACTGAGGACAGGGGACCAAAAAAAAGGACATGTCCGGGAAAACCCAGATGTATGGTAACCCTAATTTATATCTTTGAAGTTCTCTCTAGCATGTTATATTAGTCTAAGGTAACACTCAAACATTAGCCAATTTTAAATAAAACATCAAAAATGTAATTACTCATCCATAATATTCAGACTACAGCCATCACTACATAATCCTAGAAAAATGTAATATCCATAAACACCCCAAAAGTTCATGGTACAGCTGCTGATCCTATGGCATGGTCTGTCCACCTTAGTGGAGCGGGGAGGTTGGGAGCACAGGGTGCAGCCAGCTCTGCATCACTTGTCAGTGTTCCTGCACTCCTCTTTACAAAATGCTGGATCTACCTATGCTTATCCTTATTTTTCTTCATGCCTGTTATTCCTATGTCTTCTAACTCTTCCTACTTTCCTCAGTATTTACTTGGAGACTGTATGAGTGTTTTTGAAATGTATTCTTCCCCCATCAACTTACTAAAACTCATAATAGTGTATTTCCAGCACAGCTACTCCTTTTCACTTCTGACACACCAGTGAACCCTCGCAGACCTAAGCTTTGTTGGATGGTTCACAATTAGATTCAAGGCTGTGAAAACATTAAACAGGTACCTGATGCACTATAGATCTCTTTTTGTCATGTACAAGGGCAGGTCTTCCATAACAGCTTCTAAAAATAGCTCAAAAATTCAAAAATGTATTAACTAGTCCAACGATAAAAATCATTGGTCATTTCACTCATTCTGTCTTTTCATTAATTGGAGAATAGCAGATTATTTCCTCATGATGAATGTTACTCATCAACATATATTCCCTCAGGGACTCAGCATTCAGCTCAGTTAGTACATTACCTATGCTTCTTGGAGTTTTGGGTGCCCCTGAGAATCTAAAAGAAACTCTTTATGAACACCCCTGCTGGGTGCGTTAATTTCAAGACCACACACTTCGTCTAGGTGCAAAATTTACTTACCTCCATTTCCCCAGTGCCAAGTAAAAAGCCTATAATTTGTCATCCATTTCTTTCATATCCACCCCGACACCAATAATGCACAATTTATCTATCTCATAACATTAGTCTGAAAAGCTGATTTGCAGCAGATAGTAGAAATGCTGTTAAGAAAGCAGCCTACACTGTTGTGCAATCATTCTTTTCCTCTACTTTCCTGTGCTTGAGAAAAAGTCCAATCACTCTATTTACCAATGTGCCTTTTGTTGGAACAGAAGACAGCTGCAACTCTGCAGCATACCATTCAATATAATGACCTAAGTTAGTTTCTATTTGCAACCTTAAAAGTGGAGAGAACAGTATGTATTTTAACTATGTGATCTCTTGAGTTCTATCTGGAAACCAAATAGAAAGCCAAAATGTTGTAATTATCATGCATTACTAAAATGTCATGACTACCTAATGCCAGAGCATATCAGTATAACTAATGAATACAAGCAGGAATACGTTTCAGGGTGTATGCCATACTCTGAACAGAGACAATTTTTCCATAATCTAGATGAGAACAATCATGGGTATTCCTGCTTTAATCCTAAAGGGAATAAGTGCAGCTTCCTTTCAACCAGCTCTTAGTTTTGAGTGATGCTCTTAGGACAAGGCAAAAACATTGTAAATATGCTGGTTTGCCACTGCTTCATGGTAATGGAAATACAGAGTTCTGAATAATATAGATGGTTCTAATGTGGAAAACAAAATAAAAAGTAGAATTTGTGGAGTGGTAGTACCAAACCTCTCAAGCAGGATTGGGGTCCTTTTGTGCTAGAAGCTGCACAAACCCATTTCAAAGGGCAGTTTTTGTTTTGAAAAGCTAATAAAGTCTTTTGTAATTAGCACGTGAGACCTGTTTACAGCTTGCAAGAATTAAAATGATTATCTCTTGCAATCATTGTGAAATATAATGGTAAGCATTATTATAGTCATCTAGAGTATTTTTAACAAAAAAGATCTAATTATATCAACATATGATTTGATATGCAGTTGTGGGGTATCAGATCTAATGTATTTTCTCTAGTTTAATTAAATTTTTCTTTTGGTAAATTATACATAGTTCTCTTGTTCTTTTGAGGCATTCATCATCTTTGCAAGGTTGTATTCCTATTAATATACTTTCATAATAAAAAAGTAAGAAAAAACCTCACATAGAAATAATTGTCATACACACAAGGAAAATAAACCTTTGCATTGCTTTCCCTACCTCTTTGAGAGGGTATAAAAGAGAAAAATAACTTCAGCTCTATGTATGATATAAGCGTAAGTAATAGCATACATAAAGGTAAACAATAGCAATGATTACACATTGTCGTGTGTATGTGTGTATACACAAACACACACACATATGGCAATATGTAATCATTGCTATTGTGTGTTTGTGTGTGTCTATACACACACACAAAAGGTAAACAATAGCATATATTATATATAGTTGTGCAATATATATATATAGTATAACAGTTGTCCAAATGCATATATCTATATACAATAGCATATATCAATATATATGATATACAGCTAAGCAATGGCATATTATAGATATATGCATTTGTACAATAGACATCTTTTAAAATGGCTATTTTGACCTATTTGATTGAATAGAACAGACAGTTGGTTTGAAATAACGTATCTATATTTTCTATATATGTCTATTAATATATTTTTGCATATTGTAACTCTTTGCATGTATGTATTTATACATGCATAAATCACATTCTTTCAGGTCAAATTGAAGGAATTGTTTTTTAATCAAATTGTTAAATTTCAGGCTTTTCTCTGAAGCTGAATTTTTTTTAATTGACTTCACTTCGGCATTTTATTATGTCTATAGCTAATAATGGAGTCAGATTATTATTGATGTCTTACAAACTATTGTAAATAAGCTCTTGTATCATGTTGTGAGCAAACAAGGAGATGCTTCCCATTGTTCAAATATGTATTTATTCATAATACAAAACACTTAATATTAAAACCCTAATATCTTGACTTCTTCACTGATCTGAAATAAGGCTATACAATTTATTTAATCAGAGTTTTTAATGTTCATCCAAAACCATGAATTCAGTGGTGGCTCAAGGCCAGGGAAGGGGTAATCTAGCTCTTAGCACTAACACATGACACCCTCTTTCAAAAAATGTCCTGTCTCTCCTTACTCCCTGCACCCAAGCTTCACTCCATAGGCCCCAAGGCTTGAGTCACTCTTGCCTCTGTTCTAGTATATCTCTTTATTTAGTGCCTGGGGCTTGTATGCCATATACTGTAGCTGCCCATGCCTCTTGTGACCCATGTGGTGCAGATTGGTCACCCCTGGGCTAGACTGCCTAGAGGTCATTTATATAGGGTGACCATATTTCCAGTATGAAAAAAGAGGACACCTGTGAGGTATAGGTAGGCAGGGTGAGGAGACGAGGGTATGATTGGAGGGGGGCAGTGATATGCTTGTTCCCTGCCCCTGCCCCTCATTCCTAAGCCACAGCTCTCCAGCCCTGCTGGTGCCCCTCGCTTCCAACCTGCAGTCCCCTGGCCCCAAGCCCTGCTGCCCATGCAGCTCTTTCTTTCTTTCTCTCACCAGCCAGCAGCTGCCAGGGTCTGTGCTCAGAGCATGTGGTCCCTGACAGCCAATCACCTTCCTCCACTGCTTCAGCCCCAAGCAGCCGAGCCACAAGAGTGGTGAAAGGCAGAGGAAGAGCAAAAAACCAGGCATTTGCTTGCATTTTAAAAACCCACTTGGACAGAGGACAGGGGACCAAAAAAGAGGACATGTCTAGGAAAACTCAGATGTATGGTAACCCTAATTTATATCTTTTAAATTCTCTCTAGCATGTTAGATTAGTCTAAGTTAAATAGGTAACACACAAAAAATTAGCAAATTTTAAATAAAACATCAAAAAGGTAATTACCCATTCATAATATTTATGATTCTAAAGTGAATTGCACAAAGCCAGAGACAAATTTTAATTTGTGTTCCTGTTTCACCATCTGAATCTGCAACACAATTTATCACCTTCAAAATAAAGCTTCATAATTAATTTCCAACCTAATTAAAACTCTCAAGTGCCACACGCTAACTATCAGTGCAGCAACCAAGCAGAAGCAGCAACCTGTAGTGCTGCTGTGGAGTGGCTGTGATTATACCTGGATTCTCTTTTGAAATGATATGCATTTGCTAGGCCAGATTTTGCTGTACTTAAGTAAAATACAACTGAGAATTGAAAGGTTAGTTTCTTAAGTCCTTCATATACAAGAATCTGTGACAATATTATAGAAAAGGTTGGAGGAAAGTATATTTTATATTTATAAAATATTGCTAAGTATATAAAAATGATGGTATCACAGGGGAAAAAAGAAAAGTTTGGTTTTATTCTTGGCTAATTTTTTGTAAGTGATTAGACACAAGTATCCTATTTTAGGGTGCTTAGTTTGGGTTTCCTTGAAAAGATCTGATATGCAGAAAGAAAGTGAACAAAATATTCTTAAATTAATGCTCCTTTAAGATGTATCAAGCTTGGTACCCAAATCAGAGGCACTCAGTTTTTCTAGTCATTTTTGAAAATGTAGCACATCATTGCCTCATGAATATTACTAGTTTCAGGAAACCATGGTAACACAAACAATTGCATTTCATGTGCAGAAAAAAACAATTCCCATTTGACTACCTAAATATCACTCCTCGCTAGGATTTTCTGAGGAGCATAAGAGAGTTAAGCTCTCATCCTCATTGAAATGTATTGAGGTTTGAGTATCTAAATCCCTTCATGTCACAGTTCTAATTATGGTATCTTCCTACTTATTCATTCTCTCCACATTACCAATATTCATAATATCAATTCTTATTCTTAATATTAATTGAAAATAATTTAAAGATATTTTTGAAAGCAGAGAAGAAATTGCAAGCAAAAATATGGGTAAACAGATCGTATGTGTGTGTGTGTGTGTGTGTGTAAAAATATGTAGGACAATATATGAATATGGATTGATATATATTGTAGATATGTGATGAAAAAGACAATATTTAGACACCTATGAGTAATTTACCTATACTGTGTAAAAATTAGGTATGTCAGTCACTATTGTTTGCATATTCTATTTTTACTTCTAAAGGGCAACTAGTTTAAGATCCCTTAATAATTAAGTTCTGAATGTTCAATTTAATATAAAAAAACCTTTATAACTATGTTGTGGGAGGGGGTGGTGAAGGAGACCTATAATAAAGTGACCAAATAAAAAGGTGAGGTGAATTTTGATAAACTATTACTATTGGTCTGTAAAGTAGTCTACTTACAACTCGAAAAGCTCCATTATATTACAAGTGAGCATAGTTGCACTTTTGTTTAAGTGTTCAGATTCCTTTCCTGTAAGTATAAAATAGTTAAGAGACTCTTCAATTCCTTAACTTTTATAAAACATGATTATAAAGATAAAATATTTTAATAATGTAAGAATCACAACATTTAATAAATTGCTGCTTCAGACTTTCTTGACCTACTTCACAAATGAGACCCTCACCAGATTAATTTTGCTGTGTTTGTTGTGACATCTTGAAAAATGATAGAAATAAAAATAATCCTGTTCTTACCCCCCACCAAACCAATTGTTTTGTTCTCTAAGGCTTATCATTCATTAATTGCTTTTCTAATTGCTTTATGGGGATTTGTGGGTTGATAGATTTCTGTCTTCCGTTGTTTGCAGTATATCTGACAGTTGCTAAAGATTCTGACAGGATCATTTAGCAAAATGAATGCTGTCCAAACTATGGTTCAAGCAGAGAATTCGATTAATCATTTTTAAATAACTTCTGTCTATTGTGAAGTCTTGTTAGACAAACAAAGAGTAAAGTAGAAATAGAATGAATATACTAGAATCACAAAGATAGTTATGGATGAAACCAAAACTTGGAACACCAATGAATCCAGAACATCGGCGCAGACTCGATTAATCAAATCTCCTGGAGCAGGTAAAAAGGTGTGCTCTGGCAGCCTCGCTCACCACATGCATCAGGACTCAGTGTACCTGCATGCTGAGAAACTGGCAGTGGTGCACTTTGAACTAAAACACATTTGACATGGGCAACTGGTGCCTCCTGAGTTAGAGGTGGCACTTGCCCCCACAATGGCAAGTCAGCGACTGGGCTGGCTGATCCCACCAACCGGGAGGGAGGATCCCACTGACTGCGGGATCCCCCCCTGTGGCTGATCCCATTAACTGGAGGTGGCGGAGGGGGCGATCCCACCAACTGGCCAATCCTGCTGACCCACAAGTGGCAGTGGCACACCACTGGCACTTCCAGGTGCACTGCTGGTACTTCTGGATGAGTGCAATCAGCTGCAGGGGGATTATGGGGATCACTTCTCCTGGTGCTCCCCAGTCAGTGCTTTCAGGGTGGGCACCAGCACTCTCGCCTACCTCCCTGCCCAGGAACCCTGGCTGTCAGGGGGTGCATGAGCACTCTCAGGGGGTGTATGTGCAGCCCTGTGAACCCTCTATGCATCACCACTGACATTTGATGTGCTTTAGTTCAAAGTGCACCACCACCATTTCCTCAGCATGGAGGCACACTGCACTGCTGTTGCATGTGAGCTTCTAATTAGCACAGCTCACTAATTAAAAGAACTCAACGCTGTGTTGGGATCACATGTAAAAATGCCCATACGGCTCTCAGTGATGACAGCTGCAACTTTCATTCAGAACATAGTGGGAAGGAGAGCTGCTGCAAACTGGGATCCCTTCTGTTCAGTAGCCTTGTGGATGGAGCACTTAGGCTGATGCTGAGGAACCACATTTGATTTTCTCCTTTGTTTTATGGTGTCAATGCAATCACTTCTCCCAGTTTCTAGCAGTGTGCCTAAACCACCAGGCTAGTGGAAAGTCTGGGATGGATAGCACTTTCAGTCCCTTCTGCTGAAATTGCTTCACTTTGTATAGCTAAAAACAACATAGGCATAGCGAAAAAAAGATGAAGTGGGACTACTTAGGGCACACATCTTAGGGAAGGGGTGAGCTGAGTTTCACTCCCTGTCTGAAGGACTGTTTATTTATTATACAATAAAATATCAAATAAAATATTAAATAAAATATATATACAGTTCTTGAAGAAAAGAACAGATACTTTTTAACATTTAATTTTTCTGGATGCCCCCATGCAGATAAGATATTCCATAGTTATTTGAATCTAAGATGAGGTTCCCTTTCCCCGTCCCCGCCCCCATTCATCATGGGGGGGAAAAGTCCTTCATCTTAGACTTGCATGCAAAGCACAGGCAGCTGCTGCTGTTCTGACTCTAGGCCTGAATCTGGGTTGTGGCCAGAGTCAGACCCACAGCAGTCTTCTGTCCCAGTCTCCACTTGCCCTCTGGAGCTTCTGCCCTTGCCTCCTCCCCGTCTTCCCTTGCTTACTGTCAGATGCAGCTTGGCTCCAGCTCAGAATTAATTACTTTCTAGGCACCAAGGATATACAAACTCTGTTCCCTTCCCAGCCAGTCAGCAGTACAACCACTGCTGCATGGCCTGGCAAGGGATGCACTTCCATGTGCTGTGCTCTGGGAGGAAACAGTGCCCAAGAAATATCTAACAAGAAGAAAGGGAGGGGGGTGGGGAAGAGACAGAGACTCTGGGACCTATGGG
>JAGPOW010003642.1:77118476-77159635 GCA_030014935.1 Caiman crocodilus
GGAAGAGACAGAGACTCTGGGACCTATGGGGGGAAGGGAAGAGGCAGAGATTACAGGTCCTGCAGGGGGTAGAGGGGCAGAGGATGTGGGAAGCAGGGGATGGAGTGGTGCTAGTGGTTTGGGGAGATAGGAAAGCTACAGGGGGAACTGGGGGCAGGGGGAGGAAGGTAAGGGCAGCGAGGGCCCAGCTAATGCTTTCACTGCTGTAACAACAGGAGAGGGGCGAATTTAAGACAACCTCCAATAAGTAGATTCTATACATAGAAAATGGTAACAAACACATAATATTTCCATATATAGAACCAGATTACTGGGGGAGGACATCTTAAATTCAGAGTTGACTTAAATTCAGGTACATATGGCACTATTTTCTTCAGCATTTCTAATTGGTTAGCTTACAGAATCTCTGCTCAGCTTGCTGGCTTTGTGAATCCCATTCTCAATGCTTAGATGCTCAATACAGAAATGTTGATTTTGGTCTAGGGACCAGGCACCTAGAAGTTATTCATTAGTATAACAAAGGACCGGGATACTGGCAGTCTTGCCAAATGGTTAGCCAGTGAGGGGAAACAGGTCCTGGGAGTGGGTCAAAGGGCAGGAGCCATATACCAAAACCAGAAGTAAATTCAGAAGCTGAGTCTATAATGCAGTCCAGCGTTAGGATCCAGGGTTCATATACCAAGTACAGATCCAAGGTATAACCCATAGGGCAAAGTCTAAAAACAGAGCCAAACTGGGGTCAGGAGTCAGGAAATAAAACTGCAGGGAAATCCCAAGATGACATTCAAAAAATCAGCTAAAAACCAGAGTCAGGAGACAGGAGAACCAGAATGCAGGAATCAGGAAGCTTGTCATAACACAACTACTGACTGGCCTGCAAAACCATGGGCCCAGCTGGTGCTAAATGGATAGGTGGTGCTCCTAGCAGCCCATCAGGATCTTGCTGCTCCTAAATTGGGGCAGAGGCCATTAGCTGGGGTTTACTGAAGGTGTGGCTGATGGTGTACTTGGCACAGAGTCCCTGACAGATACTTTTGCACTGGGTAAGCTTCTTTTCTGATCTAGCACTAGGTAGCTACCATTCCTCAAGCCATATAACATTTTCTGTGATGCTTTCTCCACTATATCACTTTTAATTCATCAGTTTAAAAACATGAGAGATTATTTGAATTCATACTCCATAGATTTTAAACTATGTTGGGACTAATGCAGAAAATCCTGGAACATGGTTCTAAAAATGGTTCTGATGAGCAAGTCTCCAGTTTATTTTAACTTGCATGCCAGCATATATAGGCAAAATTTAATAGAGTTGTCTATGAATCATAAGTCAATAAATCTGGCTAAAATCCACAAAGGGCATATGCATAAATTACACTAATACAATAATATTTTCCCATCCATGAATTGTTCAGATAATTGGCTTACATTGACCCTATGTTCTCTCACATTTATTTGCTGTCTCTATCCATTTAATGTTTTTTTGTGGCATTGTGCCTATGTGATTACTTATAATAATACAGTACCATTCTTTTACAAAATAATATTTCTCTGTTATTCAGAGAATATTGTCAAACAGTAGATTTCCGCCAGTGTGAAAGTGTTATATACATTATTTGGTTTACATCAAATATATTAGCATTATAAAGCTTTCCTGTAGATGTATGTAAACCCTGGCTCTTTTCATTCACGAGTACTTGTTCAGCTTGTAGTTGTAGATCATCTGGATTCACAAAAACATGGTGGGGACACATCCAGGGCACCAGCCCCAAGTGCTGACCTGGGTGGAGGGGCCCAAAAAGCTGCACTGCTGGTGTTGCTGCAGCCATGCTGGATGCAGTGCAGCTACTGTGCAGGGCACTCAAGCATCCAGTTGCTTTTCTGGGGGTTCAACCCCATTGAATTACTCTCTGAGTTCCAAGATTTGAATGAAGTGCTAAACTCACAAATTGACTTCGCTGAAATGTCCATATGCATCTGATTCAGGGATGAAATCACTGTTACAAACAGTTTTCACCAGAAGCTGTATATCAGCTTGTGTTTTGTTGAGAGTAAATCTACCCCTAAACCAGGTTCAGATACATAGTGAAATCCGAGTATGCTTGGTTTTAAGATATGTTATCCAAGTTTCACATTGTTGTGCTTGCTGTGTACTGCTTTCCCTATAAGAATTCCATTAATTTAAAAATAGAGTTTGCTTCCTGTGGTATAAATGACTGCTGAGCAATAAAAAGTTGACATGACATCTGCTTGTCTCTGCCTATTTCATATAACTTCTTGTCTAGCATCTACTGAGCTCTGATTTGTCCCTCAATGCATTATGTTCTTGGATTGTATTTACTGTATGTGGATATGAGGCAAGAGCCTGTGTATTCTCAATTTTTTCTTGAGCTGGAAACAATGGAACATAATTTTAAAGACTGGAGTCCTAGGGAATTGTGCCTGGGGCACATGTAAAACAAGTTACTCAATCCAACATGTTTTCTTATTATTTTATATTTTTATACCTATTTGAATGCAATTATTATTACACTTGTTTATAATTATTTATTAACATTATAGCAGTGGATAGAAATCCTTGTTGAAATGAGAGTGCCTCTATGCAAAACACTGTACATAGCCAGAGAAAGTCTCTGTCTTGAAGAGCTTACAATAAAAATAGAAAAAGGAGATGTTGTTTTACAGATGGGAAATGAGATGCAGATGCATTAAACTTGAGATTGTTGAAAGCAGTCAGTGCTAGTCTAATGCTGCTCCAATTCAAGTTAATGTAAATGAAGCTCAAAGTAAGCCTTTCTCTCAGCCCTTAATTTCAGTACCACAGGTTGAAGGCTAAGGAGTTCAAAATGTAGACAACAAAAATATATAACATGCAAAGAATAGGCTAAAAAGTTGCTTCTAATGAGACATTATACAAAGAATGAAAAATATTGTAAGCAAGGAGTAGTGAGCTGACAGTAAAGGCAAACTGATTTTTAACCATGCCTTGTACAGATAGTCATAATGTTTATAATAAGAAGTAATATCATATACATGAAGAAGAGAAAGAGTGCTGGGAATGTCTCTCTGCCTTGCAAAACCTTTGTATGCTGGGTGGCAAGCCTACCCAACATGCAGTTGTATTCTATTGCTCTTAAGGGAAGAGAAGGATATGACTTTACTGGTGCAAGGGCATGCTGGGCTCTTTCTTTTGCTTCCATAAGCTGCTAGTAGCAGTGTGCATGCTGCCACCTTGTAGAGCAATTTCTGGGTGTCCTGCTTGAGTGTATTGACCAAGACATTTTTGATCCTTTGTGCATGGCTCTGGCAGAATAGCCACTAGACCTTACACTTGGCTGCTATTCCTCTACTCCCTTTTCTGTACAGCTTAGTGTAGTAAAGGCAGGATTTTGCCAAGCATGTCTCCTGTTATTAAATACCTAATCTTTGTTGAATGATGCAGTCTTACAGCTTAACATCTGCTGCTATTTACAGAATGACTTTTAAGCTGTGGGTAATGTTCTTGGGAAATATAATAGCATTAAACAGAACCGTTACACACTTTAGAGTTGATGATTAATCATTACCTCATCACTATTCAATCAATGCTGTCCATTTCTCCAACAGTCTATGACACTTTTCATTCTTCCACACAATATTTGGTACTCATGGAAATACATAGAGCTAGTGTGGTAGGAATGCTTATTTCCCAGGGCCATTTTTGAAAAAAATCCTTGAAGCTTGGAGGTGTCAAGAAGCCAGTCATGAAGAGACCACTACGTCCTAGAGATGCAGATTTGTTTTCTATCACCCCTGTTGAGGTGGTCTGTCCCCAGGGACTATTAAAACCAGTAGGGTACCAGAACTCCTCAGGGAACATTGCCCATGGTTCTTTCTTTTCAAAATGTTTCTTTCTCTTGTTTACTTTCCTGTTTTCTAAGTTCTCTTGTCCTCTTTTCCAGCTGCTTTGAGCCTTCACTAATAAGGGTGACATATAAATCAAATTAAATGAAATCAATAAATGAATAAATAAATAAACAAGTAGAGGATAAGTTGGAGTTTGTGATGTTTTCTGTTAGAGCTGGGTGCCTAGATGTTCCATGTCACCATGCATAAGCTGGATGTAGTGCTTGGCACTGCAACACATTGCAGCTGTATAAGTGGCGAAATGCATGGCAGCGTGAAGAAAATGGTAGCAGTGTGCATTTGAACCAAAACACCTCAGAGATGTTTTAAACACCACACACTTCATCAAGGACAAATCCTTGGAGAGAGAGCTCACTGACTGTGACCTTGTCTTCATTGCTAAATACAGTGAAGGCTTTTACCATTAGATAGTGAAAGGGTGTGAATAATTTTATAGGAAAAATTCATTAAAAACAGCCATTTTAGTTCTGAGATGAAGTGAACTATATAAGATCAACTTTTTGGTGCCATCATCGTTGAAAAGTGATGTGCTGAGCTGACTTGTGTGTGTTTCCTATCCAAGATAAAATAACGCACAAGTTATGACACATTTATTCTGTTGAACTCTGTTGTTTTACAGGCCCTTTAACTTGAATGGGAAATTTGCCTGATAAGGGGAACTGAAATTTGCACTTCACTAAATATTTTGTTGTAGCAGCTTCCATAAAATGGCTTGGTATCTTAATAGAAGCTAAAATAATCCAGTATATGTATAACCATATTATGTAAACTTTTAAGACAGAAAGCAGGGCAAGGTAGAGCTTTACAGAATAACTGGTTTAGAGGCATACGTTTTTGTAGGCAATGGTCTTTGTCATCTAAATTATTTGCTGAAGTAGGCTGTCAGATATGAAACGTTATGCCTTTCCAAATCTGTTAGTCTAAGGTGCTACTCTGCTCTGCTTTCTGCCTGATTTTAGACTAGCATGGCTAACTACCTCTTCGTAAACTTTTAAGTCACTGAATTGATATTTCAAAAGCATGTAAATCAGGAAGGGCCAGGTTCACAAAAATATTTAAACACCTAAGTAGGTCCCTGCTCATCTTTGTGAAACTGGGTCCTTAGGACTCGGCATTGCAACACTGAATTTCTAGGCTGTTTGTTAATTAATGAAAGCCACAATGTCACATTAGGTGCCAGACTCTCCTATACACAGCATAGGGAAAATTGGGCACTTCAGAAGGCAATGGTCAACATGCTGAGTCAACCTAATAAGAAAGGCATAAGTGGCTGTTAGGGCAAGAGGGACAGAATACAGTTCTCCACTCTTCTGTCTGAAAGCACCCTTGTAGCTCCCATTCCTCTACCTAACTTTTGGGCACAATATTCCCCACAGCTTTCCCTTCACATTAGCTTTGGTGAAGAAAAGTCCTTTCTCTGTGGAAATCAGATCTGTGTGGTAGTAGTGAATTAAGAGTTTATAATGAACTCTTTTCCCTTTCACCCCTTCTCAAACAATTAAGAAAAAGGCAAGATACCCTCAATGACCTACCTTTACAACCTCCTGTTTTTGCTCCTTTCTTTCCACCACTTCTGCATCATTTGGGATTAGTGTAGGAAGTTTCTACTGTAGGAAGTTTCTACTTTCTAGTAAAGTCCTCGTAGTAGCATATTTCTTTACTTATTTCTCAGTGTAGCTGATGTGCCTGTTGCTGGACCATACAAAATTGTTGAGAGCCCTTGCTCCAGAAATTGTAAACTAACCAGTGCAGCCCCAAAAGGAAGCAGCAGAGCTCAAGGGCTCCACATGGACGTTCAAGATAGAGGAACTGCTTGTATGTGTAAATCCTCCTAATGTCTCAAACAACTCAGCAGTACAACCAAGCACCATATAGTCATCATTTTTTATCCCCCAGTCCCTGATTTTGATTGGGCCAAATCAGACTCTAACCAGTTTATAGCTATCTGGATTTATTGTATTTGCTTGCATACCATATGCACCTTTCCCCCAAAACTTAGATCTCCAAAACTGAGAGTAGTCTTAAATGGGGAAGTTGATTTTTCTGCCCATAATAGATGCATGGAGATACTTAGTATGGCTACTGCTGCATTTTTTTTCTTTCCCCTCACATCCCCAATGACCACATAGAGTTGAGGGGGGTTCTGTCTTCAGCAGAAGCTACAGTTTTAATTCTTTCACAGCTGAATTGGAACATGAACCGAGACTGATCCTAATTTTGCTCTCCCTCCCTTTTGTGGTTAGGCTAATGCAGCTAATTTAGGGGTTAAAGGGTAAAAGTTGCAGCTTTTCTTGAGCAAGAAATAGAGGGTCAGTGACCTTGTCCCTGCTCCATGTGTCCATAACTCTGGAAAAAATCTCCCCTCACCCCCTTCTCAGTCTTTCTTGCTGAAAGCAAGGTATGTGTCTTATTTTGGTGAGTGTGTTATGTGAGAATATATGGTATTAAGAATTTGGCTTTCATGACTTTCATGATTAATTAAAGTATTAATCATGTATTTTTTATTGTAGTGGAATAGATCATTTGTTTAGCATCTCAGTGAGTTACTTACAGATTTTATTTTGCATGCAATATGCTTATAAGGCTGCTCTTGTACAAAAAAAATTAACAAATGTCTTTCTTAGGGTAATTCTTTTTGGACATTACAGCCAACCATATTGATTCTTTGATTTGTTGTGCCTGTTAGATAAAGCATGCACCCTGCTAGAAGAAGACAAAAAAAATACCATCAACAAAATCCTACAACTTATCTTTGAGGACATGCAAAAGTTGTAGTTTTATTGATTTTTTTTTTCTTCAGAGCTTTTGATTTCCTATTTTTGTGTTGTCTTGCCTGAACCAACAGATTTATAAACCATCTCCTTGAACACTAAAACCATTTGCCATTTGGTGGAATTGGCTGACATTTCATTTTTTCTGTGCAGATTGCAGATTATGTTGACATTATTTTGCTGGGCTCAGTGCTATATCATTAACATATTGCTCATGACTGAAGCTGAAATGGTTTCACTCTGGTAGCATAATACCTCACATTTTCTGCATGTAAAAAAAATGATGCGACTTTGCTGGGAGAAAATAGGTAGTACTGCTTCACAATAAAGTAGGAATTGCATTAATGTAACAAAATGTACCACTAAAATTGTGTGTAAAAATGGAATGGGGAGGGGGTGAAGCCATAAAAGCAAGATGTGTTTACTGTTGATATCTGGAAATCTTGGCTAGAAATGAGCAGCATTCATGAAATACTAGGCTTAAACTGAGATTATATCAGTGTGCTAGCAATACAGAACTTGTCAAATAAAGGGATATAACTGCTTGCTTGCACTGCATGAAAATGAAAATTCACTTTTCAATTGAAAGCATAATCTCATTCTGGTCCATATGTGATTATGTTTTGTGAAATAAGAGCCAGACAGCAGTATTACAAAAACGGTTTTGTTTGGGTGACGGCGAGCACCAAAATCCTGTACAGCCTTTTATTTAAACTGGTAGACAAAAAAATAATGCCTTCTTATAGTATGATATTTGAAGTTTCTCCCTTGATCTTCCTTCTCCCTTACAGTTAATATTAACTCAGGTATTTGCTTCAAGCTTTTACACTTTTTCTTGAGCTGACTATTGTCTAAATGATAGGGGAAGAAAGTTATCATGACTAAACAACAGTCCTGCTGTGGCCTCTCTCGTAATTCCTTGTTAAGGACAATTGTGCATTTATAACTACATGTGACTGAGGATCTTTGACACTGTTGTTGTAGTTTTTGGTTTTGCTTCTGTCGTTATTGTTATGGAGATCTTTGATTTGCTGCATTTTGTGTGATGGGCAGTGTTCTGCCTTTCTTACCCATTTTAAATTGTAACTTTGATTTCACTGGGACTACTTGTGGGTATTTCTCCTTGATTAAGGTGGCAGGGAGTCTTCTTGTATGATTAATAAGAATCTCTCAACGCCATGCAGAGTTCCACATGCACAAATCATCCTACCAACAAAATAAGTATGCAGCTTAAAAATGCAGGATCTGAGCAACCATCTACGTTTGAGGCTTTCTAAGACTGAGTCATTATTCACTTTCTTAGATGGATTAACTTTGTTTAGACAAATAAATGTGGAGAATGAATCCTTATGATGAATCAAAACTGAATATTTTTATATCTGAACCCAGATCTGTAGCAGTTATCTAAACAAATATATTGTATTGTTTAGATAATATATACTTAAGACAATTAACCAGTCATTTACATTTTGTTTTGAAAAGCTCCTGAGAGTTGCTTTTCCATGTTTAAGAAAAGCAGAGGTTTCCCCATATTCTTTTCATACTTATAGGTTGCAAAACTCCATTTTGAGGGGTATGCAAGGAAATGTGGGGAGTTGCAAGTTTATTTTGGGGGCAGAATGCAATTTTTCACACTTCGATGGTATTTTTATCCATCCCTGTCTTATAAATTCAGCAACACGTTTTCCCGTAAGGAGGTGTTATTTCCCTAAAACTGGAAGTACAGCTAAATGAATAGTTATCTAAATAAGCAAAGGCTATATTTTCTTTGATTATTTGTTTAATAATGATTAGAATTGTGGTAACCAAAATGTGAATTATTTACATCTTTGCTTACAGCAATAAATTAAAGGGCAAGCAATACACATTCTTTGATATAAATGACAGTTATATGTAACATTCTCTCTCTTTTATGTACACAATAATTAAAAAAAATCAAACCCATAATATTGTATATATTATATTGGCAAGTTGCAGAACTCCCCAGGATAACAATTATAATTTAAAAAATATTGAACACAATGTTTCTGCCAGCAGTGATTCAGGAGAGCCTCACTGGGTCCACATATTCAAGGACACTAACAGCATCAACAGTCCTCATGGTGACTTTTTGATGCTGTGTACATGCAGGATGGTAGACAAAGTTAAGGAGATCATGATTAAACTAAGAGAGATCTTTTGCAAACAAAACAAGCTGTGCAGTGTAAGTATATGACAATATACAGCATTCTTCTCTAAGATAAATCAGCCCCACGGCTCATATAAAATAGTCAGTGCAGCTGTATCACTGCTCTGACTCTAGTTACAATGGGTTTTTGTCCAACTGCATGTGCCTGTGTTCTACATTCACCTGCATGCTTTCCTGCCTAAGCTTCCTGCATGTTTCATATGGAGAGAAATTGGACTGTTTTTCCTCTAGCCAGTGTTTCTACATTGTCCTTGGGAGTAGGGATGGAAATAGAAAAGGAGAAATTTGTGACTAATCCTATCTTCAGCTTGTACCACAAATAATTACTGGGTCATTCTACATCCTATGCATACATCAAGTCCTGAATAATCAGGACCATGAGCTGGCACATGAGTACTGTACATATCCCAAATACTCCTCCCTGCGATAATGAAATATTGACACTATTGTTACTTCTACCTTGTATTCCCACTGGCCTTCTCCTAAATTATATGTGTGCAGGTGACTTCATACCCCTGACAGTCAAATCTTCCGATCCTTGCCATAACTGCTTTTTTCTGAAAGTGTACTGGTAGCAAATAAATGCCCCCTTTTTGGCAGAAACTCCTATTATTGTTTTGTTTTGTGTTAGCATCTAATGGCCCCAACCAAGCTGAGAGACCCATTAGAATAGGGATGTCACATATGTATAGTTATACTTGTTCCCTTGAAACTAAATAGTCTAAAAATAGACAAACAATGGAGGGACGAATAAGATATAAGATGGAAACAAGTGCAGAGAGAGAATGGCTTGTTCAAAGTCACATAGGCAACCAGGCCTGAGCCTGAGTCTTAGTGCAGTATCTTAACCATAAGAACATCATCTCAAATCCTTTAGAGTCAATCTGCTGGTGTTTAGTGACATTTTATTCTCAATGGAAAAGGGCAAGACAGGGGAAAAAAAAATCTTAAATCCCTCCCACCCATGGTTTTGGGCAGATGAGATACAGACTGCAGAAGGGAGGAAAGACAGCACTTGGGAAAGTAGTCAGGGTCCCTGCCCTTGCAAAGAATCTCTCCTTTCCATTATTCTGGTAGAAGGTAAAAGGACTTTTGGTTCAGTGTCTTCCTTTGAAATATTTAGGCAGATAAGGTTCTTTAGATGAATCTGATACCTGAATCTGATACTGATTAAACCAGCTTAAATCGATAGAAATTTTTTTCTTAGCAAGCTTTCGGGTTTAAAAACCCTTTGTCAGGCTGAGGAAGTATCTGCAGTTGGTGTGTGCTCTTCCTAGATGGAATGAATGGTAAAGAAGCCAGAGGCTGTTATGCTTGCAAGAAAGGCAATCAGTGAAGACATAAATTGAAGAGTCAGTGGGAGAAAGACAGGCTGAGTGCGGGGTGGAAGTGGAGAGGGGTCTTGCACCCATTGACTCCTTGATTTACATTCTCACTGACCGCCTTTCTTGCATGCATACCAGCCTCTGGCTTCTTTACTATTCATTCCATCCAGGAAGAGCACACACCAACTGCAGATGCTTCCTCAGCCTGACAAAGAGTTTTTAAACCCAAAAGCTTGCTAAGAAAATTTTATCCAACATTTAAGTTGGTCTAAGAAAAGATATCAGATTCACTCAAGGAACCTTGTCCGCCTAAATCCTTAGACCAACACAGCTACAAACTACACCACTTTGAAATATTTAAACACTGTATGAAAGTCTTAACCTTTTCCTATCCCTCCTCCATTCTCTAGTTGTAGTATAGGAACTATATCTTTATGATGGTGTGGGTCTGTTTTGGAGACTGGGAAGAAGTTCTTTCTACATGTGCTAAATTTTTAATGTTGTCCTCATGGTAGTTCTTGTAGATGTTTAGGTTATCTCAGCTTGTGTCTGGCAAGTTCTGCAGGTAAATGCCAAAGGGCTAACATCCAGAGGCTTGGGATTTTGCTGGTATACCTGGGTAGGAGTAGAAAGTAAACATTGGTGATAAAATTATAATTAGTGCTCCACCCAAAAGCAATTTGCAATCTTTCTGGGTTTCTGGATTTTTTTTTCTACTGTTACTATGCGTCTTAATGTATCATTCTGTATTGTGTCAGACTTCTATCCCACCATCCTACTATGCATGCATCCTACCTAGCCAATAGAAACATAAATAGATGGTAGGATTCTGGATTTTACTTTAAATAGTATTTAATAGTTTGTGCAGTTATGTTAAGATGGTCAGCTTTCATCTTTTTATATCATTTAATTATTTGTACACACATGAATATGAAACGTGTTTTATTATATTATAGTGTGTATTCTAAATTTATGTAACTGGCAAATGAATAAACATTTGTTGCAACTTAGAGAGCCATGTAATACTTTTAAATAAAGCTATTAAGAATCAAGTCTATGGTGTATTTTGTATCAGTGAATAAATCTAAAGTATTCTTAATACAAGTATTCACTCTTGGATACTACATGTTATACTGATTCATTGATGTTACATTAGCAGTTACTTGTTTTCTACTCTACACACAGATGATTACTTGTTGCCAAGGAGACAAGGGGAAGTTTCATAAGAGGTGCTACATGGAATAAGCAACTGGTATTGTTTATCTGGTGAGAGAGAGAGAACTTAACTAGTTTTACTTAACACACAAACACATGTTCTTTCTCACAATCAAAAAATATAAAATATAAATTTTACCATCAGCACTTTTTCTGTCACCCTTAACAGAACAGACTGGTTTAAAAATGGCAGATCCCAGTTTAAGATTTGCCCCCCTCCCTCCTCAAGGGTGTATGAGTGTTCTGTTTGCTACTAATCTAAACTACACTGCTTCCAGAAAACCACATAAGTTAGATTGATTCTGCTTTGGGCTTTTTGAATGTCTACACTGAGCCCATGAGGTTCCTAGACCTGTAGCACCAATTTAACCTAAATTGAACAACTACATTGAAAAAGGTTCAGTACTATTCTATACTTTCTGTCATATTTATTGTAAGGCAATTATTGTAGCTGTACACCCCATTCTATTGCTTGGTTTATTTCATGGGGAAGGTCGCTAGAATGTTAATTGTAAACAGCTAAATGTACTGTTGGGCATGAATCAAAATGTTAGAGCAGAGCACCTTCTCCATATGAAGAGGTTTAGAACTAAACTTTGTCACTTGGGTTCATCTTTACCTGAAAGACAGAAGATAGCGTCCGTTTTTAAAGTCTTCTTCCAAAGGTGTAACTGCTTGGTGCGTGTATCTGGAGGTTTGGGACCCTTGTAAATAGTCATATTATGCTTATGTGTTTGTGTGTGTTCCTAACATTTGACAAATTTACAGGTGATAGTATACCAGTGTATAATATTCTCTTCCTCAGCATACTTACCTTGAAACACGCTGAAATGAAGGTGGTGTAGAGGGAGGAGAAAGGAAAGGAGGGAATTGGCTGATTATATAATATCTATAGCTTTAAAAGTGCAGTGACCTGGTGGTTCTGCTGTAGTTAAGTAACATAAAAATCTGTTTTCAGGAAGAGTGGCTTTTAGTCAGTCTGCCTAGCAACAAAACTGTGCATTAGCAACATTGGAAACTCAGTGCCTTCTTGAAATCTCCCATGTTTAAAGAGGGTGAGGAAAATAAAAGTATAAAATAACACATTTTGGGGGAAAGAAAAAGCTGCATGTTCTTCTCATGGGCAATATCCATGGTGGTCCTTGCACCACTTATGGTACATGCTAAAAGCATCATACTATGAAGTAAAGACCATGTGCTTCCCTTACAAGTTCATTTCCTTGCTTTTTTCTGGGCTTTCTTTATGACACTGGGCAAGTCACTTGAGCAGTCATAAGCTTGGTTTAACCACCTTGGATCACAACTGCTTTGGGATGAAGATGGCCTGTTAGTGATATTTTTAAACATCCTTAGGGCTAGATCAGGGTGATTAAGCACTTAAATTCCTTTTGGAATCGGAAGTAATCTTGCACAATGGCATTTAAATACGGGTATCAGTAGGTGCCAAGGCACTATATTTGCTTTAGGTGCTTGAATAACGCTGCTTCAGTGACATGGACACTGGGGTGAGCAGCTGGAAGCCCACAGGTTAAGCGTTTGAGGCCATAGCAGAAGCACTTGCAGTAGAGCCATGTCAGGTCCCACCAAAAATGTAAATTCTACTAAATACCTTGTCACAAGGACACTGGAAAGGAAAGTGCTTGCATACCTTTAAAAATTAAAGCCATAGGAGTTTATATTTCTTCCCCATGGAAATGACATGAAACATGGATTTTTGATAATCTGAATGAAAAAAAATATGAAGTCATTCATCTTTACTTAAACTCAGCCTTGAGTTCTAAATGAAGGTTAATGAGTCAATATTTTTACTTTATCTTTGCTTCAGTATGCATGAATGCATGTGCATGCACTCACCTGTGCATGCACACATACACACATTTTATTCATAATTATATAGTTATACTGTATTAATAACTATTTCATCTGAAATGTTATAATATTTGGTTCATTAGAAATGGACAGCAAACTTCCAGGTTAGTCTAAGCTGTATAGATTGAACCAACAAGCAAGTGAACAGACATTTGCTTTCAGTTCCAGAAATGCAACCACACGCCTGTGGTGGCTCAGGCCAGAAGCCAGGGAGTGCTAGAGCATGCCTCCTTGCTTGGCTGGAGCAGATAACTTCTGGCAAGGCTAGCCCACTCACTCTGTGAGGGTGGGTTTGCAGGGGAGCTGCAAAGCATCCCAGGATGCTGGGGGACTATGAATGAACTTGAATCTAGAGGAGATCTGGTACAGAAGCTTAATAAACCAATTTAATCTAAATCAGTAAAATCTGATACTATATCTACCCAGGTTTATCTTAAACCAGTTTCAGCCATTTTGAAAGTGGTTTATGTGCACTGAACTTCCGTTGAATTACAGATTTGAACTGATTTCTGATCACTTATACCAGTTTATGTATAATTTCTGTCCCTTGCCCCAGAGTATCTACATGCCATATATGGACAGATAAACTGTTATTTTCCTTAAAAGATTAAATTATTCCTTACCATTCTCCTACATTTTGTTAAGCTATGAAATGTTTGGCAATTTTGTAGATACTCTAGCTGAGAAGTCTTACCCATTGCAATTTTGCACTGAGTTGTAAAGGCAAGAAGAATAAAGAGCATTCAAGTGCGTAGTGGAAATTCAAAAGCGAAGCTCCTCCTTTGCATTTGATGGTCAACTCCTGAAATGTCACAATAGACTCTATGAGGCACTGAGGACTGTATAAGGTGACCGAGGCTTGGGATCATTACTATCTCAGGAATCTGAGAGCATGTCAGAGCAGATTTGATTGATCATGTCTGCTGGAGTGTGGTAATTACTGCACCCTAGAAGCCTCCAGAATTATGTGTATTAGCATCCCCACACTGAAAAATAATGGCAAGGCACTTTAAAGTCTGTTTGAGTTTTTGTTCAGAGATTCCCACTGCCATTTTTCAGCATCAGGATGCTAAAACATATGATGATCTAAGTGCCTTTAATTAGCGCGGATCTTGGAGCTGCACTAATTAAAGTATTCCCCCATGCCTCCTGGAGTATATGTATAAATGTCCTCAGTGTTTAACCATTAGGCACTTGACCCAAGGAGTAGAACATGCCTTTATCTAAGCACTGATAATTCACATACAATGCATGGAAAGAAGTTAAGAACCTCAACATGATTTACAACATCTCAGTGGGAAGGAAGGTCTGAAGAGAAACCTCTTGCAGTCCTGACCCCTTTGTGGGCCTAGGGCATGTATACACGATAGACATCTGCTCCAATGCTTGCTAATTAGCATGCATCAGAGCAGACTCAGTCGAGTCTGCCTGACCATGCTAATTGGCTTGCTCTAGGAGCCTCCATATCACATGTATTCACTGTCCCCACATTTCAAAATGGTGGAGGAAGCACTTTTAACTAAAGCTTGTTTAATGAGATTTAGTTAAAGTACCCCTGCTGCCATTTTGAAATGTGGGATGCTGAATGCACGTGATGCTTTGGGCACTTTAATTAAAGTGGCTCACAGAACCTCGCTATATTGCCCTGCCTATGTCCCAGAGCATGTGTATAGACACCCTTAGAGGTGTACCTTTTGCCTGTAGCAAGAACTGTATTTAGTTTGAAATTCTCTCAGGGAGCTAGATGCGTAATCATTCCATTAAAAAAAAATGAGCAGAGGGCACCTCTTTTTAGAGCATGGTACAAGGAAGAATATCACAGAGTAGTTTTATAAGATGTAGGAGACCTGGATTCTGGGCCCCCCTCAGCCTGGGGTGATTCACACTCATATTTCCTGCCCCCCAGGAAAATGCCCCGACTGTGGTTCCAAATATCCATACATTTATGGGTATTCCATAAATTACCAGGAAAAAAATACCTGGCAGAAAATGCTATAACATTGTGTTGTCCATAAAAATGAATAAAAAACAGCTTTCAAAAGTCAGCTCTGGAAAAAAATATATATACTTGATTGAAATTCTGTAGTTGAGGGGGAAAGAAGCTGGAGACAGAGCACAGCAATGTTACTTGGTGTCCTAGTGGGAGTGAAACAGCCTGAAGAGAGCTCTTCTCAGGGCCTTGTGGCTCCTTCCCCAACCCCCAGCCATCTGCTGGTGCTGCCTGTAACAATTTTGGGTAGGAGATAGTCAGACAGTGGTCCTTCTTTAGGGGTCCATATTGGGATGGCAGGAATGCAGCTGGTGAAGGTATGGCTGAAAGGTAGGCAGGGGTGGTGGGGCATGGCATGGTGCAAGGTGCAGTTGGGGGTACCAGAGGGTGGGGTGGGATGTGGCCTGGACTGGGGTCAGCTTAGTGTAAAACCATTCCTTTAGTTAAGTACAGTTGGCAACCCAAATAATTATTTTTCTACTGATGATCTGCAAACTCTTTAATGACAACAACACTTTTTTACTATAGTATTAAACCTAGTCCTTTTCCAGGGTCTGGAAGAAGGGTTATGTTTACATTATGTGAAACATGTCAATAAACACATTTGGTTATTGTCAGTAAAAAATAAAATATTTTGGATTGGTAACCCTGGTTCTAACCACCTAGCTCCAGTGCTGTAGCAAGGCAGGGTGGGGGGTGGGGGGAGGAGGTAACTGGGGTGACTGCCCTGGGAGCTGAAGTAAAGGAGCATGAACAGGCATTGCCCAACTGGGGTGGGGCATGGGATGGAGCCAAGAGCACCTTGTTTGGAGAGGTGCAGGGACAGGGGAAAGGCAGCTCACACTGCTGCATGTACTCCTGAGCAAGCATGGGAGGGCATGTACCTCCCAGATCTGTGCATGGGGTAAAGGCAGGCTGCCACTGTGGGCTTTGCCCTGGGCCCCAAACTTTGTTTGCACAGCACTATCCAGCTATAGGGTATTCCATCATGAAACATCCCCCATGATCCCTCCTGTGTGAAGGTGTCACATTACAATAAATAAATCAAGTTTCACTGAGGCAGAGGTAAAACATGACTCTCTAGCTTGATTAAGGCATTTTCCTTATAGCATGGGAAAGCTGTTTCCTAGGGCTGTTTATGCATTTTACCAAGTGACTGCTTTATGTAAAATGGAACAGGCCTTGGAGACCTGGGTTCTGTTTCCAGCTTCTTCATCACTGCTGATTCTTCTAATCAGTGGAATGGAGAATCATGCTCCATATTGCTCCCTGTCCTGGGCACAATGTATCTTGAATTCTTTTATAGGCAGTGGGACCACTTCAAGAGGAGTAGTGGAGAGTACCTACCCAGAACTAGCTGATTAGGGCACTTTTCTTGGAAGATGAGAAATATGGACTTGGATTTTGTATGGCATAGAACGTTAGGATTCTTGCAACCTGGGCAAGTTCCTAACAACTAATTTGTAAAAGGAGCCACTTTTTTGAGAGAGAGAGAGAGAGAGAGAGAAACTGCATTTGTTATTTTGGGCAGAGCTGGGTGGCATGTGCTACGTGTGTACTAGCAATGCTTACTGGATTTCTTGGAGGTTTTAGACACAATAATGCCATTTCTCTTTCTCTGTCATGCTCAGAAGCAAAGCCTAAGGCACTGGTGAAAACTTAGGTACCTGAATTACCTAGTAGATAAATTGAGGATATTCTGTAGTGTTCTTCTGGAGTCAGGCAAAATTTAAGTGTTGAGGGTAATTACTATAGTGTGATCTACAAACAATGACAATTCTTCAGAGAGATGGATTCCTGTTCACATTTTTTAATAGTACCAGATTCTTTGCATAGAACATCCAGAATATCTATTGAAATATGAAAAACAGTTTCTACATCTTTCTCAGTTTATAAACTGTGTGTCAATGAAGATGTGTCAATAACTTAGTAGCTTTTCTTGTCCATAGGATTTTATGAATAAAATGCTTTGTGTAGTAGAATGAAATGTATGAAAAATTAACTGATTATGTTTACTTGCAACTATCTAAATAAAAAAATTATCCTTATTCTGGAGACTTTCAACTGCAAAGAAATGTATGAAAATAAAATTATAATAAATGTTTCTCCTCAAGTTTAAATCTACATTCAACAATAACAATTAACTGCCATTGGATGTATATTATAATTAGATTTACACAGCGAAAAATATCTTCTGTAAATGCTTCCTCATGTATTGTTACATATTGCCATGCTTTTTAGATATTTATACATAGGGACCTACTTAAAGTACATGGCCTGCTTGCAATGCACAGTGCAGATTTCATGGTAGCCCCACCCCTTGGCACAGGCCCCGTGCCTTAATGCTGATTGGTGAGAGCCCAGGGGGGAGGAGGGACAAGGGGGCAGTCAGCATTTTGATTGTTGGTTGTCCTTTGTTCAGCCTCATCCCTCATTACTGATTGGCAGAGAGGCCCCAGGTAGAGGAGGGATGAAGGGGTGGCTGCTATCTTGATTGTTGGCTGCTCTTCGTGCTGCCCTGTCCCTTAGTGCTGATTGGCAAAAAGGCTCTGGAGTGGGGAGGAGGGCCAAGGGGGCAGCTGCCATCTTTTCTGATGCCTTCTGTGCTGCTCGACCCTCCAGTGTCCTCCCCTGTCGACCACTGGCTCCCACTGGGGAACCAGTATTTTATTAGGTTTTTTTTTTGTTGATTTCATTTCACACATTTCACAGACCATCCTGAATTTTCCAACTTCTACAAAATCCATGAAACCACAAGTTAAGTAGATCCTTATTTATACACAGACTTTTGAATTCATGTTTTCAGTTACCAAGGGGAAAAAGCTAATTGAAATTCATTTCAGGACTGATTGTTCTTTCATTGTTTAGTACAGTGGATTCTGTGCATTCTGCACTATTACAACAATATCTTGAGAATTTTGGGAAATTATATTAATCTCTTTTTGCATATTAATGAGAATTAATAGTAAGATGTCCTTATTGCATGTAAATTCCCCATTTATGAGGTGCACCTTGTAAATGGGGAGTTTGCATGCAATAAGGAGATATAATATCTATCAACAACAGGAGTATTTTCATGAAAAAGAATATATTTTTCCCCCTGAAAATATTTCTGTTGTTCAGAAATAAGAACAGAATGTGTTAGGCTGAAATAAGGAACCTTGGAGTCTAGTCAAAAGAGGCCAGAGGTGTTCACAGTTTACTTTTGAATGTGCTATTGTGTTTTGTGCCCCATTTCAGCAGCCACATGTTTAACTATACACATATCATCAATAGCCTTGTCCATATTCAGGAAGGCACTTCAGCATGATCTAAGCATGTGCTTAAATCAGACTGATGATACTTGGCTGACTGTAGAGGACGGTACTCACGTGCATATAGTTAGCCACGTGATTAAGCACTTAGCTAAATTATGGCCTCAATAGGTGGCACAATTTATCTCTGAATCAATGTTGTGCCAATATTTAACTAATTTTGTAACACAGTGGGTTGATGAATTGACTCCTATGTATAATTTATTATAGTTTGTAATCATTTTAAAAGATGAGCAATATTCCAAATATGTAAGATGTTCTTTATTTTAAAGAGTAAGCTTATAACTCTGAAAGGGAAGAGGAAATATTGACTTCTTCCTCTATCTACTATAGGCCTATTGTTATCTTTATTTATTAATTAACTGAACTTATCAAATCAAGCATTTAACACTGAAAGATCTATCCATTTCCCCACTATATGCAGATATCTTTCTTCCATCAACAGTGTTCCCTTAACCCAGGTCAATGTTCCCAGGAATCTTGTATCTTCCCTTTCCCTATTTCCCCTTCTGTCTCTGACACTTGATGTCAGTGTTACATTTTCTTGTTTGTTTATCTCTATATAATAATTCAGAAATCTCCATAATAAAAGTCTTCTACTCATCTCAGTTTTTAAATTTTAAATTCTAAGTTCCAAATGTGTTCTTAAATGGTAACTCATAGAATTTATACTTTTGAATAGTATTCAAAAAAAGTTTCTTAAACTTTCTGTTTTGGAGGAAGAAGTTTCTTTTTTGGAAATTGCAAAAACTTCTACCACATTTCTAAATAAGCATCTTTTCCCCCCACTTCTCCTCTGTAGAACACTGAATTGATTGGACATTACTAAAACTTTCCAATTTTAAACCAGTCTTTGATTTTAAGGGTGTCACTTCTCTTCCAATCTTTTTCAATTGAAGCTACAGGCCAGTTTAAAATCACATTTCTTCTTAAAATGCAACAGGATTGCCATCCCACTCCCCCCATAATCCTGTGTCCCCAGACCTGCCCTCCCTTCCTAAGACGTGTGCCAAGATATGAGCTATGATGTCCAACCTGCCACTTCCTACTCCACTGGTCTAAGGACAGTAAGCTGCTGCTGCAGGGTCCATATTGCCTCACTTAGGGCTCTGCTTCACAGATAGGAAGAAGAATGGATTTGGTCCTTAAATATTTTTCTTGTATTTAGTCCTATTAATTTTCTCCATGGCTATATTATTTATTGGCATTTGAGAAATGTTAACTTTGTTGTTGACTGCTGAAGTGACAGAGCAGCTCTGAATCCATGCCTTAGAATAAGGTTTCCAGTCTTGCATTTAATGCCTTTCTTTTTCAATAATTACCAGGAGTCAAAGGCTACAAGATAAATTGCATAGGAAAATCCCTTATATACATATTTCCAGATCAATAAAGAACAAGCTTACATCAATGGCTGACATAACTAGGAGGTTGTTCCTAGAGGGACTTGTATGAGAGGCAATTTCTTTCCCTGACAACAGCATGCTCTTGCTTGCTTGTGCTCTCTCTCTGAACACAGCAGTTCGAAAGCATTGTGCTTTTAGTCTATATGACCAGTTTAAAAAATGTTTTTAACACCTCTTCCAAAACTACATACCATAAATACTGAATTACATTGTTCTCCGGATGTTTTAAGATCACCCCAGCTGTGGGTAGAGTATACAAAGTTAGACCTATTGTGTCACTGTACATCTGAAAACATGGAGAGCTTGTATTTTATACAAATACATTTGTATGTTTACTTAGCTGATGACTACTTGTAAACTACAGACAGTCATGCTTTGTTCTCTGAGCAGTCTGCTGTCCAAGATGGAATTTCATCATGTCAATCACTTCAACATAAGCAAATGATGAACATCTAGAGAAAAAATACATGCGCTCTAGAAAGTGGCAGCAACTTTGGAGTGATGAGTTGCCAGGAAAACAGAACAAAGCAAAAATCTTTATCCTCACAGCTTTCTGAAGGTGTTTACTTTGTCCATTGAAAATTGCTTTGAGAATAGAGCCTCCAACTCTTCATTTCCATCATTTGCACTGAAGTGTATTTAAATGCCAGGTGTATAATTTTCCTGACTTGGAAAGGCATTTACTGCAGACAGCTTTGTCTTCTGATGGGAAATCTTTTGTCCAGGACTGAGGCCACTATATCTACACATTCCAATTACTATCTGCTTTAAAAGGCTGGGTTGGTATAACAATATCAACACCCTGAAATCAGCAAGTGCAAAACTGTTTGGAGGAGAATATGATAGCACTATGTCTTGTTTAATTGTGAGTTCTTTTCTTTTAGAGTTGGTTCAGCTGTTCATAGGCTTCTGAGGGATCAACAATGATGATGTTTTGAATCAAAATGGCAATATTGTCAGGCAGGGCTTTTTTTAATACTACAGTGTACTTAAGCCTAGTCTCCAGTTGCTACAGTTCATGTATCCTCAGGGATGCTAGCTGACTATATTATACTGGCTTGTCTAAGTCTAGAATGTCAGACCATTATTACAATGAATTAAATAATTTTGTGTTCTGAGCACTCTGTTATAAACTTATTTCTCTAAATGTGTCAAGCACCACTGATTAAAAAGAGCCTTGCCAGGCACTTATGTTAGAGGTTGATTTTTAATAAGTCATTGCTGTTAATGTCTAATCAATAAGAAATCTGTAGAGATGCATAATTAATAGTGCAGCAATCAGCCAAAGGAATGAGAGATCTTAGACAGAGTGCTGGCCTTGCACAGCCCATTCCCCTTCGTGTCATGTATCCAGATTTGTTTATGTAATATGTTAAAAAATGCACTGCAACTGCTGATAACCTGTGTCTGTTGGTATTCACATGCTGAAGGAACTAACAAAGCACTGGGAGAGATTGTGGTGCCCCTTTACCTTTCTACTATCAGTTGCTGTTTGCAAGGATGGAAACCATTTTCTTATTGTTGCAGCAGTGTGTTCAAATAAGAAATGCACGTGCCCTCTCATGCAGACTTTACTTATGTTTGTTCTTCTTGACTCTCTTCCCCTTTTTCCAAAATGGGTCAGTCACACTAACAACATACTACTGTGGATATGTGTAGGGAAAGGAAGACAAGGAATCTTAAGTTTTAATATATAGTTAGATCTTGAAATCATTTGATCCTTTCAATTTAGATAGCAGATAAAGTTATTTGAAAATGACCCTGCAACAGAACTTGCTATAAATCTCTCTCAAAAAACATGTGAAATGCAAGATTATACTGTGATGGGTGCAAGTTTCACCAGGGGAGACAAATAATATATAGCCAAAGAAAAATTAAAAAAATGGTAATTTAACCAGAAAGTATCTATTGAATGAAATTCACAGGGTTGAATATCAAATGCCTTTGTAAACAGTAAGAGCATTAGGCCTAAGCAGGGGTCTTTGACCCAGGTACCTCTTTTCATGCTATGGGTATGTAATCTTTAATTCCAGCATCTAACTGCTTGCTAGCTTTGGAACATGCTTCTTCTGTCTTCCCCCTCTCCTCCCCACTCTCTCTTTAGGGAGGCTCACTATTGCATTTAGTATTTATGGTTTAAAAAGTTACTGCAAAGAGTGAGGCACAATAATGTGGAGTAAGGTCATTCCATTTCTTCTGGTAGCTGGTTTGTTATTGGTCTGAAGTTCTGATGGAGCAATTGTGACTGCTGTTTTGCCTTCTTTTTTTACCACTTTTATTAGTTTTTTGACAGTCTCCTACATGTAGGATCTGATGACTCCCAAGTATTTACTGCCACCATGGACACCTTCTACTTATATCAGTGCCTCTTTTATGCATTAAAGGCATGTTCACACATGCAAGCATGTGCGCTTGCAGCAGCTCAACTAGAATTGGTGCAAATTTGAGCCAGGGCTTTTAGCTTCAGCACACGTGCTCGGACATGCAGTTTGGTGTGGAGCAAATGGTGCCACTAGGGGCAAAATAACCCTGCCTGGCTCCTCCTAGATCGGCAGGGGGAGCTACAGCTTGGGGCCAGCACCTGTGCTGTCCCCAGAAGTATAAAAGCTGCTCTGTCCTGGCCTCAGCAGTATAAAAAGCCACCCTGACAAGTAGCTCATGGCTACTAGCTCTCAGGAGCTTCTGGGGCCCAGCCAATTGGTACCTGGGAAGAATACCCTTTGTGCCAGCTGAACTGCTGAAGCAGCCCTGAGAGTGCCCTGCACCGTTTACCCACTGCAGCCATTTGGTAGTGGAAGCTGCTGCCTGGCTGTGACCTGCTGCACACCTGCTAGACCCGGATGGGGACTGTACATCCAGTAGAGGCTTCTGCCCCTCTGGGCCAGCTGCCAGTGGGCTGTGACTGCAGGGTTGGCCTTTATGCAGCACTACTGCCATGTGTGCCCCCTGCCCAGCCATCTGGGCAGCTATTGCCCAGAAGATGTTCCGGGTGTGGTGGCCTGCTTTCAACCATCAAAGCATATCCTCCTGGCCCTATTTGGCCAGGAGGTCACCCATATCCAGCTGAGTCCAAGGTGCCAGCTCTGAGAAGGCAGGGTCATGCCACTGACCTCCCTAGCAGGAATTCTGGTGTTCCCTATTGGAAAAATGAAAAATCCCTGATAAAAAAAATCCCAAAGTCACTCTGTAAAATACCCCAAAATCCATGTTCCTCCACAAGTAAAACAAAAGACCACTATAAAGAGAGCAGAGACAGAGACAGTGATCAGTTGGACAATGTTTTATTGATATATCTCACAGTGTTAAAGCAAGTCTCTTATTATCATAATAAAGTGATCTATAATACATGTTTCATGAATACATAGTTTTCTGCCCTCCCACAGGGTTAGAGCTCCCACACAAGGGGTTCACCCCGCAAAAGGAGATTCAGCCCCATACACAACAGTTTCAGCCCCCACACAAGGGTTTCAGCCACTCAAGAGAGGGTTCAACCCCCACACAAAAGGTTCAGCGCCCAGAACAGGGGATTCATCCCCCACAAAAGGATTTCAGCCCCCCACAACAAAAAAGGCCCCTACACAAAAGGTTTGGCCCCCAACAGGGAGTTCAGCCCCTACACAAAGGGTCTGGCTTCCCAATGGGGGATTCAGTCCCCAGACAAGGTGTACACCCCCCAACAGGGGCCAAATGGACCCTGAAGGGGCTACCACTCCCCTTGCAAGGCCCATCTAACCCCCCCAGCCCCCAATTGCTGCCTCACCTGGCCCCATCCTCCACCAGCTGCTGCAGCCACCCCAATGGCTCCACCCAGTCCCACCCCCCAAACTGCACCCTCAGGCTCCCATGGCTACCCCCACAACCCCAAGCACTGTCACTTAAAAAAAAATCCAGAAAGAAAATGGAAAAAAAAGCCTCTGCTTACCTTAGAAGCAGGGGGTGGGGTAGGGAGATGGGGCTCCAGGGCCTCCTGGCAGAGTTCCCCAGGCAGCACAGGACAGAAGAGGGCGGGAGGGCCCAGGCTGGGGTCACTGGGGCTGTGAGCCTGCCCTGCTCTGTGTGGGTGGGGCCCCAGTCAGTGAGACGGCAGCAGAACTGCAGGTAAGTGCAGGGTTTTTTTGTTTTGTTTTTTTAAACTATGGGGTGGAGGTGAGGGATCGAGGGGGTTGGGGGGATGGGGCTGGCCAAGGCAGGGGTTGGGGGCCTTGGGGGGGCTTTCGGGGGAGGGGCCTGCCACAGCAGGGGTTGGGGGCTTCAGGGGGGCTGCTGGGGGGAGGGGCCAGCCAGGACAGGGGTCGGGGGTCTTGGGGGGCTGGCAGGAGGTCAAGACCAGGATTGAGTGATTGGGGGAGTGAGTGGGGCCATCGGGTCCCCCCAGGGTCCTGTTCCCCCTCTTCCAGCCCCCTGACCCCTTACTCACTGGCACTGGAGCCCTGGTGCTGAAACATGAGGCGTGGCCGGCCATGTGTTTCAGCACCAAAGTGGGGGGCCAACCATAGAGATGCTCTGGCAGCCAGAGCATTTCCATGGAGGACCCAGCCTCCAGTTGCCTCAGAGCATGGTCCGGAACTGTTCCCTGCCCCGCTTTTTAAAATGTAATTTTTTTAGACCGCTGGATATCCAGGGGTCTAATTTTCTCCCTGCACTGCAAATTTGCAGCACGGGGAACATTTTTTTGTTCCTGCATGTGCCTCTTGCCCTGTCTCAAAGGGATTTGAGGTGGGGCAAGAGGCATATGCGTGCTCGTCTGGATGCGCCCTAAGAGTTAACTCTGATTTTCAAGGTTGGTAAGCTTTTTACAAAGGTGATTGGTGTAAAGCAATGTAAGAAGCATGATATCTAGATACACTAGATAAAGTCAAACCACTCCAACAGCTACAATTGTAAAATCCCTTTGATGGGATTGAATCCTCCATTGATAGCAGATGCCAGAGTATTCATCAACTGGCGTTATACTGTAAGCAATGGCAAACCACATACACACAGAACAAAGAAAATTGAAGTCACAATTACTTCTCTTAAAATCATAAAAGCAACGAAATCAAAGTTTAATGAGTAATGATATATAAGGTACCATAAGGTGAAATATAAGGTGATTCTAGGTGCTGATAGATAAAGTTAGTGAGTGGAGAAGGGAGAAACTCCGCAGGATTAAGCTCTGAACTTATAGTGAATCATCCATGTTATTTACTACTGAATTGAATTTCAGGTTGCTTTTCAGAAAATATGGATACAATTGAGGGAGATATCCATAGGTAATGAAATGTACTCTGTCACTGGTCTAAATCTGATCCCATTCAGGAGTGACTCAAATTTATTATCACCTGATGCCTTTTCAAGGAATCTAACTGAAATGAAAACTTATTAAATATGTACATGCTTCACAAAAAATCACTTTCAAACTTTGAATATTCTTACAGTAAAAGATGTAGATTGTAGACTAAGGGAATTAGAAGTTACTCCATTTGTTTATAGCCTAAGTGTTTAAGGATTAAATGAACATGAAACAATTTATTCTTCTTTCACCTGGAAAACTAGTTCAGCCATGAACATGTATATTTATATGTCAGTAGATACAAATATACATGGCTACATAAATGGCTAAAGTCATTTATAAATAACTAAAGCCACGGTGGCTTGGTTTGGTATAAAAAGATGTATAGTAGTAGTGATTTATGTTAAGACTTCACAGAGGTTTTGCCACCTGGGGTGATATGACTCTGCTCACTATGGCTTATTCCCACAAAACATGCCATAGCAATGCCATAACCTTTGAATACTTGTATGGTTATTTAGTCGTGGATGTAACTTTACCTTCATTTTAAGGAGTGGTAGGACTTGTTGACTTGAAAGGAAAATGAGTAGGATGAACACTGTGAGTTTTTGGCAAGGTTCAACCTTGGGATTGCTGCATAGTGGCCATTTTGAAAAGCTGTGTGTGTTGCACATTGGTCATTTTTTCTGGTTTCCATGTTCCGTTTTTAAGGTCACAAGTATCTAAAATGCTTTTTTTCTGAAACCAGTGCAGTCTGTTAACAGTCTCTGATGTGTGTTGTATTTTGTTTATTAATTACCCAGAATAAGACAGTATTCAAGGCAGACTCTCTGCCATACAGAGAATGTAACCTCTGTGGTCTATGATGTGATGCCTCTGCATTGATCCTTTTTTGCCATCATATCACATTGTAACCTCATATTTGATTTTCTTTCCCCATCACCTCTAGGTCTTTTGTTATTGCTTTCCTTGTCACCAGTTCAACTCTCTAAATTAAATATTTTTGCTTTAGGTGATTTTTTCCCAGTTGGATTATTATCTTGCATTTTTCTTGGTTGAATTTCATTTTGTCAATTGTCTAATATTGTCTGGTCAGTCCCCACCTGGGATTTGCCACCAGATGCATAGATGGTGCGGCTGGTGGTGCAACAGCAAGTGACAGGTGCTGGTCAACAAACCTGTCTCCCCTTGGGAGGCCCCAGTGACTCTGGGCAGAAGATGGGATAGTAGAAGCCCCTGGGTGGAAGAAATGTTCCCAGAAAGCAGATGAACCAGAATCCTGTTGGCCAACAGTACCTACACTATTGGGACCACACCCATCCAGAAAAGGCTCAGTTGTGATAAGGTGGGCGCTTTCTTCAACTCAGAGTGGTGTTCTGGCTAAAAGCTGCAGTCTTTCTATGCCAATAGTCTTCAACTTCATCTTGCCATTGAAGTTATGTAGTCTCTGCTGAGAGAGAAGGTAGCGAACCCTTCGCAACTACATCCATCTAAGTGTATGCATTGAAAGTCTGTGCTTGATGGTTGCTTGTCCTGGTGGGGAAGGATGCAGGCATTTGGCAGCAGCTCAGATGTTTAAGCAGCCTTTTTTGAGGATGGCCTACTTGCCCCGATCCAGGCAAGGCCCTATAAAATGTGGGCTAAAAAAGCAACCTTCATCTGATCAGTGTACCTGTGACCACTGCAGAAAGGATTGCTGCTTTTGCTTTGGGTTTTTTTTCCCCACACCACTGCCAAGCACCATTGACTGACTGACTTGGTCGCAATCCCCTTTAATCTGTCAAGATGTTGGATGGCCATTATTCATTATTCAACTGTCTATGATTTCTAAACCTCTCTACTGTTTGGAGCTTCTCCCAACTGCTCTATGTGCTCAAATAATTAATAAAATTGATCCAATGATTGGTTTCAGCATAACTCTCTCATTTGCCTTTCACTACTCTGTTTTATGGTTCTTAGGCACATGTACACATGCATGCGATGCAGTGCCGGGTGCTCTTAAAGACACCTGGCCCTGCTTCACATGCATTTATATAAAAATGATGGTGACGCAGTTTTGAATTAAAACACATTAGTTGGCATGCTCTGCTCCAATGCTCTGCTCCGATGCATTGGATTTCCGGCATGTCAGAGCAGACAAAAGTATGTGTATAAATGCCCTTTGTGGCTAGTGAATTAATCTTTCAAACAGAGATTTGAGAATTTTCAACCCTCTCTATACCCTATTTATATCAAATACTTTAGTAGAAAGTGCATAAGTGCTTTAATTTAGTGTTCAACTTCCCATTGGTGTCAATGGGCCAGGTTCTACTTCTTGCTCAACAGTTGCAGAAGTTGTATGATCCAGCCAGTTCAATAATATTTTCAGAAAACCATGAATAGGGTGATTCCATTACATGGGAAAATAAGAATTCCTGTGGGAAGGGTGAGGCAGCTAGGCTGAGGTAAAAGTAGAGGCAGGGTTGGATGCAGCAGCTACGTGCACCCAGTAGCAATTGATCTTCTCACCTTGCACTCATCTGAGAAAGGATGTAGTAATGATAAGGGCCACTGAATCCTCAGGACTCTGAAATCTAGTGATTGCCTTAGCTCTGTTATCTAAGGAGCCTGACTATTTGGTTCTGGTGAAAAGCCTGGATTTAACTGTGGGAGAAAAATCCAGATCTGAATATACTACTTTACTTTCATTTGCTCCATTTGCAATACAATTGAAGGGGAAAGTGGCAAACTCTTCCATGATTCCTCCCCACCCTAACCCCCATCCCTGTTTAATCAATGTAACTCGTTTCTGTTGTCTTATATTGCTTATGGATTGGTTTATGATGACCTACAGTAATTTAAGATCTTAGAACTGTGAAATAATTGCTAAACTATGTCCAGGGAAACTGATCACCTCTGGAAAGAATGAGGTAATATCACTGTACATTTTATATTTTCTCTTAAAGCATAAAACAAAAAAATTTTTCAAGTAGACTGATAAAGATATTGAAGGATGTTACTAAGTTATTGCGGCAAGGAACATCAATGTTTAAAGAAAAGAGTGGTAACTAATCTGCTGAAAAGAAAAAAGATGGAATTTCATGTAACCAGAAAGTTCTAAACGAGGGAGAGAAAAGTTCATAAGACACTGGGATAACTATTTTCCCCCTAATGATCACCAGGGATCTGGGTTTTCTGTTTGCCGTAGAAAAAACATGGTAAAACTGTTTTTTTCTTAAGGTGGAAAACGTGGGACACCACAGGTTTCTCCTTGAAGGTGACAGAGATCCAGCCTGCAAGGGACTGGGAGGAGCAGGAGGAGGGTGATCAGGCAGGGAGTGCCACATGCATGTGTGCACACAGGTATGCACAGGGGGATCCACTCATTCTGGCTGCAGCAGCTTCCATATCTCACCAGCTGAGGCTCTGGCACTGCTGTGGGGACAGGTGGTCTTGGACCTGGGTCCCTGGTCCTATAGCTCTAGCAGCTAGGGGCTCACCTTGGCAGCTGGGGGCCCAATCTAGCAAGACAGGAGGGTCCAGGGGGCTGTAGGGCTGTGGCTTGGTAGTGAGGGGCAATGGCACAGGCAAGGCACTTGCATACTAGTGGTGCTCAGTGGTGCTCAGCACCACAAACCAGTGTGGTGTTGCGGGGGGGGGGGAAGCCATAGCTGGACCTGTATCCTGGTGGACAAAAGGGGCAGGGAGAGCTCTATTTTCCCATGATAAGCCCAAGATCAAATGCCAAAATGTATACATATTTAGAATTTATTTTATTAGAGTGATTAAGGCACTGGTAGGCTTCCAAATTGCTTTAAAATTGTAAATATATCAATGAAACATTGTGTTCAACTGATATGTATATCTATATGGGTGTTTCACTTTAATCATGGAAAAACACAGATTTGGTAGTATTTTTAATCAGAGAATTTGTGATTTTTAAACAGAAGGCCGGGATCCCTGATAATCACACGTTACAAAGAGCAAATTATCAAAATGGCAACTGCAAAACATTTTTGCTTCTCAATTCAAATTATGTATTGGGTCAGAATGTGACTACTTTTCATTGGTAACACAACTGAGCTTATTAGATGAAATCATTAATTCATAAGCTAAATGAAATGGCTGTATGCTATACTATGTTAAATGTGTAATGTCTATATAAATATAAGTTCTAGATAACATTTATTTTACACATGCTATGACATGAAACAACCACTTTGAAGAAGTGCATTACAAACAATAACGTAGTCTTTTTTTACTTCCCCTGCCTTGGCAAAAGATAATGACAAAAATCCACCTCTTCCTTTGGATACTACCCACCTCACTTTTCTGCCATGCCTTGATGTAATAGTTTGGGATGTTAATCATGTTGGAAGCTGCCCATTTTGATCCCCAGTGTTTAGGGGGATATCTGCAGCTCTGTTCCACCCCCACACTGTGGCCCAAGCCTTAAAGATGGCATCCCAAGCAGCTAACTCAGCCATACCTTTCACCCCATTAGCTGTGATCCCCTTTTTTGGACCTTCAACTGCCCCTTAGTCCCTGGCCTTGTCTCAGGCCAGTTGGAATCCCAAGCCTCTTGTACTCTGGGCATTCCTCGTGCTGGGCCCCTTGGCCCTTCGACCCTCCTCTGGGTCCTGGCCCCAGCATAGACTAGTCTAGGTCCTTTGGGTCTGGCCTAAGCTGTATGTCTGCTCACAGGGTGCGGGGGTCCCCCATTCCCACCTTAGGTGCTTTGCAAAGTGTGCCTGGCCCCACAGGATCACTCACCCTAGCAGGCTCAGGCATTTCAAGAAGTTTACCTGGCTTTTGCCTGCATCAAATAACCTACCTGAAGGTGGTGGCTGAGGTTAAGGTGCCCCGACTCACCGTACATTGAGGAGGTGATCACTCCTGTCATTTACATGGGGACTATCATGCCACCAGCAGCTCTACCAGGCTTTCCTGCTCTGGCAGGGTGTAATTTTAGGTCATGCTCAGGATGAATGACGCCTCCAAGCCATCCCCATAGCCTCACCCATACCTTCAAGTATTCCTTGCAGAGCTCAGCAGAAAGGTGTTTCTCCTCTGCTGTCTGATCATGAACTACCCGCAGATTAGGAAGCTGGGCCTTAAAATGGCCATCCTAATCAGGCATCTGCCCCTCCCTGGCCCAGTCCTTAAGTTCCTACTACTAGTTCCTGCCGCATCGGTGCAAATTTAGAAAAACATTAGATCATGTTGAATCTGATTTTTTTGCTAAAAAAGCTTGGCGAAAAGACTGAGTTCTAGTTGTTTTATTTTTTAGTGTAATCTTCTGTGTACAATAGAAAGCATTTTAGTTAGGATGCACTTATCTGGGTAGGCCATACTGTATTCTGTGAAGGCTACTTCGTAGCCCCAGTACTAATTTTTACTCTACCCGTATCCCTTTACAGGATTCTGCAGAATTATGATCTGAATTAGGGCATAATGCATCAGAGCTCCCCTATCATCATCTATGATATGAATTTGAACTATTTGCACCTAGGGAGGGTAATGAGGTATGGGGAGTCCTAGCTGGCTTGCAGAGACTGTCCGCGCTCTCTCCAAAAATACCTTAAACAGGTATACTGAAGTTGAATAGTTTTACAACTTCAAAAACAGCATAAAACTTCAGTGTAAGTGTTATTTGAAGGGTTAATTATTAACTTAATTAATTAATTAATTAATTATTAGCTTTCCAATGTGAGGATTGGAAGGATATAGTTTTGGCTCAATGAGCCATCAGTAAGGCCAAAATTCTGGGTTTACTTTGGATCAGTGGTTTGCATGTGCATTTGTATGTTGTGCCACTTTCTACTTGCCAGTTTTATCTTTTGGAAGAATGTTAGATCCTGGCATTTAAGTGTTGGATTTGTAAAAGTTATTACCCTCCAGGTTTACAAGGGTAGACCTGGTAGGCAGACTGGAGTGGTTGTTCAGTGTGCATGAATGATCTTGGTCACATGGAAAGCTATATCCTTGACCGAAAAGAAATCTGGCTCATTTTATTTAAGTCTTAGCCATTGGTGACAATGGTCATGGAACTTACGAACACAAGGAAATGCAGAATTCAGACTGAAACTTTATCCTTAGATTTAGCTGTTTTGCCTTAACTTGCAGACTTCTACCCTGTGTTGTGGAAATGAGGGACTGTGCTACTAGAATGAGTTGATAAATTTAGACCTACATTTGAAATCCTCCAGAATATCTCATTCCTTCATTTCCTAGAAAGATGATGTGTAGAGTAGCTAGCTATATACATCACTTTATTGACAAATTAATGGGGGCAAAAGGAATTGGTTTTAAAAATCCACTTATTTCATATTAGCAATAGACTGCAAGTTCATTAGATAAGCATAGCTCTTCAACCATTAAAATTTATGCCTGACTGTCAAAACTGGTTTGTCTGCATAATCTTTCATGTAATAGCCTTTTTTTTTTAATCAAGTGGATGCAGTTATAAAGGGTGTGGTGATATTAATATAGTCCTGTTTTCAGTAAGCTTTTGTCTATGCAGTACTACTTGCAGTGTTGGGATCTTAACTGCCATCAAAGAAATAGAGAATATTTTAATTGTTTTTACTATAGACAATGAGATGGCTGTTTAAGAAGAACATTACATTTCTGTGATATTTTAAGTGGGGGGATCTGTGAATGCATAAGCAATAATAACTGGTAACAGAATATGGCAGTCATAACAAAAAAAAATGGGAAGGCAGCCAAAGAAATGGAAAAGCACCTGCAAGGAAGGTATCAAAAGGCAATGCTGTAAGAAATTCCACCCCACCTTACCATCCTCCAGAAAAAAAAACAACAAATGAGAGAGTCTGTCTTTTTCAGTAAACTTGCTGCCAGACTTAACACATGAAATGTCACACTTCATTGTCTCCATGGCATGAGCAGCATTTCAACTAACTTGTCACTGTTCATTTTGAGGAGGCCTTTCTACAGCTCCGACTCATTCCAGTTTCAAATTGGATTATAAAGACACTATGAGTAGTGGTTAAATACATTGATATAAAACGTCAGAAAGCCTGATTCTCTCTTAAGAGTGGTCACTAATGATTATTGGTTAGTAATTTAAGAAGACCTTGTTTAAATCTAATTTAAATTGTACAGATAATTATAAATGCCACAAAAAATTCTTGGCACCTTTGCAGTTGAGCAATTATATTTACCTGTGTCCGTTCTGAAGAAAAAACTGCTGCTAAGTGGGGGTGAATTTTTTGGAATGCTTCTTACAACGTTTTTTCTGTTAAGAAGAATGCTTGCAATTTCCTTTCATTTTTTTAATACAGTTAGGAAGCTTTGTGTTTCCAGTGTTTAGGAAAGACCTTAATCATTATAAATCAGGCTTACTAGCTGTTTTGATGTTTTCTTTGAGCACTTTTTAATAGAACAAAAATTATAAAATTATTAATTTCATAAAAATAAAATAATTATAGACTGTAACATTAAAATAGCTGACTACTTCCATGTTAACAGAAAACAAGTCATAACAAAGATCTATAACTATAAAAATAATAAATAATACACTTAGTAGACTATAAATGTAGAATTAATGACAAATGTACATCTCCATGAAAAGCAACTTTTATTGTGGCAGTGCCACTAATTTCTATTTAATTGCTTGTCTATTTTCTCCTCTGTGCTATATACACGTTTGTTTCTGTGTGTGTCATCTTGGACTGATATGCAAAGTAAGAGGATGCTGTGAGATATATGACAGTGATGTATGCAGTAATACAGCTACAGTTCTTTGTAGGGGACTTCCTGTTTTTTAAAGAAACATCCCAAACTGTTCCCAGTGTATTGAACCAGAGTTTCAGTGGTGTGACTATGACTACTGAGCTCAACAACGTTATCTTGATTTACACTGGCAGAAGATCTGGCTTACTGAGCGTAATTCTGCCTGAGCTAGATGATGACTACTTTTAAACAACTGATTTTTTTCAGTCTTTTGAGCAGCTCCACTGAACCCATCTTGTGTACTTTTCAATGTGAATATATGAAGTCTAAGGGAAGGGGAAGGGGAAGCTGCAGTCATTTTGGGGTGTTGGCATACCAATACATACCATACAGCTTCTTATGGTACAGCATATCGTACAGCTTCCAAAAGTGAGGCAGCTGTAGGAGCTATTGCCAAAATAGAATTTAGAGGGCCTTTGTATTTATGCATGCATTTTTAAAAGGTTGATGATGAGATCTTAGCTGTTTTACATAGAAAAAAATAATCATGTAGGCACCATTTCAGGAACAAATTGAGGTGCATTTTAAAGTTAAGCATATTCTTAAATGTTTAAGTCCTCCAGATTTTTCCCCTCACATTAATATTCATCTTGGCATGTCTATAATATAATTACACAATTAATTCACACCAAAAGTTTGCATTGTTTACAAAGTATTCTTACTTATAAGGAAATAGAAAAACTCTGTTCATCACTCTTGTCTATTTCCACAAAAAATCTAGGACATAATTCTGTTTCACTTAGTGGATTACCAAAGTGCGTGTGCAGAGGTGGTAATGGGTTTTTAGTTGGGTAACTTGGGATTAGATTAAATTTGTACTTTGATCATCCAATAGCTGACATAGAATTTTGCTTCTACATTATAAAACTAGTCCTGGTGGTCGGTATTCTACAAAAGTATCCATTCTGGGTTGGATTTTTTTGGTATTTTGAGCTTTAAGTCATTCTTGCTTTAATAGTTTTATTGAATTGTCAATGTAGGCAATTATATTGGCAGAAATTGTGGGCTGTCTTCCTTCTACATTTACCAAGTAAATATCTTTTGGACACCTCACTGTGATGCCCCATGATGGTCATGCCTATTGTGGTATATTTTCCTCAGAATATTACCTTCCCAGCTCATGCTGCAGTTAAGAAAATGCCTATGCAATGCCACCTGAAAGTAGTTTTCTGAATAGAAGGCAGTTCATAAAATCTTCACTGAATGCAGGTGTTTTAGTGCTTACTGTGGGTACAGAAAGTGTTATTGGAGACCAACAAGAATTTTGTTGTAAATAACCTGTTGGATACAACGTGTTAGTAGCTGGCATATTTACTACTACTAAAGCTGTTGATGAACAGTGTTTGCAGTATGTTTTAAGGTAGCGTTTGAATCTTAGTGCTGGTTTATATTACTTCCCCAATAGAAATCATAGAGAAATAGGTCTGGAAGCAACCTCCTGAGGTCATCTAATCCTGCCAAAGGCAGGATCACCCCTATCCAAATCATCCTATACAATCTATAATCTAAACTCTATATAAGAATATTGTCAACCCTGATGCAATACAAGGCATTCATTACACCTTTACCTTCCACAGGGAAACCAAAGCAGCCAATGTTCTGCTTCTATAAAAGGTTCTTAATATATACGCTAGAGATCCCAAGAAGAGAGCCAATCCCCGCATTAGGAAGGCAATGCCCCCCCCCAGTCCATACTAACTGACCATGGGGTAAAATTCCTTCCTGATCTCAAATATGGCTATTGATTTGAACTTGAAGGCTAAGGACAGACATTCAAAATGCCTGAGCCTGAATTGATTCAATCTTTGCAGGTTAATCTAATCTGCCTAGGATGAACTGGTTTGCAAGTTCACAGACATTCCCTCTGGACTGAGGAAATGCAGGCAGATACCTGCAGTGGCTCAGGCTAGAAGCTGAGGGGTGCTAGAGCAGCCCTCCCTTCCCTTCCACAGGGCTAAGCTGAGGGGAGACGGTGTAGCCAGGCCCCAGCAGGATGTTTTTATTAGGGAGAGGATTAAACCCCCACCATGCCTGCACAGTGTCTGAGTTTTTCCCAGCTCACTACTCAAGAGGCAAGAGTGTTGCCTGCCCCCAGCCCTTGGCTAGCACTCTGAGGCAAAGCCGGGGTGTAGAGTCCGCACATCTGTTGATGATACTGAGCTTTTCAATTTCCCTTTCCTTGCAGCAAACCTGACAGGTGTGGAAGCCAGCAGGGAGGTGATAAGTGCATTTAACAACCCATCAAGAAAACAAAAGCCTCTCTCATTAGTCCAAGCTCTTCATAAACAACATTTTCCAAGGAAGGCATAGAGGGACATTACCATGTGACCTGAAGATTAGCTCCAAAAAGCCCTAAGTGGACACAGTCATGTGTGTCTTTGTCCTGTTCCAATGAAATTGGAGACACACATACACACCCACCCACACACACAGACACCTCTCAGCATTAGCTAGCATACCACATGCTGACTAGGGTCCATGCTGTGGAAGATGGGAGGGAGGGAATGGGGATCCCTGTTTGAGCAGCAAGTGGGGGAGGAGGGAGGCAGAGGGAAGTCAAGCACACCTTCCTGTGCCTGCAGTCTCAGCCAGACCTCTGGCTAAGGAGCAGAGGGGCAGGGCCAACCCTGATCTCTGGAGCAGACAGCCCAGCCCAGCCCAGCCCAGCCCAGCCCAGCCCAGCCCAGCTAAGGCTTGGGCTGCAAAGCATCTAGGATGCATTAAGTCTAATCTGCATTCTTGCTTATACTTCTCCATAGTGCTGCCATCCATCCAGGTATCACCCATTTTGTATTTGTGCTTTTAATTATTCTTCCCAGGGTGTAGTGCTGACAAATGCAAGGTGCTGAACTTCAACCTGTTAGCTTCAGCCCAAATTTCCAATCAATCAAGATCCTTCTGTATTTTTCTCTCATCCTCCAGTGTGTTCGTTATCCTTCCCAGTTTTGGGGCATCCACTAACTTGCTCAAGAATTTTTCTATCTCAGCATCTAAATAATTAATGAACACGTTGAACAGTACCAGGCCTAGAACAAACCCCTACAGGACTCCACTTGAAACCTCCTCCCATTTTGACATGGATCCTTTATTAACTACCATTTGCTTGTGATTATTGAGCCAGATATCTATCCATCTGATAGTAGTTTATAGTAGTTTTAGCCCACATTTTTCCATTTAGTTTATGAAAAGGTCATGCAGGACCTTGTCAAAAGCCTACATGAAGTCCAGATGCACTGTATCCACAGCATTCTGTTCATTCATCCAAGCAGTTGCTGTGTCAATGAAAGAGATCAAGTTTCTTTGACATGCTTTCTTCTTCATAAGTCCATGCTGGCTGCTTGTGATAACCCTTTCCTCCTCCAGATGCTTGCAAATGGGCTTCTTTAGGATATGGGTATTGAGGTGAGACTAACTGGCCTGTAGTTCCCCACAGCCTCCTTTTTGCATTTTTTTTAAAGAGGGGAACAATGTTGGCCCTTTTTCCAGTCCTCTGGTACCTAGCCCATCTCCCACAACTTCACAGAGATAATTTCCAAAGGCTCTGAGATTTCCTCTGCCATTTCCTTCAGTACCCTGGGATGAAGTTCATCCAGCTCTGCTTATTTGAATTCATTCAGACCCATTAATATCTCTGACAGACTCTTCTGTCAGCTCATTCTTCAGCTTGCTCCTTACCTACTAAGAATCATTTCAATAAGGAGTCTGGATGTAGCCTTTTTTTGGTGAAGACTGGGGCAAAGTGGCTGTTGAGTAGCTCTGCCTTTTGTTAATAGTCCCCCCTAGCTAATTAATAGTGGACCCACAGCTTCCTTGGTCCTCCTTTTCTGCCCAACATACTTATACAATTCTTGTTGTTCTTACCCTCCATTTGCCAGGTGCCACTTGTTTTTTACTTCGATTCTAGGTCACAGTCCAAAGCTTACTCATTACTTTCCGCTCTTCGTGTGTTCATGAACTGTGATCAGCCAGAGTACATGGTTTGGATAGGTAATTAGTACCACCCCAAGGGCACTCTCATGCTCTCCTAAGGCAGTGAGCTGAAGGGAGATCATGTGCAGGGAGAGGTGTTTTATCTGTCTGATGTCTGCTCCTGGTGGCATCTGCAATGAATTGGATGGCTTGATTCTCAATTACTGTCATACAAACAGTAAAACTGACATTTATTGGGTCAGGCTATTGGTCCATGTTGCCCACTCTCTTATGTCACGTGGTGGCAGAGCAGCTGATGAAAAGGAGCATGAACAGGGCATGACCACCTGCTAATTGATGCCCTCAAAGCACCTTAGTAGGTTTGTGAGACATGATTTCCCTTTGACAAAGCCATGTTGATTCTTCCCCGGCAAGTCATGTTCATTCATGTGCTGAACAGTTCTTGGTCTAATTGTTTCTTCCAGTTTTCCAGGAAGAGAAGTTAGTCTCACTAGCCTACATCCCCTCTAGAAACTTCTAAAAAAGTATGTGGACCTTCAGTCCTCTGGTACCAAGGCTGTTTTTAGTGATAAGTTGCATGCTAGTTAGGAGTTTGGCAATTTCTGATCTTAGCTCCTTCAGGACTCTAGGGTAAATGCCATCAGGTCCTGATTTAATTTAATTATCAATTTCCTTTTATTTCATTTATTGAAACCTCATTTTCCACTGACTTCTCCCTACAGAGGACTGGATTTAATGATGGAATTCCCCTAACATCTTCCACAGATATGAAGACAGATACAAAGAATGCATTTAATTTTTTGGCAATGGCCCCATTATGCTCCTTTAGCACCTCTTTTACACTCTCACCAGCCAAATGCCCAGCTGACTCCCTGGCAGGTCTTTTGCTTCTAAGTACATTTACTTAAAGAAATGTGTATTATTACCTTTTGTTTCTCTAGCAAGTTTCTCCTCAAATTCTCTCTTAGGTTGCCTTTATCTTAGCTTTGATTTGCCAGTATTTATGCTCTTTCTTAATTTTCCACATTAGGATTTGACTTTCACATTTTGAAAGAAGCTTTTCTTTTTTTTTGCTTATTGTCTTGGCAACTCTGCCAGTAAATCGGGCTGGCCTTCTTTTGGTCTCCTGCCCCAGGATCAGCAGGCTGTCCATGTGGACATGCCCTGATGTACTGAAATACTGTGTGATGATTTCCCCAAACCTCTGTCATTCTGAATAGTGAATATAATATGAGTTCAGCTGTTTGTGTGAGACTTGAGATGAAAACTAAATTCACAGAAGAAAAGAAGTCTTTGTTGATGTTGAGTATTACTCATAACCATAATTAGACAGCCAAGAGCAGACTGAGGTATGTTTGAATATGACCTGCTTCCTAGTTGAAATTTGAAAAAAAATCAAATGTTGGCCCATTCAAACATAATATCTCTTTCATAAAATAGAAACAGGCATTTAATTCAGTAACAGCAACAGTATTCTTAGCTTAAAGGCTTAAGAAATTAGAAAGTACAGGTCAATAATACAACTCCTTGCTACTGTGTAAAGCGGCATTCTGTGGATCTGGCAAAAGTCTGTGTTTTGACATCCTAGCAGATACAAAATATAATTTTGTCTTTCCCCTTTCCATTGTTGATACATTTTAATAACATATTTTGTTTCCTGGCTTTGTCATTGAAGCAATATTTATTGAAACTTTTCTGTCAACTGGGCTTGAAATATTAAAAAAAATTATGGATAGACTACTTTTTCAGCAAAACCAATATATCTAATTGCCATGCGCATGAAATGGATAATATTCGGCCAGCAAATTTGAAGATGTTCTCTTGCAGCAGATGAATTATACATTAGACGCTGTTAGTTAGCATTACAGGATGTTGCCTACTGTGGATCAAATTTTTAATTTTACCAAGGGCAAAAATCACTCCTCCCATAGGGCAGAAGCAAAGCTCTCCATATTGCATAAGCCTCACTGCCTAATTGCACAGTTAAATGCTTTCTCTGCAAGTGTTGTTTCTTCCACCTGCTGCATCTACAGATCTACAGATAGGAGGAGGAAGAAGGGCTTATTGCATGTTTTTGACAGGTTTTTTGGTGTTGATATTAAGTTGCCAGCATATAGAGTTGTGGTTCCTAATAGTAATTAGCATGATATATTTAATATTATGTAAATTCATCTAGAAAAAATACATTATTCTGAGTATTATAGTGCAGAAATATCAGTTGCATGTGGACATCCAAAAGTGAGTCTTGCTGTTCAGGTGCTTGATGTGGAAATTTTGCAGATCATTGTCACGGAGACCAGAGAGTATATAAATTTCAAATAATGATAAATATTTATATAAAATTTACTCATTGTTCATATTTCATGCAATTGCCTTAAATTTAACTAACTCAAATCAATTCTCCAGTACACTAAAAAATGGAAAGATTCCTGCAGTTTAGTCATATTTTTTATAAAATCCTAACTTAACATTTTGACCTAGCTGTATTTTCTGCTTCCCTCAAAGAAGGGAGTGTGCAATGGGACTTGGATCAGGTGAGATGCATTGCATAACTGTACTTCCCTGCCAAAAACAGATTCTAATTCTTTCCTCAAGAGGCAGGATAATTAGAATCTAATTATCATATTAATGAACATCTTATTAGAACATAATTATCATATTAGCTGTTACCATCCAGGCTTTAGACTCTTAATTCAAGAAGATCTTTGTTTTTAATTAGTGATGAACTAGAAGCAAAACTCTAGATATGACCAGCTGAGAGTGCCATCAAGGTCTAGCCCTCCACCCACTACCTGTCACCAGAGTGGATGGTGGGAGTCAGCTGACCTTCCATTTCTCTTACATAAGCCCCTGAGCAGGAACAGGAAGTGTCTGGGTAACAGGGTAATTTCAGATTGCTTTGCTGTTCCCTCCAGCTTGTGCTCTGATGTCATTCTCTACTTGAGTTACTGTCTTCTCAGCCTGGCTTCCTCTTCAACTCCACCCTCTACCATATCTCCTGGCTTCCTCACTTGGCTTGTTTCTAGGCCCTGCTCTTAGCCTGATTTCCTGACAGTTTTTCCCTGTCTTCTGCTCACTTTGTTTCTCCTTGGTTGGCACCTCCTCACTGGCCCCAGATTTGCCTATCCATGACCTGGCTTCCCAGGTCCAGGTTCCCTGACTACCCATTTGGTGAAAAGGGTATGGCATGGAGACCAATTCCCTTCCCTATCAGTGCCCATGGATGTCACAACTTGTGGAGACTTCCACACCAAGCAAAGCTGGCTGAATCATTCTGCCTCCACCTGTCAACTACTGGAAGCCTTGGTGTAGTAGTTGCTAGCTGAGAACCAATCCCTCTGGTCCATGGTGGCATACCACCAGAAGAATTGCCAGCACTGATATAAGGAGGCATGACAGCTTCAGTGAGGCCACTGTGTAGCAAGCTTTTTTTCATGAAGGCCTGCACCAGGTACCTTCTGCTACCTAGAAGGTATAATGAGGACTGGCACTGCCTCTGGGCATTTGTTATCTAATGCTGCCTTTTATTGCCTGATCCAGAAACTACTCCAGGGATCAGGCAAAAGTTCAGCTGTATCATTAGTCTTCAAATATGGGTTGCCCTGAATTGGAGACACCACTGGTGTAGTAAGATAGCTCTGTCCTCCAGCAGATTGGAAGGCGTTTCTTTGAAAATTATCTAGGGTGTTTGACCCAGACGGTAGAAACCACATTAAGGAATCTCTGCCATGGGAAGGGAACCTCTCCTGCTTTTCTTTCTCTTTTCTACTGTTTTGTGGCAAACACCTACTGGAATGCAGCAGCAGGGAGTGAGCTGGCTGGCTTTACTAATTCCAGTGGGGCACCACAAGAAAAGGTAGAGGATGAACTTGCAAATGTGGAACTGCCCTCAAGCTTCTATGCTTCTGTAAACTTGGCAGTCTATACTGACTACCAAGTGCAATAGCAGAAGGAGGATAAGAGGTATTTCCTCCTTCTGGTCTCCATCTTGCTGCAGTGACTCCCAACCTCATGTAAATTGATGGCAGGAGGAGGAAGGCAGGCATTGTTGCCTTGCCCAAGGTAAATGGGAGCAATGTCTCCAGCATGATCTGTGAATCTGTGATGTAGCCCTGGGACACAGGCTTGCCAAACATTCCCAAAATGTATCCTGTGTACAGGACCTCCATCTGACGCAGGAGGTACATGGTCCCACTAGGGGGAATGCCTTACTGGACCTGGTATTGGCAACAGGGGATGACATGG
>JAGPOW010003642.1:77159735-77201994 GCA_030014935.1 Caiman crocodilus
GATCATGCCTGACTAATCTAGTCTCTTTTTATGACCAGGTTACAAAACACCTGGACGCAGGAGTAGGGGTTGACGTCGTTTACTTAGACTTCAGGAAGGCCTTTGATACAGTATCCCACACCAAACTGGTGAACAAGTTAAGAGGCTGGGACTTGGATGACTACACAGTCCAGTGGATGGCGAATTGGCTAAAGGGTTGTATTCAGAGAGTTGTAGTGGATGGGTTAGTATTGACCTGGAAGGGTGTGGGCAATGGAGTCCCGCAGGGCTCGGTCCTTGGACCGTTACTCTTCAATGTCTTCATTAGAGACTTGGATGAAGGAGTGAAGTGTACTCTGTCCAAGTGGATGACACAATATTGAGGGGAGAAGTGTACACACTGGAGGGCAGGGGCAGGGAACAACTACAAGCAGACCTGGACAGGTTGGACAAATGGGCAGAAAAAAACAGAATGCAATTCAACAAGGAGAAATGTAAAGTGCTGCACCTAGGGAGGAAAAATGTCTAGCATACCTGCTTCCTAGGAAATGACCTGCTTGGTGGCATGGAAGCAGAAAGGGATCTTGGAGTCCTAGTGGACTCCAAGATGAACATGATTTGGCAGTGTGATGAAGTCATCAGAAAAACTAATGACTAATGAACTAATGACGAACAGAACCAAGGAGGTGATACCTCCCCTCTATCGGGTGCTGGTCAGACTGCAGTTGGAACCTGGAGAGGGTCCAGAGAAGGGCCACTTGTATGGTTAAGGGCTTGCAGACCAAGCCCTATGAGGAGAGACTAGAGCACCTGGACCTCTTCAGCCTCCGCAAGAGAAGGTTGAGAGGCGACCTTGTGGCTGCCTATAAGTTCATCAAGGGGGCACAGAAGGGAATTGGTGAGGCTTTACTCACCAAAGCGCCCCGGGGGGGTTGCAAGAAATAATAGCCCCAAGCTAGCAGAGAGCAGATTTAAACTAGACATTAGGAAGAACTTCTTCACAGTTAGAGTGGCCAAAGTCTGGAATGGGCTCCCAAGGGAGGTGGTGATCTCCCGTACCCTGGGGGTCTTCAGGAGGAGCTTAAATAGGCATCTAGCTGGGTGATCTGAACCCAGCACTCTTTCCTGCCTATGCAGGGGGTCAGACTCGATGACCTATTGAGGTCCCTTCTGACCCTAACATCTATGAATCTATGAAAAAGCCTGATCAGGGAAACAAACTACCCCAAGCCCAGTAAGGGGAGCAAGCTTGGAGTTATCTCAGACTTTGCCTACTTATCAACACAGAGGCAGAAAAGGATCTTGGATTCATTATTGATTCCAAGATGAACATGGACCTCCAACGTGTGGATGTGGTCAGGAAAGCCAACCACACCTTATCATGCATCCACAGATGCATCACAAGCAGGTCCAAGGAGATGATCCTCCCCCTCTATGTGACACTGGTCAGGCCACAGTTGGAGCACTGTGTCCAGTTCTGGGTGTTGCACTTCAGGAGGGATGTGGCCAGCATTGAGACATTCCAGACAAGGGCCACTTGCATGATTAGGGGGTAGCAGGGTAGGCCCTACGAGGGGAGGCTATAGGACCTGAACCTTTTCAGCCTCCACAAAAGAAGACTGAGAGGGGATCTGGTGGCCACCTATAAACTGGTCAAGGGGGACCAGCAGGCAATGGGATAGTCCCTGTTCTCCCAACCACTATAGAGGGTAACAAGGAATAACGGCTATAAAGGGACTGAGAGTAGATTCAGGCCATACATCAGGAGGCACTACTTCACAGTCATGGTGGCTAGGAGCTGGAACCAACTTCGGAGGGAAGTGGTGCTCATCCCTACCCTGGGGGTCTTCAAAAGGAGACTAGACAATCACTTGACCAGGGTCGTGTGAACACAGCATTCTTTCCTGCCCATGGCAGGGGGTCGGACCTGATGATCTGCTTAGGTCCCTTCTGACCCTTCCAACTATGAAACTATACAACTATGACCCCTCCTGGCTTCACACATTTTTTTCTTGTGGTTTTGCCATGAGAAAAATAAATTGTCATGTCTGAAATTCTGCCATAACTAACACAGACTCTCACACGCCTTGTTAAAAATTGTTCCCTCTAGTCTTCACAGAAATACCTCAACAATTTACCAGATGTTTTTCACTTACTCTCACAGCCATTAATTTGTGAAGTTTTATGAATATTAATATTTATAATAATTACATGACTCATAGACAGAAAATATTATATTCTGACATCTTTTGTTTTTTCCTCTAAATATCAGTGAAACAATCGAGTAGTAGTTTCCCCAAAATTTTGAATTGTATAATAATCTTCTTTATTTTGTTTATGGAATTGATAGAATATTTAATCTTTATTTCTTTCTTTTTTTTAAGAGAACCATGTCTTTCAGTTTCTTGGGCTTGTATGTCATGTTTTGCATATGTCACATACGGCTGCATAAGTCATGTTTTAATACATTTTATGATCCATGCACCTTGCACAATGGGTGAGTTAAAAAAACTTTGCTTTAACAATAAATCTACCCATTCTCTTGGACTGTTTGTAAACTTTATTTTTATCCAGATTAGAATGGAAGCTCTTATTCCACGCTTCTTTCTCAGGATTTATCTTTTCTCTAGTGTGCCACTGAGTAATTAATGTTTTCTCTGTCTCTCAGCTGAGTATTCAGGAGAGGGACTATACTGGCAGTCCTGATGCTGAAGTTAGATAACTTAAACCAAAGAGCTGGTAGGCTATAGACAATGTCCGTGCAAATCTTTTTTTGTTGATTCTGTTCTATGAATGCCAAGTTTTGAAATGACCTGAGCCAGGGTGGCCAGCTTGTAGCATGGGTCACACAGATAACCTCTGTGTGTGGCACATGTCAGATCTAGGAGAAGACAGGCAACACACCAGCAGATAAGGCAGGGAGCAGAAAGCAAAGCAGGCATTTGGGTACAAAGCAGAGTTGGTAACAGAGTAGCAAATCAGGCAGAGGAAGGAGGTCAGAGTGGCACTAGGGGATGGTATGATGCTAAGTGATTAACGCACTCTCCTTGGAAGTGGGTGATGTTGGTCTAAACTTCCTCAGTCTGAGTGGGGCCTAGTACCTAGGTCTCTTTCTAGTGCCATAACCACAAGGCTAAGTGAAAGTGCCAAAGGTAAGTGAATTCACCCCCTTTCTTTTGTCACCCAGATGCTGAAGAATAAAATTAAGGAGCCTCAGAAGTGGATGAGAAAGTTGGAATAAAATACTATTCCAACTGGACTGGAAACAGAACAGATGTTTGGCACACACAGACTGGTTTAAAAATGGAGGAACCTAGTCTAAGATTTGCACCCCCCCATGCACCAAAAGGCAAATGTATGTTCTATTCACTACCGATCTAAATGATTGTGTATAGAAAACCACATAACTTAGATTAATTTTTCCTCAAGTTTTTTTTTTTAACGTCTCTACCAGCCTTTGTTGTTTAATAGGTTTAGAGGTACAAAAGATTTGGCCTTTTGTACCTGTTTTCTCTTCTTCCTTGTTTTCCTACTTCCTCTCCCCCATTGCCCTGTCTATTTAGATAGCAAACCCTTTAAAGCAGGAGCTATCTCCCTATTATATAGTGGAATATACAGTAGAAATAAATACTTATGTTTAAGGGCATTGCAAATATTTTAAGTTTATGTAATCAAAATATTTGTAATGCATATTATCATCAAGTAAATTTTTTGAAATAGTAACTTTTGTAGTGTGCATCATTCTCCTATTTTTGTTTGGCCCTATGTCTTAATAGGATTGTAGAAAACAGATTATACTTTATTCAGTAATGTGAATAAAAAATGTTCTCTGACTTGCAGGCAGACAAACATCTCTACACTGAAACTTGTACAAGGAATGATGCTATTGGCAATTGAGAGCTTTAAATAACAGCCAAAGAAGCATACCCAAGTCTCTTAAATACTGTGCTAGACCACCTTCAGCTAGAATGCTACCTCTATTATGAAACTAATTTTTTGTTGGTCCTCTGATATGTCTTCCACACTGTTTTTCTAAGGTATCTGATCTGCTTCTTTTGCAATCTGGTACAATGGTAGACTGTTTTTGTTCCACAATACATTAGAGGCACAAATACTCCAAATAAAGACATAAATATAACACCTTCCTGCACACCAGGGTTCTAAAAAACTAGTTTATTAATGCAAGGAATTATACCTCATTAGCTAATATGATCTAAATTGGGTTTTTTTGGTTTAGAGGAAAGATCATTTTAATAAAAGAAAGTAATATTTAAATCACAGTAAGGGAGTTTCTCTCTAATATCAACATTCCATTGATATGTCTATGGTACTTCTATTGTGACACCTTTTGAGTTGCAAGTCATACTGTATGTTTGTATCTTTTTGTGGAAAAGGTAGTTACTGTTACTCATGCATAAGTGTTGTTTTTTATTTTAACTTCATAACTTTTACTAAAAACATTCACATACTAGGTAAGAAACCAGAAAAATACTGGTTTCTTACCTACATTGCAATTTCTTCAAGATTTGTTTCCAGGAAGGATCTTTCTTGACTTACAAAGATGTAGTAGGAGGGTGGACGTGCTTTGTAGCTGTGATGGTAAAGGAAATATGTACAAGAAGCAAGGAGTCTTCTCTAGTAGTATCTTATAACTGACCAGCTGTATAAGTACAAGCTGTCTCTGCTTCTTTCCCAGATCTAAGAAAAAGCACTTTGTATCAAAAAAACTTACTTTAACATCTCTCCCAACTACACAGTTAGTCCAGTAAAAAATGTTGCCAAGTAATCCTTGCCTCAAAGATCTAGTAGGCAGTTTAGAACAGCTTTTGATTTGTGGAAATTAGAAAGATGCCATTGAAGATTTAAGAAGTGCTTAATGAAGTTGGCAGGTCTTTGCTTAAGCATCTTACTTTTGGACCATACTCTGCACCTGGATTCTTGGGAGCATTGTCCTGCAGCCTGTGGTGAGCAAGTTTCCATGTGGACTCTGGACTGTCCATATATATCCATTTGCAGGGTCTGGTCCTTTGATTGTCCTGCTTAGCTGGGTGTATATAGGTAAAAACAGCCTTTTTTATTTACTTTCCACAATAAAATTCACTCCCAAAGCTCTGCCATGGCTGTGACAGAGCTGCTGAAGTGAATTTCAGTGTAACAATGATATGATGTATATTATTGTAATTTGAGACCAGTTAAATTATGCCAATATGCTGCTCTTTTTTGATGTCTTGCTGTTGTTGTTTGTAATAAAAAATAATATTAATTACTTTCTTATAGTGTAGTAGAATAAGTTGCATGCAAGAATTCTTCAATTTTCCCCCCTTATTGTTAAGGTAATTTTCATGCATATTGCATGAATCTCTTTATAGTAAGTCCTCTTTGTCCTGTCAGAGCAGTGAAAAAGAGGCTAAGTATAAATGAGAATTTGTCTCAATATCTGCAGCTTTCACTTTCTGATTCTCTTAGTACCTTATTTCAGAATTATTCAGAATCTAGCTTTAAAAATATATGTGATTAGGCATACTTATTAATGATTGTAAGCTATTCATTAGTGTTTTGCACACTTCAACATTCTTCCCCCCCCAAGAAAAAGACTATTCTTAGGATCATGAAATCATAGGAAAGTTGGGCTGGAAGGGAGCTCACAAGGTCATCTAGGCCAGGCTCAAGGTGTAGAATGAAGGAATTACAATATGAAAGTGAATGCTGTCAGGCCTCCAGTTTGCCTCGCAAGGGAAGAGTGTCTAAGCTCTCGCTAACCCAGACTAATTAGTCCAGCCACCGCCGGTGAATTGAAACTGATCAAGGGTTCAAACAATGTGGTGTATTACTACTGTCAACATCAACAACAAGCTATGAACCAAATCCAATATACTTCAACAATACAACCAACATAAGGTCAAACTACACCTCCAATGAACCAACAAAGTACAACAAGAAATTAGAAGTAATAGAAAGCATCCACACATTTTCCCCCTGTCAAACCAGTGCAATAGACACCTCTCAAACACACAGGAGCTCTTGGCCTCCCAGACTCTCACTCACTGGATCGCACAGGCTATCAGCCTCCCAGGCCCTCCAGTCTCAAATGCATGCAGGCACACTGACACACACAGACAGAGGAGATTTTGGCTTCACAGGCCTTCGCTAACTCTTTCAATTTCAGTGGGTTGTCATTCACACTGGGTTTGTCACAGGCTATTGGCCTCCCACTCAAGCATACAGCCACTCATACCAAGCATGCTTATGCTTCTTGGTCCAATCAACTGACAATCCCTGCCACACGCAATGATGCAGTGATGCAGCAGACTCCATGACAAGGCTGCACACTGGTCAAACTTCCAGGGACCACTTCCAGGAACAATTCTGGGAACTTGTCCCTTACAAAGGCAGGACAAAACCATGCCAGCCAAATGTTCTTGTAACCTACTCTTGAGAGCTTCCAGGGATGGAGATTCCACAGACTACAGATAGCTTGTTCCAGTGCTTGCTCATTCTTATAGTCAGGAAGTTCCTCTTAATCTCCAAACTGAATTTCCCCTGCTGAAGCCTGAGGCCATTGCTCTTAGTCCTGTCCCCTGTGGACATGGAGAAAAATCCATCTCCATCCTCTGTGCACTCACCCTTCAGATATATGAAGACTATTATCAAGTCCTCTCTCAGACTTCAATTCTCCAGACTAACTAGTTCTTACAGTTTTTCCTCATTAGTACCGTCTCCCAGACCCCTAATCATTTTTTGTTGTTATGCATCGGAGTCTTTGCAAACTATCCACTCTCTTCTTGAAGTCTGGGGCCAAGAATTGGATGCATACTTCAGCTGAGGTCTCACCAGTTCTGAATAGAGTGGAAAAATAATCTCCTTTGATTTGGAAGTGATACTTCTATTACTACAACCCAGTACACTGTTGACTTTTTTGCAACAAAAGCACACTGTTGGCTTATTTTAAGCTTATGGTCTACTGGGTAACCCTTAGCTCCCTCTCTGCACTCCAGCCACTAATTTCTTCAGTCTGTATTTGTTCATGCACTTATACATTCCCAACTGTAGAACTTTATTCCTGTGTACTTGTCATTGTTGAACCTCATCTGATTTACTGTGAATCATTTCTCTAGTCTGTTTATCCTGGAGTCATTCTGGATTCTACCCCTATTTTCCAGACTATCTGCAACTCCACCCAATTTAATATTGTTCACAGATTTACTAAGCATGCACTTGGTCCCACTGCCCAAATCATTAATGAAGATGTTAATCAATACTAGACCTGGACAGACTCTCGGGGAACCCTGCCTGATAACTCCTCCAAATTATACGTTGAGCCATTGATAACAACTCAGTGGGCACATCTACATGAGAGGCTTTACTGGGAAGTAGCTTAGTTGACTGTGCAGTAAGCATGTGCATCTACACATGCACATGGTTACTGCATAGTAAATCTTGCTAATCTTTAGTAAATTTGCTACCTGCAAATGCAAGTAGAAAACTTACTCGCAATTAGTAACAGCATAGTAATGCTTGTGTAGATACCTGAACAGGAGCTAATATGCTTCTGGTTAGCCATCCTCCAGGGGGTGGGACATTTGCTTCCGGCCTCTGGGAGCTGCCTGCTGCTGGGGTGGGCCCCTCCACTGGAGCCTGGGAGGGGACTATATCCCCCTTCCCGAGCAGCAAGGAGCTCCAAGGCCCCACTCCGAGACTCGCAGAGCTGGGGGCGCCTTATCCTAGTCTCTCATCCTGAACTCTGTGACCATACTGCATCTCCCAGCCCCAGCCTGTTCCCTGCCCAGCTCTGCACTCACAGAGCTGAGTGGGGAACAGACTTCCAAGCTTCCACCTCATGATCATGGAGCAGGAGCTGGGGCTGGGAACTGTGCCAGTCACAAGAAGGTCCAAGCCACAAGTGGTATGGACAGCTTTTGTGCATAAGGCACTGTAGATTGGGGAGGAACAGGTAGCACAGAGGCAAATGGGGCGAGAAGCAAAAATGAGAGTATCAGATCAGCAGGGATCCTGGTTTTCCCTGATAAAAAATGCAAATCATCTGATAACCCCCCCAATCCATTATTAAAATTAAAGCCCCCCCTTGCTGCTGCCTGCTGTGGGCTCAGGTTGGCATGGGACCAGCTTCCAGTGGCAGTGTGCACTCCCATGGGAAGGGAGAACCCGTGCTTCCCAGATCTGTGTAGAGGGTGGGAGCAGGGTGGATGCACACTTTGTGCAGCTTCCCTGAAGTGCCAATAGCATGCTGCTGTATGTCCATGTACTGCAGGAAGTGGGGAGGTGTTGGGGGAAGCCACACATGGAGCTCCGGGTTGGCTAGTGGTACATGGACCCACTGCAGCACACTATTGCCAGGTCAGGCTTGCTCAGAGGTGCGGGGCGGAGCTGGCTGCTGGTGGCAGCATGAAGTCCAGGGGAGCAGGAGGGACTCGTGGCCCCAAGATCTGTGCAGAGTATGGGGGTAGGGTGAATGCATGCTGCAGGCTCATGCTCCTGGCCCTGCTTCCCTCTCTCACAGCCTCTGCAGTGCAGCATGTGCAGCCTGGAATGGCGGGGAACAACGGGGACGAGCATGAAAGCTGCCTGCCACTCTGAGCTTCTGGCAGCAGTGCAAGGTTGTGCCCCTCACTGCTGCCCCCACCTGCAGGGGAAGTGTAGCTGAGGCAGCATGGAACTCGGAGTGGCAGGCAGTTTTTGTGCAACTCCTCACTGTGTCCTGCTACTCCCAGTTGCACATGCTTCATTGCAGAGGCCATGGAGGATGGCAGCAGGACCAGGAGCATGAGCCCATAGTGCATATTCCCTCTTTCCTCACCTCCTGCACAGATCTGGGGGGCATGGGTCCCACCCTCCAGGACTGTGCATTGCCAGTGGGAGTCAGCCCCACCACCGTGCCGCAGACAAACCCAGCCTGGTGATAGTGTACCACTCCAAGTCCATACACTGCCGGGTGGCTGGGTACTCTGTGGAGCTTCCCTCAACACCTCCCCACTCCCTCAGCCACACACCAATGCCCTATTCCCCACCTCTCCTGCTGGTTCTTCCCCCAGCCTGGGCAGTCATCCCCACCCACACCTGCCATCTAGTGCCCCCCCCCAACCCCTGCAAGCCCCACTTACCACTCAGGCTCTAAGAAAGAAAGTACACTTGAGCCAAGCCTTGCTGACTGCCTCAGGCCCCACCCCTTCCCCCTCTCCCTCCAGACAGGACTGGAGATTTCCTGCTCTTTTTGTAATTAGCTCTTGCAGGCTGGAACTCTGCCAGCCTGCAGAGCTCTTTGCAAAAGAGGGAAATCCATGGGTTTCTCTGTTAAAAGGGAAAATTCATTTTTCTCTGATAAATACAGGAAATCCATGGTTTTCTCTGTTCTTCCCCAGGAAACAGAAAATCCAGATCCCTGCAGCTCATGCATGGAGCACAGGGCAGGGAGCAGAAAGCACAGCAGCAAATAAAGCAAGAGACAAGGATTGGAGTGGCATGATGAGGGTGCGGGGGTAATTCAGGTGTGGGCTATTATTTTGGATGGAGGGCCACTTACCAAGTTTTGGCAAGCTGTCGAGGGCCACATGGGTAGCCCTGCCCCTTGACAGGTTCCTTACCCACTCGTCACCATCTTGTGACCAAAAGTCCCGCCCCCAACCTCTGACCTTTGCCACCAGAAGTCCCTCTCCTTGCCCCTAGAAGTACTCCTTTCAGCAAGGGGTTTTGACATCTTGGAACCAGAAAAACACCAAATTAATATTCTAAAAATTGAACAACTACAACTTTATTAATTTGATTTCAAAAAATTATTTTTGTCCTGATTTACATGTGTTTGTGTAGTTTACATAGAGGTGACTGCACAATAGCTTAAAATCAAGTCTTATTCTTGTATACTGGGGGTAGAAGTTTGCAGGGGTATGTGCAGTGTGTGGGGTGGGTATGTGTGCATTTGTTGTGGGGGTGGATAGGTGTGGGGGTGTGGGGTGAGGGAGCATATGGATGTATATGTGGATATGTTGAGTGTGGGTGGGTATGGGGTTTGTGGGGACCTGTGTGTCGGGGGATGGTGGCTGGACTCTGTGAGGGGGTGTGGGTGAGGGGGTCTGTGAGTAGTGTGTATGGCAGTACAATGGGGGGGTGCATGTGTATAGTGTGGGACTCATCCTACAACCACACACACACACACACACACACACACGCACACACACACACACACACACACACACACACACACCTCCCGCTCCTAACCCCAGGTTACCAGAGAGTCCCCTATGCTTCCATGGTACAGCGTTGCAGCCAGGAGCCACTTGGTGGTGGAGCAGTGTAGGGCCAGGAAGGCAGGGAAATGGCTGGGTGTGGGGCAGGGCTGGGCTGGGCTGCTGGGTCCTGCTGCCAGCTCCCCTGGGGTCCTACTGCCCCTGTCTGTGGAGTTTCCACAGACTATCCACAGACTTCCATGGGTAGCTTGTTCCAATGCTTGCTCATTCTTGTAGTCAGGAAGTTCCTCCTAATCTCCAAATTAAATTTCCCCTGCTGAAGCCTGAGGCTATTGCTCTTAGTCCTGTCCCCTATGGTCATGGAGAAGAAAACTATCTCCATCTTTTCTAAACTCACCCTTCAGATATTTAAAGATTGCCCCTGTCATTGCACCCTGTCCAAATTCATGGATGACACAAAAATATGGGGTGAAGCTTACACCCTGGAGAGGAGGAACCAGATCCAGACTGACCTTGACAGGTTGGGGAAGTGAGCAGAGGCAAACAGGATGCAAATCAATAAGGACAGGTGCAAGGTGCTACATCTAGGGAGAAAAGACTGCCATCTTACCTATAGGCTGGGGTGCAACCTTTTTAGCATCACTGAGGCAGAAAGAGATCTTGGAGTCACCACTGAGACCAGAATGAACATGAGTTTTTATTGTGGTGAAGTAGTCATCAGAGCTAATCACACTTTGTTGTGCATCCATAGGGACTTCACAAACACGTCCAGGGAGGTGATTTTCCCTCTCTATGTGGCACTGGTCAGGCTGCAGCTGGAGTATTGTGTCCAGTTCTGGATGCCACAGTTCAAGTGGGATCCAAACAACCTGGAGAGGGTCTAAAGAAGAGCCATGCATCTGACTAGAGGCCTGCAGGGAAGGCCCTTTGAGGAAAGGCTAAGGGACCTTAATTTCTTCAGCTTCTCCAAGAGAAGGCTGAGAGAAGACCTTGTGGTGGCATATAAATTCATAAGGGGAGAGCAACGTGAAGTAGGTGATGATCTGTTTACCAGGGCACCCTGTGATTCAACAAGGAACAATGGCCATAAGCTATTGGAGAATAGGTTTAGACTGGACATTAGGAAAAAGTTCTTCACAGTCAGGGTTGCCAGGATCTGGAATGGGCTTCCAAGGGTGGTAGTGCTTGCCTCATCCTTGGGGGGTCTTCAAGAGGAGACTGGATAGTCACTTGGCTGGGATCATATGATCTCAGGTTTGGTGACCTTTTCCTTGTCTGCCAGGAGCAGGGGATCAGACTAGATGGCCCACTGAGGTCCTTTCTGACCCTAGAATTTATGAATCTGTGAATCTTTGACAGGAGGCCACAGATAAATATTAATTTTCTAAATGTTTTAGGGGCCTTGCAGGCTGGATAGAATGGCCTGGCAGGTGCATCCAGCCCATGGGTGATGTTTTGCCTACTCCTGGGCTAATTTGTGTCATGTCTGCCAAAAAGGATTGTGCATGTCTGCCATAGAACTACTGTTCTATGTTATTATCATTATCTTCCTAAATTAAACAAAAACAGATATGATGCGGCAGTTTGTCAAATTTTGTTAACAAGGAAGAGCATGGGAAAGCTGTTCAGGCAGTGCCTGCTGTGTATCTATCCTGTAGATAAATATAAGACTTTGTCAATTGGTTTCTAGGGCTTTCACTTTAGTGTCTTGATGAGCTTTAGATTCACTTAATATTCTTCAAATAACAACAGGTTTTGTTTCCTGCTTCCCCACCAAATTGAAATGATTTCCTTTTCACCGTTATCAGCTACATCTTTTCTAGGTAGAATCAGAGATGCCATGGACTACATTGGGTTATAACATTTTAACAACTAAGAACTGAAAAACAAATTTAGCAGTTCTTGTGGACTTAGATTTTAAGAGCTTTCATTTAGTGCTTTTATTTTGCCTTTGTATATAATCACCCTGAAGGATGATGGTATTCAGAAAAGATGGCAATTTAATTACTATCATCAAACCTGTTGCCTAATAAATTGCTTAGTGTGGCAGAGAAAATTATAAGTATCTCTAATGTGGGAAGGAAGCTTGTGGATAACACATTTTACACAGGATAGATGAATTTATTGAAATGTGATCCCACCAAGTGCGGGTAGTGTGGGCAGAGGGGAATACCTTAAGGATCTGGGGAAGGGATTCCTACAAGTAGAATACAATCTCCAAACTGTAGCAATTTGAATCAACAAAATGAGACTCCGACATCACTCTGATCTCCTACAATACAAACCGAGGGACAGGGACAACAGAATCTCTGGTTGTTACCTACAGCCCCCAGCTTGAACACCTTAGACCTCTAGCCTATCCTAGAAAGGATGTCTTAGAGAGAGAGGGTGGGAACCTCTCCTGCCTTACAGACAGCTATCCAGGCTCAAATCTCTCAAGCAACAAATTAACTCTCATCCTCATCGAAGCACTAGACCTTGCAGTGGACCCAAATGCCTGCTGTTCCCCCACATCAGTACAGACTACATAATCGCTGAACCAACTAACAAGGCTATAACATCCAAATTTAATTTGCCTGCAATTCTACCAACATGATATACAGCATCATTGGCTTACAGTGCACCTCTGCAGCCTATATCCAACAAATCTACATTTGTAAGAATGAATGAACACCAACATCAGTTGCAGAAAGAAACAAAGCCCTGTGGCACAACACTTTAACTTACCTGGACACTCCATCATTGACTTCAGGATTGCTGTTCTTAGACAGCAAATTTTTAAAAACCACTTTGAACGGAAAATTGCAGAAGAAATCAGACAGTACTGTTAAGGGTGGTTTAAATGGTGCTATGGATTCTTACAACATGACCTGGATTAGGTTTGGTGTCTCCTTTATTTCTGTAGTTTCTTTTTCTTGTTTCCTGTCCACACTTATCACTTATCACTTTCTCTCCCTTCCCTTCCTCCCCCTGCCTTTTGTGTTCAAATCATTCACTCTACTTCATACACTGCTCTATGCTTCCAAAGCATCTGGTGAAGCAGATATTGCTTCCAAAGCATCTGTCCTTCCAGAGCATCTGATGAAGTGAGCTCTAGTTCACAAAAGCTTATGCTTTCTCTATATTTTATATGGCTAGTCTATAGAATGCATATTTTCCCTGCCTTCTGCCTTTATTCATCTGCCATCTGTCATCATTGTACTGTTGATATCTCATCTCAGGTAAGCACCACACTGATAGTCATTCTATAGAGTTCATGTTATGAAGTAAAATCCATGTTTAGGCTTATATCAGAAGAGTTTTTTTTCATAGATTGCATAGACATTAGGGCTGGAATGGACCTTAAGAGATCATCAAGTCCAGCCCCCTGCCCCAGGGGCAGGAACTCAGCTGGGGTCATAGGATCCCAGCAAGATAAGCATCCAAACATCTCTTGAATGAGTCCAGAGTAGGTGCCTGCACCACTTCTGGAGGGAGTCTATTCCAGGCCTTAGGGGCTCAAACAGTAAAGAAGTTTTTCCTTATGTCCAGCCTAAAATGGTCATGGAGGAGTTTATGACTGTTGGTCTTTGTTATCCTTCAGGGTGCTCTGGTGAACAGACATTCCTCCAGATCCTGATGCACACCCCTGTGCTTTTCCAGGCTGGAGAGTCCCATGGCTCTCAGCCTTTCAGCTTTTCAACATACTTCTTGAATTGTGGAGCCCAGAATTGGATGAAGTATTCCAGCTATGGTCTTACCAAAGCTGAGTACACCAGGAGGATGACATCCTGGGATTTACTTGAGAAGCATCTATGGATGCAAGCCAGAGTTTTGTTTGCTTTACCAGCTGCAAAATCACATTGGCAGCTCATGTTCATCTTGTGGTCAGTCATGAACCCCAAGTCTCTTTCAGCTGTGGTGCTAGTGAACGTAGCACTGCAGAGCCTATAAGCATGCTGTGGGTTTTTTTTCCTGAAGTGGAGTACCTTGAATTTTTTGGTATTGAACATCATCAGGTTTATATCCATCCACTTACTAAGCGTATCCAAGTCAGCCTGGATCACTAGCCTATCCTCAGGTAAGGATGCTGTGCCCCAAAGTTTAGTGTCATCAGTGAACTTGGCCAGTGCATTTCTGACACCAATGTCCAGATCATTGATAAAGATGGTAAAGAGAACCAGTCCAAGGATTGAGCCTTTGGGGACACTGCCGGTCACAAAGCACCAGAGTGATTTGCTTCCATCGACTACTACTCTCTGGGTCTGACCTCAGAGCCAGTTTCCCAGCCATCAAACTGTGGTGTAGCCAAGGTGACAGTTGGCCATTTTTTCCATGAGAAGATCATGGGACACCAGATCAGAGGCTTTTTTAAAGTCCAGATATATGATGTCAATCTCTTCTCCCTTGACCAGGTGATATGTCACCTGGTCACAGAAGGAGATAAGATTGGTCAGGCAAGATCTACCCACAGCAAACCCATGCTGGCTGTCCCTCAGGATATTGTCATCAGTGAGCTTATCAAGAAGGGTCTCTTTGATCATTTTCTCCAGAATCTTACTGGGGATTGAGGCCAATATATATTTTTTTCTTTTTAATATTAGAAAAGTAGATGGAATTAATGTTAAGGGAAATCAGCACATCTTTGGACCCCATTATGCATTTCACACTTCCTATAGAAGATAATGTATAGTCTAAATATTTGTTAGGGGAGGTCTGTCTTGCAAACTTGACCCTGGAATGGGTTTTAAGTTGTACTCTTTCTCCAGAGTTTAACTCAGCACCTAAACTTGGATTGCAGACTGCCATTTCATGGAGGCAAAACTCCTTTTTATTATCCTGGGAATTTTATTTGGGAAAGAGCTATAGGATTGTGCTCAAAGTCTTTATTATAAACAGTAGATTGTGAATAATTCTTTCCACATATACTGTATCTTAATTCAAAGCTTTTAAAAAGAATTACTGATATCTGGCTATTTATGTCTTATTGTATGACCAGGCTAGGGACAGACATTACACATAAACTGGTTTAAGTGATCAGAAACTGGTTTAAACCTGTAACAGAACAGGCATTCAGTGCACATAAACCAGTTTGAAAATGTCTGAAACCAGTTTGAGATAAACCTGCTTAAATGTAACCTACTTAACTGATTTGACTCAAACTAGCTTATGAAATGTCTGTCCCAGACCCCTTCCTGGTTTAATTTAAACCAGAGTCCCGCAGCATCCCAGATGCTTTGCAGCCCTGGGCGGGGCTCTCTGCTTCGGAAAACAGGCTAGCCCCACCCTTCTGCTCCCTGGCTGAAGCTCCAGCAAAGACTGCAGGTACAACAGCATCTGCCTGGCTTCCCCGTGGCCTCTCCTTGACTCACTGCTTAAGCAGGGATTCCCTCCTTCCCCCCTCCCTCATCACAGACTGTAGCTAGCACGTGATATACTAGCTAATGCTGACAGGTGTCTGTGTAATGCAGACAGAACAAAGTAGTGTAAAATAAGTCTCTTGTATTCAGTGAGAACATTTCTTTTCTCAGTATATGGATGATTTATATAAAAAAACTTTTTGTTGTATTAATGGAATTTATCCACATAATTCTCATGCATATGCATGTAGAGGTAGTTGAGAATTTTACACATGGATGTTTTTCCCAAGTCCCCAGTGGAAAATGTAAATGTGTGGAGGAGTTGGTTTAGGCAATATGACAGTGCTGAAGTGATATTGTCAGTGTGATAGTGCAGGAAATATGGGAGACAATTTTTTTTAACGTGACAATGAATTGGAAATGTGTTTTAAGATTGTCAAAATGTTACAGTTTAACTTTTATTTTTAAGAAAAGAAAATCTAGGTTTTTTTCAGTTTGAAGTTACTTTTTATTTTTAATCAAAGATTATTAGTTTATAAAAATATGAAACCCCCAAAATAGACAAAAAGCAAAGGATTTTGATTTTTTTTTTAAGATTTTAGCTTTTCACTTTCATTCAGGGGAGGCAATGCTTCATTGTCTTGAAAGCTTCATAGAATTGGAAAACAGTTTTCTGCCTAGCTGTACACTGATGGTAATCAACATTTTTAAAAAGGAGAAAAGAGTGGGGGAAAGGGGCAGGAGGAGTAAGGTTGGAAACTTTTATTTTAATGTTATACCTTTTGTGGAGCTCATGAAAAGTAATTTGATTTTTATGTTCAAAAGGGAGATTGGTATTAAGAGTGTGATTGTATTTGTTTTGTTTGCTCATTGTTCTGTATCTCTCTAAGGTACAGCGTAAACATAAGTACCTTTACAGGAGGCTTCAAGGGTTTTTTTTTGCATCTTCCTGATTCTGTACTTCTGTGGATACTGAAACGGAGTGATTCCAGACTGCCGTGGACAGTCTTTGGCATCCTGAGTTAGTACCTTCTAAGCCAACCTATCTATGGACAGCAGCACCGTGAATAATCCCTGTGGTTTATTATAGAAATATATACTATCGCTCTGTTTTCTCAGGTTTCCAGTCCTTTCCCAGCAAGCTGCCCATACTAGAGCCTGCTAATGGGACCTTGGCATCTATCATACTCAATACCTGCTGTAGGAGAATTATAGTCCTTTGTATTTTATCACACAGAAATCCTAGCAGGAAAGATAATTCCTTTGTGAGAAAGTTGGGATTTTTTTAGATATTATAAAGACATTTTTCACTAATAGGGTAGTAAAACGCTGGCACAGGTTACACAGAGAGGTGGTGGAAGCTTCATCCTTAGAGGTTTTCAAAACCCGGCAGACAAAGTTTTGGTTGGGATGATCTACTTGGGGGTGATCCTGCTTTGATCAGGGGGCTGGACTAGATGACCTCCTGAGGTCCCTTCTAATTCTAACTGATGCCATATTCCTTTGCAACTGAAACCACCTACATGGTCTTGGGAACTAATTTATTCTTCTCTCTTTTTTTTTAATATCACGTTATTTAAAATGGGGATAACAACAATATTTACTTGACTTGGCACATGGAAATATAAGTGTTTGAAGGTCCACTAGTATCTTTCAAAAATTATGAAAATATTTGCATTAGAAAAAATCTGATTGTATGCCACATAACTTATTCATTACTTGTAGTATCTATGCCTTCCATTGCATTTCCCCTTGCTGTTTAGGATCCATTAAAGCTAAGCTCTGTTAGGGAAATCACGTATTCTGACTTGACTTGCACACAATCCATTTTCTGTTTTTTGCGTTACAATTAGACATTGACATGATTATGGTAGCCAGCATAAGGTACTGAGTTCAGATGAGGAATGAGAAATAGAAGGAAATAAAATTCCTTGCAACATAGATCAAATTTGAACATAAAAATCTTATCTATTTTATTTTTAAGAAATAAATAAACTAAAAAAGTATGAAGAAGCAATATATTCGATAACAGCAAAATTATTTTACACAAATTTATCATTTTTAAAATCCCTATCAACAAGTGAAGGATTTTATTTGTTTCTCAGTATTGCTGGACAATATTTCTGGGGGGCAGAAGGCAGGGTAGAAATGCACTTTACAGACTAACTGAATCAAAAGTGCACAAGTTTGAGCAAGAGTTCACATAATCAGATGAGTTTTGTGTCACAAGGCTAGTGATGGTTAAGCATTTGGGAAACGATTTTAGAGAAAGATGCTTCTTGTTTTTGCTGAAGGGAGTTATACACTGACTTGTACACTATGCAAAAAATATGGGTGTTTCACTGTTTGAAAGTTAATCCTTTGGTGAAATTTGTTTTCTTTCAGTCAAAATGTTTTATATTTTAAAAACTGTATCTATCTCTGACTGAAATGATTAAGTTCCTTGTATAAACACACTATGGTTAATAACCAAAAATAATGATAACAACTTATCCCTTGTATAACTTCAGTCAGTGAAATTACCTCCCAGTGTACTTGGTATTTTGACTTCTTTTTCTTCCTGATTATAAGCAAGATGACTGATAAATTCTGGCACCAGCAGCCAGAGGAACAGTAACTACTGTTTTTAAGCAAGTGTACCTACATTAGAATATGCTTAATTTAGATTTAATATTCTGAGTGGTCCATTAAGCTTTATGTTCCACTGGTTTGTCATTTTATAATCTGATGTGCTATAGACTTCTGTTATACTGAAGGGTTTAATTATAGAGCGGGCTCAGATTCTAAAATAACTTGTAGCTAGTGCAGTAAAATAATTCATTTGCTATTGAAACCAAACTTGGAATGTTATAAGAAGTGAAAAAGAAATTATTTTGATTTCATACTAGTTAGTTGATTTTCAACACAACACCATTTGGAGCTCATTTGGTTGTCAGTCACTTCAAGTAGGCAAGACTTATTATCAGTCTTATGAGAATCATCTGTTTAAAAGTATCCCATCTGCAACAAAATAAGAAGGTTCATATATACTCTGGTTGGGTCTGGCACCTGTACTTTGACACTTTGTACAAATAAGAGCTCTCTGTGAAATCTGTAATATAATTATGATACTCCAAAAAATTACTTGTCCATTTAAAAAAATGCAAAAACAAACTTATTTTGGGCAATGGGAAATCTTTTGTATAGGGAAGACAGATAACTTAGATCAGTGGTCGATTGTGGAGCCTCTGACAGTTAATCTCAGTCTGTCAGAGGCTCCATGATCAGGAGCAGCAGGATATACATGGTTGGGCTGAGCCACACTCCCTGCTCCCTAGACTCAGCTCGGTGAGTGGGGTCAGAGCTTGGGCAGCTTGTCTGGGAGCCAGGGTGGGTAAGGCATAGCATGGCTGGGGTGGGGTGGGACAGGAGGCAGAGGCAGGGCAGGGGGAAGGGTAGGTGGGGGCACAGTAGATCCTGCGGTGCCAAAAAGTGATCTTCACTGTAAAGAGGCTAGAGACCACCAGCCTAGATATAGATATAAATATCCTACTGCTTACCAGCTGTGGCTGCTTGCAGAATGTGGAATGGAAGACACAAATGAATTGTACTGATAGTTTCAGATGGGAAAATTTTCCTCCTGGAACTAAAGAAAATTTGGGTAGGCAATTTGCTAAAATTGTAGTAGGACAAGAATATAAAAGCATCTAAACAAATGAGCCTCAGATCATAAAAGCATGTGATATGTATGTATCTACTTTGGTTGGTCTATAACAGTGGTCTCCAACCTTATTGGGTAGGAGATCACTTTTTGAATTAAAAAGCAACCCAAGATCTACCCCACACTTCCTTCAAGTCAGTCTGTTGGGGGAGCAGGCAGAGAAAAAATTATTTGGGGGTGTGGCCTCTAGCAGGTAAGTCTGTTGGGGAAGGGGCGGGGGGAGGGGAAAGGGCCCAGAGGTGGGGGCAGATCAAGGCCCCAGTGGTGAGGGAGGGAGTGGGGCACAGGAAGGAGCAGGGGCTGGGGGGAGTGGGGTCCTGGCTGGGCAGGGCAGTAGGATAAGCAGAGGCCTGGGAGACACATGCCCCTTAGGCCTCTGCTTGTCCCCAACTCCCCCTAGCCCCTGCCACACTCTCTTCCTCACCGCTGGGCCTCGACCTGCATCCCCCTTCCCTCCACAACAGCGAGTGAGAGAGTGAGGCAAGGGCAGGCTCTGCAAAGCAGGAGTGGGATGCAGCTCAGAGCTGTGAGTGGCAAGTGCAGCACTGCTGAACTCAAGCTGGGAAATGCCCAGCACAGGCTTCCACTTCCCCAGCCCACAGTAGCAGCCTGCCATCCCCCTGTGCCATCAAGAGAGAAGGGGCAGGGGGCAGGAGAAGGTGGCTCCAGGCTCTTCTGAGCATGGGAGTTTGGCTATACTATACTACACTCAAGGCAGGTGGTGGCAACAGTGGGAGGGGGTCTGCGGGGGCTACAGTGAATTTTTGGGTGCCTGCAGCCCTTCCTATAGCCCACCTCCCTGTGCCACCACTGCCACTGCCCAGCCCAAGTGCAGCATGGCCAAACACTTGCACAGGGAAGAGCCTGGCCTCACCCCACCCGGCATGCAGACCCCCTGGACGAGCTGCTTGTGGCTCTGTCCTGCATCCTTCGCCTTCTGGGCTGGGGGGGGGTGCAGTGGGGATGTGCACGTACAGGTGCACACTCATCCTCCCTCTGTAGAGGCTCCGGGATTGACCCATCAATCAGGACTGAGAGGTCGGTGTCAAACAGTTTAAAATATGCAAAACTCCCCTGCCTTCTGCTTGATTAGATAATATACAGTTACAACAACACATGGGTTGTGTAATGCAGTAAGGAAGCACGTATCATATTTCTAAGAGTTTTTGGAAATTGTGTTGTTGACTTCACATTTCATATTAGAATAGCAAATTTTATCTAGATGTTATTTATAATTTGGAAACATTGACATAAGACTATATTTGTTCTAAGACTGTTTTTTTCCTTATTGATTCCCAGTCATGAAGGATTTAAGAATTGGAAAAAGCCATTGTTGTCTGGTCAGATAGGTGTGAAGACCTATGCTATCCTAGCTATGTCATTTCAGACAATGTGTTGCAAGATGGTTTCTTTAAAATCAGTCACATGAAGATGAAAAATCACCTGGAGTGTAGCAGATATTCTAAAAAAAAGAACTAAAAGGGATAAAAAGGATTTGCACATTTTCAAGGTACTGGTAAACTGTGGCAGGAATCTTGTGAGCTTTTTTTAAAGGGCTAACATGCTTGCATGACTGAACTGAGACCTATTAAATGTCAAGTGAAATAAGCCACAATTCTTGTGTCCTTTTGCAGACAGCATACCTTAATTCCTTACACTGGTACATTAAATAGTGATAACAGTGTATATCAATGGTGCTCAACCTCTGGCCCACAAAGTCAGGTCAATCAGCCCATGGCATTCTCTATCAATCAGAGATTTGGCAGCAGGGGAACAGTAGAAAGCAATTAATGTTGCCACTAAATTTTTGGATCCATGATTTGCAATCCCCTGGATGTGTTGAAATTGTAAATGGACATTTTGATCCTTTTAAACATTTCCAGTCTCAGTTTTAGGTAGAGCAGAAACTTCTGCCATTTCTTGTGCTGTTGCTTACTGTGGGGCTGAGAAACGCTGGCGGAATGGGGCCGCTGATGGAGTGGAATTAAGGTGCTATACACGCAGGTTGTTGGAAGCAAAAAAACTTTACTTACAGTCCTTAGGCTGTAGGCACGTTCCTTGAAGTTACAAACTTAAACAGGAACACAGGCACACAGAAGCTCACACTCATGCAGGGTATGGGGCGTCGAATGAATCCGGCGGGGAGTCGTTGTTGGTTGATCAGGCTTCCTTCGTGGCTTGGAAACGCACGCGGGATCTCTCCTTATGTGTGTCCGAGCTCTCCTCCAATTTGGGCGGGCATCGCCCAAGCCTCTTATTCGGTCAGTGAGCCAATTGCTGACCGACACGTATGTATAATTTAACGTAAGCCAATTGCAAACATGCACTTGGTGGTGCAGTTGCAGGGTTTTGGCGGGCTTTGACCATGTACCGAAACTTTTCCTGCGCTACAGGGGGAAATCCCTGCATCCGTGCTCGCAGTGGGCTCAACACAGCTGTGCCGAGGCATCTCTTAACTGTTATGCACAGACATGCCCCCTTGCCAAAGGCACAGTGGTGTTTGCAGCACATTCGGACCGGTTACATCGCACTCACACTGTTGTACAGGTTTACATTGCAAATGAGCATAGACAAGATTGGGCAACGAAGCAAGTTCATTCTCCAAAGATCTGATCGAACAATATCCTAACAAAACACAACTACACATTAGTACATTCATGAAGAACAGTTTGATCATCAAACTTCATTGGGCGTCACTGTGTCCTGGTTCTCAGAGATTCTCTCTCTTTCAAAATGCTCTCTCTGGTCTGGTCTGCACACGCCTCCCAGAGGACCCACAGAGACAATTCGTTCTTCTCAAAAATCTTTTTCTTCTCCGATCTGGTCTGCACATGTTCCAGCGGACCTGCAGAGAAAGGAATTCTCAGGGAAAAATTAATTAGCTTATTGACAGAAAAATTAAATCATTATCGCAAGATGATTTGTTGTCTGGCTCATCTTGGCATCTCATAGGCCAGGTTCCATTGGTCCTCATTGCCTAGCACTCTCAACTGTTGCTTGGTGAGCCTGGAGTACCGCATCAGGAACCTAAACATTTCGCGTTCCTCCGGTGTCCTCTGCGTTGGTTGAAATCGTTGCAGGGTTGACTCGTGTGCTCAATGCTGCTCTGAGTCGCTGAACTTTCTTTGACCTGGATTTACCAAGGCTTGCAGATGCGGTAGCTGCCTCAAGAAATCACTTGCAGGCTGTCCGGCTAAGGGATTCAACAAAATTTGGAGAATAACCGCAGCTTTTCCTCCGTATACTTTGACGCAAGCATCAATACTTGCCAGCGTAATTGAAACAGCTCCCGGATCTTGCAGGTAACCGTGAGGCCACAGTTTCTGCTGCTGGGCTGGTGACAGTCCCAGTGCGTGTCGTCTCAGGTTCCATGTGCAAAAGAAAACTCTGATGATTGCCTGTAAGTTCTGCTCCACGCTGACCCTCGATGGTCCTCCTTCATGCCACACATAGGCTTTCTGGCTGGCTTGGCCTGAAACAAGTGCTGGAAGCTAGATTGGCCAGTAAAAATTTTACCTCACCATGCCGACATCAGCAGCATGTCCTCCTCTCCACAAGGCTCGTCTAACTAAAGACCTCACCTCATTCTGATCCACAAAATCAGATCCGAACTCCACAACCAGACGTCCAATCCACATAGCCAGTGTTTCCGCTGTCCTTATTCTAGACCTTTTACACAAGGCCTGAATTTCAGTCCAGGTCCTGGCGAGATAGGTGCTGGCAGTAGTGCAGGCTGCACTCATCACTTGGCCCTCTATTGCCATAGAGTGCATGGCTGTTCGAGCTGTTGCTGCATCTGAGGAAAGACTCAGTTGCAGGATGCTTTTCATTGGCTCCTGGTTACAGCCAGGGGTAGGCCCGTGGGAATGCTTCAGGATGGAGTTGCTACTTCCGCCCCTCCATTAACTCCGCCTTTTTCTTTTCCCCATCCATGGCAGTATTTCTGGGGTGGAGTCGCTACTTCCGCCCCGCCGTGGGGAACTCCACCCTCCTTCTTGACCCTTCCTTGGCAGCCTCCTTCTGTTTCGCCGCCATCTCGTGATGACAGGGGACTCCGGCTTTTCTCCACTGCTGCAACCTGCTTAACCGCGTGTATGACGCGCAATCAGGCTTCCAACTCAGTTCTTTCCTGAATAAGGGTTGTGACCACGCTGAACATTACTCGCAGCATTCTCCCCTTCTCTAACACCATGCCAGTCCCTTCAGATACGAAGTGGCTTTCCTCCGCTTCTCCGTAGAGCTCTGAAAGCTCTGGCTGCCCCGATTCCAGTAACAGCGTGTCTACATCTATCAGTGCTGGTCCTTTGCTCTCCCGCACACAGCGCATACAGCAAGCAAACTCCCGACTGAGAGCTGCATCTTCCTCGCTCGGCTTCTGGTCGGCTGAGGACTCGCTGCCCTCTTGCTCGCGGGGTTTAAACTGAACCTGCTTGCTCCTCATTACACTTCCAAAGGCTCTCGGGTGGAGGCTCACTTCCCACTCTTTTGCTGGGTCTCCTTCTCCCTTGAGCTAAAGGCAACCGCTCACAACTCTTCCACCCGTTCCATCCACTTGATGGTAAGTGATGTGCGCTTCCAATTCCACAGCGTCTAGCACGTGGCGTTTTCCACCGCGCCAGGGACAACCCTCAACTAATTCCAGCTCCATTGTGCCTTCCCGGCATACTGATAATCCTGTTCGTGACGCCATGTGGGGGCTGAGACACGCTGGTGGAATGGGGCCGCTGATGGAGTGGAATTGAGGTGCTATACATGCAGGTTGTTGGAAGCAAAAAAACTTTACTTACAGTCCTTAGGCTGTAGGCACGTTCCTTGAAGTTACAAATTTAAACAGGAACACAGGCACACAGGAGCTCATATTCACGCAGGGATGGGGCGTCGGATGAATCCGTCGGGGAGTCATTGTCAGTTGATCAGGCTTCCTTCATGGCTTGGAAACACACGCGGGATCTCTCCTCATGCGTGTCCGAGCTCTCCTCCGGTTTGGGCGGGCATCGCCCAAGCCTCTTATTCAGTCAGTGAGCCAATTACCAACTGACACATATGCATAATTTAACGTAAGCCAATTGCAAGCATGCACTTGGTGGTGCAGCTGCAGGGTTTTGGCGGGCTTTGACCGTGCACCGAAACTTTTCCCGCACTACAGGGGGAAATTCCTGCATCCGTGCTCGCAATGTGCTCAACACAGCTGTGCCGAGGCATCTCTTAACTGTTTTGCACAGACACTTATGTTGAAAAAGCTATTGGTGTTGCTTATTTCGACTGTTAGAAATAAGACAGTCCCCCTACACACGTATCTTTCAAGCTGCAAGACAAAGATAGGCAATGGTTTGGCTGCTTGTCCACCTATCAATGGCAAAATTTATGACTCTTCCCTCTGCTTATCTGGGAGCATGTGGCACATGCCTTACTTTGATTATTAGTGAAGTTATTCTGAATACAAAGCATGACAGTAGCAGTTTGTTTAGGAGGGAATAACACAGCTCAGTGTGCTGTAACACCCTGTGGAAGTCAGTATCCTTTATAACTGTGTATAGGTGAATATCAAGGCCAATCCTCATTTCCATTTCACAGGTAGTACAATGTGGTTGGTTGTCTGCATCTCAATATGCAGTTAGTGTTTTGAAATACATTTAATAACTTAGGAAATAGATCAGAACAGCAACTATGTAAGTAATAATAAGAATGAGTAATGACTAAACATGCCTTATGATGAGTAAAGGACCATTGTTTTTGTCAAATTAGTCTCCTATCCTGACAATCAGTTCCTTTTAAACTGTTACACAAATGATGCAGACTGTGAAGGTGCAGTAAATGTACAGTCACCATAGCCCTTAACATGCTGTTGCTGTTACACTTTGGAATTTAACCAGAATGATTACTTTGTCTTCTGATACTTCATAGACTGTGCATTGTTGCTCTTCATCTCTTTTCAAAACATCCAGTAATTAGTATAATGGTACTGGTACTGATGATGATCCTGATCTTTTTAAGAAACAGAGAATAAGATTTTATGTGACTATTAATAATGTGTTACACCATAACAGTAGGGAGTGCATGTTTTTTCCCTTCTGGATTTTGCAGTCGGTGCAAATGACACAATCATCATAATTTTCCTATAAAGGGCCCTAAAGGTCAGATGCTGAACATGTCCTTTGAGACCAGTTCCCAGTTTCCAGGATAATACTTTGAAGTCATGTTCTTGTTTATGAACAGACAAATAGCACTAAACAGAAGCAGTATTGCCAAGAGAGAGAGCAAATGAGAGAGAACCTCCCCCAAAATGGTAAACATTTATTCCACCTGGGAAAGTGCATAATACTGCATCAGTCCCTGAAGATGTGCCTGAAGTAGGCCCAGGAAGCCTAGCAGTGAGAGAGAGGAGACTGTAGTTTAGCTGAACAACATATTGGTTAGGGCACTTGCCTATGGTATGGGAGATGCAGGCTCTATGTCTCTAGGTTAACCTTAAAAAGTTTAAACCCATATCTCATACTCCCTAGACAAGTGCCTTTAAATGCAAGACCATTGGCTGGCAGGGCCAAGATCAACCTCCATCTGTTCTGTTGAAGTTGGCCTGCTGTGCAGCCAACCAGTGAAAATATGTAGGGCTGGAAGAGCAAGCTAGAGACAGGGGAATTAATCTGAAAGGTTGAATTCCCTGGGTTCTGACTTCTGTTTCCATGCTTATATTTTGCAATTTCTAGTTATTGGATAACATGGATAGGCAGAAGTTGGAGGAGGAACCCAAATCTAAGCTCTGCCTTAAATCCCTGCATGGGGTATGACTTAAAGTTGAAGAGAATGTATTTGTGCTGGGAAAATGGAGCCACGAAGTAAAGTGTTGGGGATCCTTGTTGGGTTTGCCAGTGACAGGTAGGGACCTATTTCAATCACAGCTTTATGATTTTTGCAGAAGCCACATAATATGATGGTTTCTGTAGTCATCGTGGAAAGCAGCATTTCCTGCAATTTTACAGAATTGCCCTCCCTGCAGGAAAGTTTACCAGAATACAAAGAAAATGCAGCAATCTTTGCAGCCATTGCACATGTGGCTTGAGAGAGAGCTACTGAGAGGCTGAGCTAGTGACATAGACTCAGGGAAGCTGCTAGCCAGGAAAGCAAAAGAGTTTTGGCAACATTGTTTAAGAAGCCATATGCAAAGCTGTAGTCTGATGAAGAGTGATTGGCCTCTTGGCCAATCAGGGGCAAGTAATGGGAGTGCTGGGGCCCCTCAGCCAATCGGTGGCAAGAAGAGGGTTCTGCAAAAATACCACAAAATCAGCTTTACACATCATAAGTGGGCTATGAAAATCCCTTTGTCTTGCTGCAATTTAAGTAGGTCCCTAGTAATAAGAATCAGAAGATGAGTTACTTAAATCATCTTGAAGGGAAGCCAAAGATTATGCTTTGAGGGTTGACTTTGCCCATAAATAAGAGTGTGCACATGCATCCAAAATCTATTTTAGTGTCCTCTGCTTTGGGATGAAGTTTTGGGGTTTTTTTGCATTACTTCTCTAAGAGATTACACCTCAATTTCTTATTCATAGACGGTGAAGAGCAATATAATAGGAAACAGAAATGAGAAAGGAAAGGATAGAAAAAGCTTGAGATAAATACTGAATTTTTAAAACAAATCCAGTGTGAAAAACAAAATAATAAATATTATTTTGATATTGTATTACCTGTTTCTAGTGTTGATATGAATCCTTTGTCACTTAGGATACATTCTTCCATTTAATAACTGTTACAGTTTGCCTGCTATCTATTTATCCAAATATTTGAATACCAATTTTCCAGTTGCTTTAGCAAAGTCTATAGAATCTATTTTTGTTCTCATTGTATTCAGGCAAACATCCTTTCATTTTTCTTGTCACTTAATATCTATATTTATCAATTGTGTTCCTTAATGTTATGCTTTCTGCTGCAAAAGTATTTTTCATAGTCTCCTGAAATCATAGAATTAGAAATAGAATCCTCCTACACATCACAGTCTGGCTTTTATGTTTAGATGCTGTAAGTCTCTAAATGGCACAGACACAGAGGTCTGTCTTTCAAATCAGGTTCTCCTAAATATAATAATTATTTATACAGTTGGCTGCTTTTAATCTATGTTTTATTATTCAGGTAATCAGTTTTAATTTCCCTTTTCACTTTGTTTGATACCTTTAGCTGTATACTATAGACATTTGCATGTTTTTTCTTCCCTTTCTTAGCTATTTACTTTATTGCCTCATGATTAGATTATTTGTATTTCTCTCATCTAGGTGATGTCAGTTTTGATAACTTCTGCACATATCTAGATATTTCAAGCATCTGCTCCTCCCATCGGTGCCTCATTCTGAGTTTTAAATGACTAACCTTTAAGTATCCATTTGTCATTTCTGTTCTCAGTATGTAGCATGTCTATTCTTAAATTAGTATTGTTTGAGCATCTATCCCCAGGGCTCTCACCAGGATTTTAAGAGCTCATCTGTAGGGAAAAAAATTAACATCTACTCTCCATCCTGTGGTGAGAAACAGGTTGAAAGAAACAGGAGGCTTGTAAAGTGAAAAGCCTTTTAGTATTTAATAATGTATGAAAAAGGAAAGTGCTGAGGTGCTCGCCAAATACGCATTCTTTTCTAATAGAGGTAGCTGGCTGCTCAGCTCTTCAGCAATATTGTTTGTACTCTGGTTGTAGTTTGAAAAGTTTAGTCTGAGTCAGCTTCTCTGTATCTAGGCTCTGACAAAAGCTTTTTGCTGAAAAGCAGCCGCGTGCTGAATTTTTTGGGTAATGTAGAGCCAGGTAGCAACGTTGGTTCAGAAATGAACAGGCACAAGCTAGTACAAAAGAGTGAATGAAAAACGTCTGCTGAGCTGAAATAAAACCTGACTCATAATTAATGATCCCAGGCATGGTGGCCCTTGGCTGTCCTCCATTTAAGCCTTATCAGATTGTGTGTGGCTGCCCTGGAAAACTACATTTCTAAAAAGCTTTCAGCTGTGAATGGACTGATTCAGGGTGCTAGGTTTCAGCTCCCTCAGAAGTCATTTTTGCCAAAAATATGTGTACCTAGAAGGAAGAAAGACAAGATAGTACAAGTATTTAGTGATTGTACAAAATGGGTGCAGGCATTTGCATTTACTCAGATTTTGGCCCCAATAAAGCCTTGTTAGGGAGAAGGAAGAAATCAGGGTGCAAACTGAATTCACAAAGGAGTTAACAAATGGTGCTAACAGAGGGAACGGGGTATCTTTATAAGCTGTTTTTACAGTGTCCATATTCTACCCCTAACGTGTTCATAATTACAGCCTCATGGAAGATGAATTTACATTCTGAGTACAGTGGGTTATCCCTAGATGAGATTTGCTGAAGCAGAGCACACTGTGTGTGTGTGTGTGTGTGTGTGTGTTTCTCTTCAGATCCCTTTAGTCAATTAAAGGTGCATAGAAAGTCTAGCATGCAATGGAGAATGGACATCCAAACATTTTATATCTTTTTCCTCATAGGAAACAGATGACATATGGAAATGGCAGGGACTTGAGTGCAATCAGAAGTGTCATTTATGTCACAAGTTCTTCACTTTTCTTGCATTTCAGTACGTTGTTTTATTTAATCCTAGTTCAAATTATTATACATTGATTCCTTTATTAATTATGTAGAATTAAAAAAGGAATTCTCTATGAATAAAGGGATTGCAGAATAAGAGAACATTATAATTTAAAGCTGTATGAACTTGATCCTCTGAAAAACTTATGTTGCTATTGTGCAACCAAGGCCTGATGCACCACCCATTGAAGTCACAGAGGGTTTTCCATTGGTATCAGGGGGCCAAATAGTACAAAATTCCCATGAATTTGTGTCTGACTTGGAAATGATCATTTGAAATGTGTGCTGTATGTTTTGGCTAACTGGCTTCTCCCTCTCTCTCTCTTTCCCCCCCTCCTCTCTCCCTTTTTCTCTTTACCAGGGGGTATTTTTGAATGTGTGGAATCTGGCCCAATGGGAGCTGAAGAATTAGCCTTCAGATTTGCTGTAAACACAATCAACAGAAATAGAACTCTACTGCCAAACACCACATTAACATATGACACCCAAAAGATAAATCTGTATGACAGTTTTGAAGCATCAAAAAAAGGTAACCTTTTGAATATTTTAAACTTTTATGTCAACTAAACCTAACTTGGACCACACACCTGAAAAACTGCCATCAATAAAGCAGTAGGGAATGATACTGTACAGGGTTATGGCATGCACTGCTAACATCAAAAGACAGCCTTTTTAAAATTATCTTTAAAGGCTCCAAAGGTAATGGCTTGAAAATTGTGTTGTGTCAGCAGTGCTTCCATTGCCTTTATCCAAAGACTCCTTTTTGGTTTAAATATTTAAAATTCGAAATCAATTTTGCATGAAGTTCAAGATTCGTAGCTGTCCCTTGGTCTACTGACTGCCCCTAACTCCACATGAAGTCAGGGTCAGTTGATAGCTCTTTGCACCTCATAGGATTGGGCCCTTTATGCTTTGCAAGTTACTCCATGCTGTCATCAAGGATATATTTCCACTGCAGTGACTGTACCTCATGTAAAAAAAAAATGCCAAGCTAGATGAGCCTTGAGTTGCCACATCTCTGCTGATTAGCTGTACCTGAGTTGCTTGTTTAAAGTTAGCTCGGGTGTATCTACTAAGCTGCAGTTACTGTAGCATAGATGCACCTTAAAATCTTACCCCTCTTTTAAGGGGAGTGGCTTTTAGGCTTTACCTGAGCAAGAGACTGTTTCATGACTGAAGTGAAAGTTTCTGTTTTGTAGATAGTCACAAAAAGTTGACACTGTTAATCAAACTTCAGCAGAGGCCACTGAGTAAATTGAAATAAGGGTTCCTAAGACAGAGGCAGCCCTTATTTGCTGTTTCCAACATCCATCGAATGTAGAGATATGTCTGAATAGGATCTCTTGAGTTAAGCTGTTCAGAATCTCGATTTGAATGTTGTGACAGCCTATCATTATATAACTAAATCCTCCTCCTATGTGTTTACTTGGGCTCAAATTTAGTTCTAAGCATTTAAGCATTTTTTAAAGTCCCTATTCAGCAAAGCCTTTAAGATCATTCTTAAGTCTCATTGAAGTCGATAGGACTTATGCATGGCTGTAAAAATTATGCCTGAGCCTCAGAATTTTGCTGAACAGTGAAGGATTGCTGAAAAGAGACCTAGAGGTTTACCTCAAGTTTTAAATAGATTTTTAAAAATTTAAACTCTGAACCAAATGTTGTGGTAGTGTCTTCTGTTTCAGATTACTGTAGCATTGGGATGCTACATACATACTGTATCCCAATGCTATGAAATCCAACATGTTGACCTAAAAAAGAGAGGCTATTAGGTGTTGTGGGACTTGTCTGTGTGGTCTTTTATTCCTAAAATACATATGCATCTGATTCAAGTTTGAGTCTTCTGGCGTTCTATACATTTCTAAAGTATTTTGCCCCTGTAAATCAGAAAGGGAATTACATGTGTCTTTCTATTTGATAACATAGTATGGGTGGTCAAGAGAGTTAATCAGGTTTTATCAGAGGTTTTGAGTCTAAATGCATGAGTTGATCTGACTCAGTGTGCCAGATTGGGTTTACAGTAATGGAGCATATACATTTGGGGCTGGATAGCAGAATCTGGACTGCTAATATTTCTTCTAATCCTGCTTTAGAAACTGTACACAAGGATCAGAAAAATAAAAGAAGATCCATTGCTGCTTCAAAATGTATATATACATAGCATAATTTTAACAAATAAAAGGGGAATTAAGGGAAATGTACTATATTGATTAAAGCTTTGGCTTAAAATACTAATCAATTGACTTTGAGAAGGTGTATTATCTTTTATGAAAGGCTGAACGGCTTGGCCTTTTTCATTTGTGTGCTCTAATCACCCGCTTTGCCATATGCATTACTTAATAAAAGTGTTTAATAATTGCTGAATGTAAAAAAGAACATACTGCCCTATTTTGTACAAGTAAGAGCAGCATGAATTTGCTGCAGTAACTTCTTTAACATCCTTTTAAAAATATGCTATGGCAGTACAGGGGCATAAAGGGAAGAAAGATATTCTTTGAACAGAGCCACATTAGATGGCTCCTCTGGGTACTGCTCCTTCCCAGTCCTCAGAGAATCATTTAGTAGCAGGGTGGAATCCGTCCATTGTGCACTGTTTGGTGCAATATATTTGGGGCTGGATAGCAGAATACATTTTTTTCTCCATCTCCTTAGGGAACAAAGACAGTACAAGGATGGAAATTTAATTTTCCCTACTCTTATTTACTTTTCTACAGCACTACAAGTTTGTTTTTTTTAATTAAACTAAGCCTAAATGTATATTCTACCCCTCTTATTCTTACTCTGCAATTCATTAGATAAAAGAGCTTTGTGAGCATTAAAATAACTGCATATGAGTAATGACTAGATGGTTTGGGGTATATCCATGTCTCCCATATGTAGCTGAAGATGAGATGCTGCCCCTTTCAGTTGTAGCTAATTATACTATATCAAAATCTGTGTGTAATCTCTTATAGTTCATGGTTCCATGAATTCAAAGTATTTTCACGCATTTGACAATTGTTTTTGTGCTGAAAGAATTTTTGGTCAAGAATCAAAGACTAAAGGTTAACATAAAATGGTGCATTTACTATTTCAGCTACAAAATATGGTTTTAACAACTAGGATAAAGCATTTGCTTAGCTAATCGGGTTCATGATTATGTCCATTACTGAGCAGGCAGGCACTGCGTAGAAAATACAGTCTGTTTAGATCTCCTCCCATGTATTTCTGGAGTTGAATACAGATGAGTAAGTAATGAGTTTTTAAAGATACCACACAAAAGAACAACCTCAAGTCAAGATCACAACTTTCCCAACTGTTTTTTGAATAAAGGGGGAAAAATGGTACTGCCTCTTATAGAATAGTGCTATATAAAATCATGTGTGAAATCATCATATTTTCTAATCGCAGATGTTGGGGAGGGGAAGAGTTGTGGGGGGGAGGGAAGCCCAATGAAAAATCATCTGGTAGTTATTGTTGTTAGAGATCCCATCTACTGACATTTGCATAAAACTTAAGGATTATACTCAGAAAGGGCAATATTTGCATAAATGTTTTTATTAAAATATAGTTGCTTAGGCTTTGTTGTGTCACAGAGACACATACAGGTTGTATCATATGCCTTTGAGAACCCCAGATTTTAGTTACTGGTGCTCTGTATGAATACAGGTACACTTCTGCATGATTCTCAAACTCAGTAGGAGACATCTAATAGTCATAATGTCATATTTTAAGCAAGATAAACTTCTCCAGGGAATCCTTGATTCTGAATTGGTGGAAAGAGTGCCATAACGATATCTGCATATTGCTATATACATAGATATATATATATATATATATATATATAGAGAGAGAGATCATTATGGCACTCTTTCCATCATATATATGTGTGTATGTGTATTTTATTTATTTACATATATGAGTCTGACAGAAATGCTCAGAGAAAGCTCTCTAACATTATAATATTAATTTATAAGGGGAGGGAGGGGAAAACCCCTCAAATTTTAATTTGTGACATTTTGATGCATGGCCATGAAGGGGATAATTTTAAACAATTTGTCAATATGTGTGTAACAGTGCATATTGACTTCATTTTTTAAAGTTCAAAATATAATCTCCTCTGGTGGAAAACATTTAACCCCTGCATTCTGCCAGTCAAGATATCCTTTTGGAGTTTATAAAACCAAATGATGAGCTCATTCTAAGCCACCATCTGCACTTAATGTTACATTGTTCTGCTGGGATGAAATCCACTTAAGCCTGTGGAAAGTTTGAGTTCTTTGGTTCTTAATGTAAATAGAGTGGATGGATCAGGGAAGAAATTCACATAGAAAACATTCTGGTTAAGGGTTCAGTCCCATATGTTCAGTCTTCAGAGTCAAGAGTTTTTTCTCTGAGATTTGCAAACAGAGGTATTGGAACAGAGTCTTTGTAACTTGTATGCTTTAATAGGAGCTTTTACTAACTACTTATATACTATGTTAATTTGCAGTGGAAACTGAAAGATTTATTTTACAACAATTATTAATTTAAAGTGAAAGTCTTAAAGCCAAGTGTTAGACCTGACTAGGACAGGAACTCCTTCAGGAAAGTTGTTTGTATGTGTTTGAATTTACTTGTTTTTCTTTTTTTTTTTAAATTAAATTTCATGGAGTTCCTTTTAATTAATGTGAGTAGTACAATACCTTCTGGCATATTGCCTTCTCTCCTCTCATCATTGACAGAATTCTGTCTCCTCTTCAGCCTGTGATCAGCTGTCCCTTGGGGTGGCAGCCATCTTTGGACCTTCCCATAGCTCCTCAGCAAATGCTGTGCAATCCATCTGCAATGCGCTTGGTGTACCACATATACAGACTCGCTGGAAACATCAGGTGTCTGACAACAAAGACTCCTTCTATGTTAGCCTCTACCCAGATTTCTCTTCACTCAGTCGCGCTATCCTTGACCTGGTACAGTTTTTCAAGTGGAAAACCGTCACTGTTGTGTATGATGACAGCACTGGTAAGTTGAATCAACTGGATTACGTACACTTGTATTTGTGTGTGCATGTACATATGTGTTTTCTAATTATTCTAAACTTTTAGTTTAAATGATCATCAATACTCATAACTGAAAGATGGGTAGTTCTATCAGTAAAATGCTGCATAACATGCAATTGTTCCATATGGTTGGTATGACAGGGGACCTTCTTGGGGCTAGTTTTCCTGCGGCCCGCCCACCTGTTTCTGGGCTAACCCCCTGCCATGTCTTGTTGTTAATTAATTAATTGATGTTAATTAAGCAGGAAGCTGCCCATTTCTTGCCCCAATGCCAGGGGACGGTATCTGCAGCTGCATTCCTCCCTTACACTGCAGCCCAAGCCTCACATATGGCATCCAGCTGTTGTTGATACCACCAGCCCCACACTGGGCCCCAAAATCCTGTTATTTGAACCCTACCTGGATCCCTCTATTCAGGCGGCCTATGTCACCTTCATTCCAGGCTGCATAGCTCCCTGAGCTGCTTCCCCCTTATGGGTGTGGTTCCCCCTGGGACCTTTGGCTCTATCGGCCCTGGCTCACCTCCAGGCCAGTCAGAACCCCAGGGCTTCAGCTCTGGGTGTCCCTCATGGTGGGCCCCTGACCCTTCAACCCTTCCGGTCCTGGCCCCAGCATAGACCAGTCAGGGGATGTCAAGACAGGTTTGAGTCTATGGCTTCACTCGCTCACTGGGGTCCACCTTCCAGATCCTACAGGGGGTAACCTACCCAGTTGTGGGAGCTGGGGGTAAGGCACCCCAATGGAGTGATAACTGGCCTGGCATTTCCTGGGGACTCCCGCACCACTGAGGGCCCCACCAGGCCACTCACTCCTGGCAGGGTGCAGTTTTAGGTCATGCCCAGGACCAGGAGCCTCCAGACCATCCCCTACAGCTCCTGCCCTTACCTCCAGATGATACCTGCAGCCAGGCAATGTTGTTGCCTGGCCTTCCAGCAGCAAAATTCCCTGTTTATTTATATGGGCAGCCCTGAATCCAAAATGGCTGCCCTCATCAGGCACCTCCTGGCTGCTTTCTTCAGGCCCTTAAAATGGCAGGCACAAACATGCCATGCCACAGTTGTTTGTTTTTTTTTAATTAAAAGAAAGAAAGAAAGAAAGAAAGAGAAAAGGCAGGGATCCTAAAAATAGAAGACAATGGGAAAGGGGTGATGGCATGCCTTGCAAGTGTGTACCAGTTGATTTTTGACCTTGCCCCCTGGCATTAGCTAGATGGGAAACAAGCCAAAAAGGTTTCTTGCTTTCATCTATTTTCACTTCTGCATAGGACTGTTGAAACCTGCAGTCTAAGATTTGCAAAGGGATTTGCAAAATTAATTCTGCAATTTGGCTTTTAGGAGTTGAAAGCAAATTAACCCTGAAGACTTCCTCTGTAGACTAAAATTTGATAAAATTAAATATTTAACTTCCAAGGGGGATTCATGATATTCCATATCATTCTACCCCTCCACATCTGTTCTGCCCTGTCAAGGACCATTGTGCTTCAAATAAGCCCTGAACACTTCCTTCTTATTTGACATCTCTTCTAGCAAGTGCAAGGTCAAAACAAGGACTTGATGAGAGAAAGAGATAACTGTTGGGAAAGAGGCAGGGAAGTCAACTGGAGCAAATTAAGTAAGGAAGCTTCATGGACGCTGACTCCATCCCAGTTTTGCTGAATGGCCACTATGGGTCAAGCTCTTTGAGCAAAATGAACCTCAAGATTATATTTTAGTTATATGGGCCAGGGATTTATGGAAAATGTTTTTGTGTAACTTGGCCTCTAGCTGAAACTTACAAGCCCAAAGACAGAGGAAAGCTAACATTTTAAAAAGGAGGAAATGTATCAATGATCAGAATTGTATTAAGAGGTGGATGCAATCCCAACGGAGGTCTGGTGTCCTTGCAACGTTTCTACATATATCTTCAGCTGATAAGACAAACCAAGACGTATAGCATAAAAATGGTGTGGAGGTGAGCGTGAGTGATAACAGCTATAGGAATAGCCTAGCTATGAACAGAATTAGCAGTGTTTAGATACAAATAAAGAATAATTGTTTGCTGGCATATATTATTTGCTAGGAATTCAGCCTAGTCATTTATCAGAAGTAATGTTTCTTAAACAAAAGAGGATAAAACTTATCTTCAAGCTTAGCAGTATAATCTGTAGAGATGGGTATGGAATGATGTTCATGTTCCACAATTTTTTTTCTATTTCAAAACGTTCCTGTCCAGATAGGAGCAAAGGTCACAACATTTTTTAAAATGTAGTAAAAATGAAAATGAATTAGTGATTTATTTCAAGTAATTGGAAATGTTTTATTTGAATAATTCTGAAATATTTAATTTAATTTTTATTGGTTTACAATTTTTTTAATATAATTGGGTTACAGTAAATTAATTTCTAATGGGAGAATGAATTTCTCCCTTTAAAAATGTCCATTTTTTGCATTCTCAAAACTTATTTTTTCAAATTGATACTCATGTTAAATAATCTATCCAAACATGAAAAGTTTGTTTCAATGTATCTTTTTCTTGATGAGAGATGTGGGGTATCTGGGTGCAGGGGAGAAGGGGAGGATGAGATGGAGGTTTGTTTGTTCGTTTTGCTTTTTAAAATTTTTGATACCGGTCTAAAAACATTTGCATAGTGATCATGTAGACTGGAGATTTTAGTTGAAGGGGTATCTCCTGAACATAGCATGTTGCTTACACAGCTGCAAAAGTGTGTGTGTATAAAGATAACAGTTAATACAATGTAAATGCCTTTTGTTGTTGGTTAGTTCTTATCAGAAATAATGATGAACAAGAAATTCATTGCTGTACATTTGTAAAGTTGGTATAGCATTCGTTTTTTGGTTCCTTATTAATTTATATAAAATATTAATCAAATTCTAAAGTCTCCTTGAATTTTCACCTTTTAAAACAGCCAGTACCAGCTGAGAATTTGCAATCCCAGCTGAACCATCTTGAAAGATGGTCTCTCTAGACGGGGGTTGGAGGGAAGGTGACACTATTTTAAGAAGTAAACTTTCAATCTTTTCATGGTCTTGTCTGTAAATAAATTTAAAGTCTACTTCTTAAAAACTGCCAGCATCTCTTTGTTCAGAGCAGCTCCCTCGGATACTTCAAATGCTTCAAAGGCAGGACACGCTGCTGGGAAGTCCACAGCATTGCCTGCCTTTGAAGTACATGTGGGAGCAACTCTTAGCTGTGAGAAACTGTCAATCTTAAAAAACCTAGACTTTAAATCTTGTTACTGCTGGTCTGCAAACAGACTAAAAAAACGCTTTTTGAAGAAAACAGTTACTCTGGTCTGAGAGGGGGCCAGGCCCCTCATGGATACGTCTTATATGAAAAATTCCATGGTTGAAGGCTTGGGCCAAAACCAAAAGAGTTTCATCTAATACTGAAAGACTGAATCTAATAGAGATCCCAGAGGCTTCATTTCAAAGCCATTGAAATGAATGGGAACAATAAATAAAGCAAAATTTGTTTATTTTTGTATACATAGCTTGGCTTTCTAACCAGGGCCATAGAGAACCTAAATATAGGATCAATGAATATTTTCTTCTCTACTGCTATCCCTTCTCCTTTCACTCTAAGAGCTATTTAGGATTGATGGCAATATTAGCTGCTCAGATTCACGATATAGTTCCTTGATAATGGAATTTCTCTTTCCAAATGAATATATCCAAACTGGACATTTTTTCATAGGAATGGTAACAATATGCTCCGAAAGTTATGTGGTATTCTTTTCTTCCTTCTGAAAAATTAATGTTTTAAAAAGATGTATTTACTTTGTATAGTCATTATTTCTGTAAGTATTTAAGTATTGCTCGCAATGTGGAATTGTATTTAGAGGGGAAAAGTGAAGGGTAGTTTGAAAGCATATACTGATTTATACTGTAACAGATATCTGGATATTTTAAAGGATACATCTCCAAATAAAACCATGAGCCTGTGCACACTGGGGAAATGAAGATCTATTAACACCCCGCCATAAGGTCTCATTTTTGATGCAGCATTCAGGATGTTTTTTCATTAAATAGTCTCAGTTATAGGTGACAGGTGGTGGTTCATGTGATGTTTTCTTTCTGAACAAGCTGGATCAAGTTCGATCTTGCTATGGTAGAATTGCATAAGACTCCCACTGAGAAAGTAGAACTTGAAATGGGTCACTCTTTGGGGCCACAGAGGCTAACTGAATCAGAGATGGATGAGCTTTCATGAGCAAGAATTCACTTCCTCAGATGCAAAACACACACACACACACACACACACACACACACACACACACACGCTTGCCCATCAAGAATATTGGGGGGGAGGCAGGGAATGGAGCAGCACCACCAAATGCCCTGTGCTGCCACCATTCTGCCTGTGGCCCTGTAAGGCCTCCCCACCCTGCTGCATCTGCTCTGGCCCCTCTGGCCCTACTGTCATAGCAGCACCATTCCCCAGTTCTGGCCCTTCAGACTCTGCTGTCATGGTGGTACTTCTTCTGTGCAGAACACTCTGAGTGGTTGTTTCAGTAAGCATGGTGACTGGCTGCTGAGACAACCAATCAGAGTGAGAAAAGAAGTGTAATGGACAGACAGACAGACTAAGGCTTGTATAATATTAGAATATTATAGGTCTTTTACTGAATACAGAAGACAGTCTCATAATGGATAATGCAATGAAGTATTGAAAACTTTTAAAAATGTCACAAGGAAGGTCAGCTACCAGATTATGTGTGTGTACAGTTGGAAGCAAGGATAGGGGAGGAGATAACAGCCTATAGCAGTGAAAGAACAATTTCAGGTATATTTAGAGAAGCTAAATGTTTTCAATTCAGCAGGGCCAGGTGATATGCATCCTAGAATACTGAAAGAATTGGCTGAGGTAATTTCAGAGCCTTTAGCTTTTATCTCTGAGTGCTTGTGGAGGCTGTATGAGCTCCCAGATGACTGGAAGAAGGGAAAACAATAGCACCCATCTTTAAAAAAGAGAAGGAGGATCTAAGTCTTACCTTAATACTTGGAAAAATTACAAATCAGGCCATCAGGTAATCCCTAATCACCTGGAGGAGACTAAAGTGGTCAGGAACAGTCAGCATGGATTCAGTATGGGCAAATCATGCCTGACTAAACAACTTGGTATCAAGTGTGATTCCTCAGTGGCCCAATATTTTTAATATTTACATTAATGATTTGGAAGATGGGACTGAGTAAATGCTTAGCAAATTTGCATATGGCACTCTGGAGTTGAAGATACTGGATAATAGGGTTTGAATTCAGAATGACCTTGATAACCTAGAAAGAAGACCTGAAATAAATCAGTGAAATGGGAATTTAGCGGTCACATCTACATGAACAGTGGACTATGCAGTTGTTACTGTGCAGTCATTTTGTACTTGCATACTTGTTACTGCACTGTACCATCACCACATTTTTTTTGACACTACTGCACAGTAGCAAGGAGCACAAAAAAATTGCATGAACAAAAATTGGAACAGAACAATTGCATGAACAAATATTGACTGGAGAATTGATTGTCAGTACTGCAGAAAGGGACCTGGGGTTTACAGTGCGCTATAAGCTGAATATGAGACAACAGTTTGCTCTTGTTGCAAAAATGGCTAATAACATACTTGGCAGTATTAATAGGAGTGTCACTTGCATGTAAAGGTAAGTGATTCTCTTGCTTTATTCAGCACTGAGCACTACATTTCAAGAATGATGTGGACAAATTAGAGTTTAGTAGAGAGCAACAAAATGATAAGAGGTCTAGGAAACATGACTTATGAGAAAAGACTGAGAGAACTAGATTATTTATTCTGGGGAAGAGAAGACTGATAGCAGTCTTCCAATAACTGAAGGATGGTTAAAAGAGGAAGGACATACACTATTCTCTATGGCCACAGGGAACAGGATAAGGAACAATGGTCTTAAATTGCAGGTAGGAAATTTTAGGTTGGCTGTTAGGAAGAACTTCACTATATAGATGATGCAGCAGGAGAGACTTCTCAGAGATGTGAATCTTCATCATTGGGAATTTTTAAGAAGGAGTTGGACAGACTCTTGACTGAGATAGTTTAGACAGGGATGATTCTGCCATGAGTAGGGGATTAGACTAAATGACCTTCTGAGGTCCCTTCCAATCCTGATTTTATGTTTCTAGTGTGTGTTCATACAGTTCTGGGAAGAAGATTGTGAGCTACAGATAAAGGCAAAAAACAAACAAAGAAAAAACACCCCCTTCTCCTCTCCCTGCCCCATATTTTGGTGACCTACCAGGAAATGTTGGAAGAATTTTCTTTTAAGCTAGGGAAGACAATAGGGACTGAGGACAAGCACAGACTTTAAGTAGATAAAGATTGGCCCTGAAAGAGGCTGGTGAATTGTTCTATCTGCCTGTCAAGTGTAGCACAAATAACATAATTTTCCAGACCAACGTAGATATAGGTTAGATTTTCCAAAAAACTTTTGAATTACAAGATGAATTGAGCACTGGAACAGGTTGTGTTGGGAGGTCGTGGAATCCCCATCACTGGACTTTTAAAGAGATTATACAAATATCTATCAGGAGGGACAGCTAGATGGCTAATACAGCGACATTTTATATCCTCCCTATACAAATAAAAATTAAAGGCCATAAAGACAGAGTGATTCTTAATGTTTTGCCACTTTCAATCCCCTTCTGAAAAATCCTTACTGGGCATGTCTACATAGGATACTTTACTGAGAAGTGGACTAATCTACTGCATAGTAAAGCATCACCATCTGTACATGTGCAGTATCTACTGAACAGTAAATTAGTCTATGCATAGTTGGTTAGTAACTGCAATAGCACATATGTAGACAACTGACAGAAAGCAAATTGCTTCCAGGCAGCAGGGGGTGGGGGAGCCTACTTCTCAGTGCTTCGAACCAATCAGCAGAGGACAGAGCCTAGGGCAGGGGACTGTTTCCCAGCCTGGCATCCCAATCTTTTGACTGGGGCAGAGTTGGGAAGCAGGCAGCTGCCTGGAGCAGGGGACTGTTTCCCAGCCCCTGGCCTGATCTGGCAGTTGGGTTGTGGGGCTGGAAGGCAGCTGCCTTGGAGTTGGGAAAGCTTCCCTGTCCCCTGGAAGCCAGGCCTGACCCTGGTGCCCCCTGCTAGCCTAGGGCTTGTACCTGGGGAAGCCTGGAGTTCCTCCTGGCTGCTCTAGGGTGGAAGGGCAGGGCAGCTTAAGCTTAAAACACATTAATAGCACATGTAGATGCACCCACTTATGAATCATATTTATTCCTATTTTATGCTTTCCTCATGTGGTAGATATGGGTTTAATGCAGGAATACATTTTTTCTGCACCTGACATTGAAACTCTTCAATCACTAAGGTCCAGCCCATGCCCAGGACTACAGTGGCAACTGTGTTTCAGTTAACCTACATCAGATAGCTTCTAGACAATGGAGACAAATTTACTCGTATATTATTCCTGTCCCTTCCCAAGACTGTATTCTTTGGAAGATAACATGTCAACAATTGTAGCTGCCATTTAAAATATTTCAGTCAGTGGCTAAAACCTAGAAGGAGGAAGTTCATTTTTTTCCATGGGTGGGGAGAGGGCTATTAAGACAGTGAAGCTAGTTATGGCCCATGAAGTTCCTATATCAATAGAAGGAACTAAGGACCCTTTTCCCTCCACCAACCAGGTCTGTTAAAAAAAAGGGCAATAAGGTTGTTGCAGAGCTGTTTAGCATGAGTGCTAGCAATGGACATTGCTACTTTCCATGCTAGTGAGGATCCCCGGGATTTTCTATACTAATCAGATCTTGTGTATTAGAACTCAAATGTTAGACCTGTATTTAGTGATGCTGATTGATAGTATGGAGTGGAGGCCATCCTTTTCGGCAGCGTTGCCACAAGGTTAGTGCAGCATCCTCCACTGAGTATTACCCTGATCCCCTTTCCCTGCCCAAACTGCTACCCTGCTTTCTGCTCCCTGAGTAATATGTTGGTCTGCTTTTAACACTCTATCCTATCTGCTCCCTGATACCCTCCCTGGTCTGCTGCATGCCACACACACAGACTGTCTGTACCACTTGTGAAATGTATACTGCCAGTTGGCCAGCTCCCATGTAATGGTAGGATGAAGGAAAGCAACTCTTGGTTGACTTGGAAGGAAAGCAACTCTTGGTTGACTTGAAGGAAAGCAACTCTTGGTTGAGCGGGGCGCTCCCAGAGAGTGGTGGTGGACGGGTCATACTCGACCTGGAGAGATGTGAGCAGTGGGGTCCCCCAGGGCTCAGTCCTTGGGCCCACGCTGTTCAATATCTTTGTCGCTGACTTGAACGAGGGGGTGGAAAGCAAGCTGTCCAAGTTTGCTGACAACACCAAACTGTGGGCTGAGGTGGGGACACCAAATGAGAGGGAGAAGCTGCAGCGGGATCTGGGCCGGCTGCAGGAGTGGGCGGACAGGAACAGGATGG
>JAGPOW010003642.1:77202094-77220023 GCA_030014935.1 Caiman crocodilus
GGCTGGGGTGCTGTGACCCCAGCACTTGTTTCCTGCCATTGGCAGGGGGTCAGACTAGATGGCCTGCTCTAGGCCCCTTCTGACCCTAGTTACTATGAATTACTACTATGAACTATGGTTATTTATTTTAGATATGTGCACATTTCATAATGATAGAATTAGTAGGCTGAAAAAATACTTGTGAAGATTTGCTTCATTATTACAGAGAAGCACAGTTTCTAAATAGTCCTTTATGTTGCCAGAGTTGCATGGAATGAGCAGTAGGAAAGTTTGGAGGAGAAAATCCTCTCTGAAGGAAGAAACAGTGTTGGGTATCTCTGTATTTCTTTGTCTAACTGGACTTCTATTTGATTGTGGATAAGCCCTGCTTCCCTCTGTTTCCTCTGTAGACTTTCTTTGATGTTCCTCGATGTGTCCCACCAGTTGAATTGATAAAAACTCACCAAAATTGTTTAGCTTTTCTGCTACTTGTTTCAAAACCTGCATAATCATATCTTACCATACTTATCAGAGTGGACCTTATATATAATTCAGTAAGAGCACAGCATAAAACGGCTGGCAGGATATGAACCCTAAATATTTTTTTTTCATAATTTATGTTCCCTTCATATCTGTAACCTATCTATTGATTTTAATTAATCCCCTTGCAGGCTGATAGATTTGCTGCAGCCAGTTGGATTTAAGAAAGAAGGGGGAAAGTGGTAAGCATTATCACGAGCTCCCTGGAGTTCTAATTGTTTCATAGGGTGACCCAGGTCTCAAAATTCAACCATATGAGCTAATCTTCTCTAAGCTGGAGAAAACCAATTGGGCCTATCAGAGACAGAACTTAATGGGAACCAGCATCCTGAGGCAGGAAATCAAACGTAACCCTTTGTGGGTATTGCATATGAAACTGACTTGATTCCTGATTTGCATAAGCCATTAGTTTCTGGCACCTTTCAATTACATAGTGCAATGGCAACTAATGGTTTATGCAAATCAAGTTGATATAAGCAGGATCTGTTTTTTTTTTTCATCTCCTAATTAGCATTTGTTGTGGTCTTGGGTGAATGAATTTAAGCAACATAAAATCTGTTGCATCTCTGAACTGTAGCCAAAACAAAAGATGGAAAGGAATTGACTTAAGAAATTAAACAGTTTCTGTTTCTTTTTAGACTTTTGTAATGTGTGACTTGTTTTCGATTTTTCTATAATATGACATATAATTTTGTTGATAATTTTAATTATTTGAGTTTTAATTAGGGTTTTTTACTTGGGAAATGTGTGAGGTCATATTAGATATTTCATATTATTTTGTCTAAAGAGGCAAAATGCTGTTTTGTTTCTATGATAATAATAAAATAAAACCGCTTGCATTTTCAGCAGTAACGTTTTATGCAGGGTAATTTAGTACCTTGAGGAATCTGGGGAAGCATTTGCCACTAAAAAGATCAATAAGGTTAATATAGTTCATTACTTATTGGAAGTATAACCTAAGTGGAATCTGTCTCTTTAAAGGAAATAAACATTACTAGCTTTTTGAGGGAGATGGGAAGAGGGATTTTAGGCACACAGAAAACAAGAGAGATAGATAGGAGAGGGGGAGAGTCTTGTTGGCTCAGACTATTTCCCACAGTTTAAAATGGGTTATCTAAGGTATTTAGAAAGTCTGTTTTAATTAAACTAATCTGCTTTTAGTTTAAATAAAAAGTCTGAAACAGAAAACAAATATGGAGTTGAGTATTGCACTTCTGACATCTGAAGCAATTGTAATGTGCATCCCTAGGCTGTAGAAGTTGGGCTTTCAATCTTTTTTGGTAAATGTATCCCCAGTGACCAGTTATTTTTAGTAAGCATACCTCTGGCAGCCAGGGAGGGAGGGAGGGGAGTGGCCTGCAGCAGGGCCCAGAGTGAGGAGTGGAGGCCGGGGTGGTGGGGTGGTGGCATGCAGCTGGATGCAGAGCTGGGATACATTTACTAAAAAAGGAGTGGAGCAACAGCAGCACAAGGTGATGGAAAGTGGTGGCATGGGGTAGTGGGAAGTTCCCCCCCATCATGTTCAGCCAGCTGAGTGGCATCTGTGCAGCCTGTAGAGGGGTGTGCTCAGGGAGGTGGGAGGTGCTCAATCCCTGCCCACCACACGTACCTCCTGGGGCCCTCCCAAATACCTCTAGGGGTATGTGTAACCCTGGTTGACAACTGCTGCTCTAGAAAACCTGACTCTATTGCTTATGTGCATTTTAAACTAGTATAACCCATTTGACTTTACTGAAGTTGTTGTTCACACCATGATTTAGTGTTGAGTGACACCATAATTAAGTCGGGTTATTTTGTTTTTAAGCATAAACTTGTACGGGGTGACAGGGAGATGAGAATCACTCCCTTATGTCTGAAAAGTCTTGGTTTTGGTTCCTATTTTAATACAAGCTAATTTATAGAAAGATCAAAAAATGAGAAACCATGTTTATATCTGCCCCCACCCCATGCACAAATCTGGGGGTGGGGCACATGCCCCCTAATGTTTGCTTCCCTGGGAATGCACACAGTGGTGGAGAGCCAGCCTCCCTGTTGTCCCCAGACAAGCTGGCTGTGGCTCCATCTCACTGGTCCAGCTGGACCCCTGGCCACACATTCTGACCTGGGCCCCACACATTGCCCTGGCTAGGCAGTTTACCCAACCCCAGCCACCAACTGTGCCCCACTGCCTTCCTCACTGTGGTGTCCTCAATCAGTTCACCCCCCTCCTCTTCATACCCCTTCTGCCTCCATGCACAATTTCCTGAGTTTTTCTCCATCAGAGGAGAAATTCTGTACTTTTTTATGGAAAATGGAAAACCCATATCCTTGCACATGATACTGGGACCACAGTTGAGTGTATCAAGGGGAATCCAGGACAATTGTTGTCCTGGAATCATTCAGACTAGGACTGGGACTTGATGTTTATATTTTATGACTGTTGTGCCCAATTAGGGATGGGTGCTCATCCCTATGTGCTTGGCAGGAGGCCTGCTTGTGTGATCATGCATTAGATCCCATTGCACCTTATTGCCATTGCAGGGGAAGGCTGGGATCATGAACCCAGACTTTCCTTACACCAGTTCTCATGGCTGCAAGCCCCACAGCTGATGGGGCTCGGTAGGGTTTCAGCTGAAGCAGCATTTCCTGAGGCTCTCAGAGGGGTCAGCAGGGAAAATGCTACCGCCTGTGCAAGCTCCATACTTCACAAGGCTCATAGCAGGGGCAGCATTCTTCCTGTTGTGAGTCCTGCACTTCATGAAGCTTGCTGTGGCAGCAGCGTTCTTCCTGCTGCCCCTCTTGCGAGTCCCATAGCCACTATGAGTCCTGTAGCTGATGAAGCTCACAAGGGGGACAGTGTTCTTCCTGCTATAGGCCCTGTAGCTTAATAATGCTGCCACCATTGTGAGTCTTGTTAGCTTTGGGGCTAGCAGCAGGTGATACATGCATGTGGCTGGGATTCCCTCGATTGATGGGGCTCTCAGGCACAGGGCAGCACTTGGTTAAAATCAAAATATAAACATTAGCATTGCTTTTAAAGTACTGCCTTTGTAAGGGAGTGATTTACTATCTAAAGGCATCACAATATATTATTTTTAACATTCTTAGCTCCATTGAGGATATGGGATTCTCCTATCTATGATAAATTTGGCTTTGACAGAACAGCAATGATCAATATTACTAAATAATAATTCTGATATTTTTAGAGGGCAAGAGAATTATTGATTCAGGCTGATTACATATTATGCAGTATCTTCTAAGTACAGAGTGTTTCAAGTGCTGTGCACAGTAATTCCAACTGAAAATACAATTAGCAATTATGTGCTAAACCTAATTACTGTATTTGGGTATAGTTGATTATATAGTTCAGTGTATTTCATTTCCAAAAAGGTTATTGTACCACTTGTCCGGTAAAACTCGAGACTATTTTTTCCTGAAGTAGTAAAGCTAAAAGGAGAATTTTATGTCATCATAATTTTAATTGTGATATTTTTATAGGCTTTGTATTAACACGTTCTTACCATTATAATTTAACAATTGAGTTCCTGTACTATAAGAGAACATTAGTTTTGTTTGATGTTATTCTTTTTTTTCTTTTGCTAAATCCTGTAAGATTTCTTTCATTCAGAATTCTAATAATTGAAAATTAACTGACCATTTGAAAAGAGAAGTAAAAATATATAAAAATAGGTATATAGTACATAGGGCCAATCTCGGTCCCAGCTAAGTGTTCCTGGCAAAATAATCCTACTAGCTTGAGAGTTGAATATGACTTGAAATTTCTTTGCAGTACTAGGGCAGAAATGATGTTTTGGTTAAAGTAAAACTTTATTGTAGGAATATAATGAGTTCATGGAGTTTTTCCACTGACTTCAGTGAGAGCCGGATTGCAGCCAATATTTCCAGAAAATAATGTATTGCTAAACAAACCTACTCCAGATGGCTCTTCAAAGTGTACTGTGTCACACAGAGAGAAACATACACACTTAAGAATTTTAGACGTGTTATAGTACATTGGCTAGTAAACTTGTTAATAAAAACAATTCTTGCTTTCAGGTATGCTGCCTGACGTATTTGGATAAATTATTCATACACTATTTTGAAAATGGAATAAAATTCCAAAGCAAAAGAACTTAATAAAAGAAAAAGTACTAGCTATAACTTGAATGCAGCATGTATTTCAGCAATTTAGAATTAGCAGTACTAACTCTACTTTCACTTCCACTTTAGTATTGTGACTACGTCCTTTAGTTGTAGGGAGGTTTTGTAATAGGCTTGAAATGTATGGCAGTGTGCATATCATTGTTCTTTACTGCACTGTCTTAACTCAAATGTTCACATCCTAATAATTTTCAGCTTCATAGCTGGATTTTTTCCCCTTGTCTTCTATCAGCTTTTGCAACTAAAATTTTAATTTGTTGGTCTTCTAGAAAATGTTGGATGTGTGTTTTTAGCAAGTAGTAATTCCATTGAGAAGTGGGGCTGTTTGGCTGTTTTCAAACTAGGCTTAATGTAATTTACAATAATTATTAGTCCTATCTTGTTGGTTGGCCAAAAGGAGAAATTAGGCAACAGTATTGTTCCAAAGATTACTATATTTGGTTTGTCATTTTCTTTTGACATGGCTTTATAAAGCTGAGATACCTAAAGAGCCAGAGCACTACATTAAATTAGTTTTCCCTTGCTTTGCATTCATAAGGTTGTACCTCTTATGGACATGGACCATTCTGAAGACTGTTTCTGTTAAATTCTGTGCCTGTGAATTTCTTGTTGAAATTCTCAGCGCTTTTAGTTGTCATTGTAACCTTCCATGTTCAGGCAGATGTTTTACAACATACACTTAGCTGGCAACCATGAAACCTAAAATTGTTCAAACTCTTTGCTACAATAATAGATTCAGAGGCACATATTCAAGTAAGTAATATATATATCCCAAACTAGAAAAATATAAATTATTATATAGATGATTAATATCCTCTTCTGTTTTTATCTTATCAGAAATATGTATGTGTGTGCGCCTGTGTGTGTATATATGTGTGTGTGTGTATATATATACACACACGCACACACACATGTGCACACACACACACATTTCTGGTATGTGTGTGTATATATACACTATGTGTGTGTGTGTACATACACACACACCTCTACACACACACACACACACACACACATACACACACATATATGTATATGTATTTTTTAACCTTGTTGGAGGTTAAATTACTTTTTGTTTGACATTCTCTAGGAAGACAATGAGATATTTTTCACAACTGTGTTTCTTCTGTCTGCTGCACAATATGGCTGATACTGCTCACAGTTCAAGACCAAGCTGTTAAAGTCATGCATGAGTGTTATGCTGCACAGAGTTGTAGAAAGGACAGGATTGTAATGGATCTTTATAAAGGTTAGATGCTCTTTTGAAGAACTATTCAACTGGTTTGAATATGGGCTTCTGTGTGATGCAAATAAATATTTTAGAAGAGGTTTGAAATTGGTAGTAGGAAGAGGTAGGAGTGGCTCTTTTAACCTAAGCTACATACAGGCATTGTTTCTCCTGAAAGAGTTGCTTTTCCAAGAAAAATACATAAGTATACAAATGTGCAGCATTTTTCTCCCAGAGGAAAAATGACTTCTTCAACATAAAAATAACCTTGAGAACAATCTGGGTTAAATAAGTCCTGGGAGATTTCCTCCTGGGAAAGCAAATGTCTGCAGGCATTCCTAGTCAGAAGAAGAGAGTAGAAATTAATACTCTTAACTTGGCATAAGGAAGGACATTTAGCTTTTCTGTGTATTGACAAAATATGGTGGCTGTTTAGATGCTGTGATTCCCTACAGCTATGCTGGTGGGAAGAAAGAAGAAGAGGGAAAAGAGAAGACAAAAAGAGGCTGGAGTTGGATACTAGGTTTGAAAGGATGAAAGCTCAGTCAAATTGTGTCCTGTACAATGTCTCAGAGAAAGCCTGTGACAGTATAGGGTTAAATTCCCATCACCTGAGTCCTAGTCAGTGCCTTGAAACATGAACACCTCCTCTTCCTTCTCCTCTGAGGTCTGTACATTCATATGTGTTCCGCATATAAGGTTAAGCACATCTTTCCTCTTCTGCTCTGGGTAATTTAGTTTTAAAAGGGAAATCCTTCCCCCGCCCAACTTTTTTTCTAAATTTAAAAGGTCTTTCTGTGACTTAGGACATTGAAGAACCAACTGTATAGCTAACCTGGCAAATTGTATAAAGAATCAAAATCTGATCCCTAAAGTGCAATGGGAAATACGGAACTCAGCATTCAAATGTGTACAGTTTGGCAACACACATTTCCCATCCAGACACAGAAGTTATCATACAAGTTTTCATTAATGCACATGCATCTTTTTAAAATTTAAACTAGCATTTTAAATGGTACATATGCTTACCCAGAAGTCATTTAGGCCAGTCACTTCTTAGAAAATACTACCTTTTGGCCTTCACTCATTTTTTTGGAACAAATTTTCTGTGGCAAAGACCACATCAAGTCAAAATGTTTTTTAACACTATAGATTCCTGTTTGAAATATCTGGGATGAAAGCTGTGTAACTGTTTGCATATCTAATAATGCTAATATACAAAACCCCACTGAACCCTTAAATGGGTCTCCTGGCACCTGAGGGAGCTCTGGTACCTTGGTTGAGAATCACTGATGTAAGCCTTCAGAATAGAAGCAGAGTTTTATACTATTGGTGACTCACGCCACTAAAAGGCAATGTACTTATAGACAAGTTGCAGAGTCACAAAAAAGTATTTTTTTATGCTAAGCATCCGGTTAATCTTAAAAAATGTCCAGTGGCGTGGAAATTGAGTGTGGAAATAGAATCATACACCTAAGAATGTCCCATTCTTTAGTACCGAATGAACATTTGGTAAATATAGCATAGTCACAAGTATGGGGGAGGGAGACAGAGAGTCAGACTGACAAGTATTTCTCAGTCTTGGAAATCTTGTTACTACAGATAATTATTGTAGTAAATGGGTTCTTGGCCTCAGAGCTAGTTTGCTATGGAAAAGTCATGTATGTGTGGATTTAGTCTTGATCCAGCCTAGACAATATATGCTACTGCAAGTTGCTGATTTGGTAAAAAGAAATTCCAGGAAGAGAGGGTTTTTTTTGAGAGGCTAGTGACTAGCTGAAAAGTGCTCACATACTGGCATAGCATATATAAAACTAAGGGGAGTATTCAAAAAATGTCTTCCATTTGAAAGTAACAAGGCTTTTGTTTGCAGTCTAGAACTTGGTGACTTGACATTCCAGTTTCAGTGAGGCCCAAAAATTGTGTTAGCATGCTTTTTGTGTTTTGTTTTGTTTTAAAAATTTTAAAGATCGAATTCTGGGCATGCATAAGCAGAAGTGTTCAGCCTCAACAAAGTTCTCCATGTTCAGACGAAATCAGTGCCTGCTGCCTTTGAAACATCCTGTTCTGCTGCTGTAGACATACCTTTGTGGTGGTGGGTGTTTAAACGGTGAAAAGAAAGTCAGAGGATTCATATGCTGTCATGGCACTTACTTGGGAATTTATGTAGACTAATAGAAGGGACTCTTTGCTGTAGAGCTTCTCTGTGACGAAAGTTCCAGGGAGATGGATATATGCTTTTTTCCCTAGGATTATATGCTTTTCATACAGAATGAAGAAGACAGGGGTTTTTTTGATAAGGGGAAGGGGTGTTTTGTTTTTCTGTTTGTTTCTTGTTGTTGGTTTTTATAGGAGGTCCAGAGATGCAAGACCTGCATGAAGATGGTGCTAGCATTCAGGAAATATACCTTCCATGTAGTCTTCACCCAACAACAGTTTCCAGGGTTTGGAGGTTGCATCTTTTCTTATACATCTTTCCATCTGATAGATTCAGACCTACTATCTGAGTGCACTGATTTAGAAAAAATTCCATAGGGGCTCCCTTGCATATGATAAATATGCTTGTCAGGGTATTGGATCTAAAATATTGTAAGAAAGATTTAGGTGAAACTGGGCGCATCTATACGTGACTCCATGTCGCTGTAGCAATGTGCTACATGGAGAGCTGGAGACTTCACAAACTGCTCCTTCAGGATTCTCTTTAAATATGAATTGATGTCAGTTCCTGAAAAGAGTTACTTGCACCTTCTCTGCTGCTAAGCTAGGGTTCCATCATAATGGCTGCTAAAAGGGCGAAGAGAGCTTAAAGGGGTAGAAAAGACACTTGTAGTGCCTGCAGGATTTGGAGTCCAAAAATACACAATTATTTTACTTCTGTATTCTTTGAATAGACTTTCAAAAGTGTGTTGATTCAAATAATTGTTTTCCTTCATAATAGCAGAACTTGAATAATGCCAATTAAATAAGAGAGTGGCATTGCACCTACAGAATTGCATTGTAATTTATACGGTAAACCAGTAGTATGAACATGGTTGAAATTAGAAATTCATCATCAGCAACAACGACAAAAACCCCCACTTTTGAATAATAGTAGATAGATATATTTCCTTGTCCTCAGCTTCATTGTTCCCTACTTTTCCCTTTTTTGTTCTTTCCATTGTTTTCAGCCCTATACAGAAAAGACCTGTTGTTCTAGTGGGAGAAGACTGCATTAAACTGTCTTTGAGACTTTGGGGGCCACCCATGCAGTCCTTTGAAGATTGCTTCAAAGAGACATCACATTCCAGCTGTGTATTCCCACCCCTTTATCAATTTTGACTCAGAAGGCAAAGAATGATACTTTCTGTCCATTTGTAAGGTATATAGTAGCAGCTACAGCTATCTGACTGAAATTAGTTTAGTTTAGGATTTTCTGAACTGGTGCAACACTACAAAATGAAATGTCAAGATAGTTTATATGTCTTTATTTTTGATGTAAGGCCAGATTGTGTATGTGCATGAAAGAAAGGGGAAGATCCATGTAGCAGCTAGACACAATTGCAGGAGCTACAAAAGTGAAGAGGAACAGAGTCTCAAACAATAGAAAATGTTACATCATGCTAAAGCGTGATATAATAGGGCCATGTTCCTTCTGCCTGGCCAGGGCCTGCTAAAAAGGATTAACCCCAGAGTCTGAATATACAACAAATATTTCCTGAGGATCGCCAAATCACATTTCTGTTTGACTATTACGGGGAATGAGTTCTGCAGATTAAAGATGGTCAGGTCATTCTAACAATGTTAGAAATGTCTTTGGCTGGTATTGAAAATCAAACTTCAAGCATATTTTGACAGCATAAATCCTACAGCATACCTTGCCCCTTCTGAGAACATATGTGTAAATAGACTCTATAAGAACTAGCTCTCAAAATTTTGATGGGTTTTAAATTTTTTCAGAGCTTAGTACTTGCATACTGACCAAGTATGCAAGCTTTTAGTATGACAAGTGGAAGGAGGGGAGGGTATAAAGGGAGAGAATGGGAAAATTAAAAAAGCAACAAAACTGTACAATACAGATGTAAGACTATTATAAAAAATCAGGTAATCTCCCCAGCCCTTACTCAAGTTTAATTCGTTATTATTTCAGGGAAAATTAAGAAAAAAAACATAGACTTATATATCAGGTAGTGTTTATAGTGTTGCTCTGGCGCTTCCTTTGGTAGACTTGGTTCTTAGGAAATCAAAAGGAGTTTTTGATTTAGAAGGTAAACCAGGTACAAGTTTCTTATGATACTTACAAAACAGCTCCATGCTCTGTTCTGTAGCCTGAAAGTTATGGTCATATTACAAGGTTCAACAATAAACCGTATGCAGTTCCTAGACATAATATGGCAGGAACATGTTTCAAGTCTTTATGTTTTGCTTTCTTTAGAAGACTGGCTCAAACTTAAAAAATATTTTTCAAAACCTAACAAATCTCAACTTTTCACTGTTTCAGTTTTAACAAAGTGTTTTTTGTTGTCCTGCACCTTTCAAGTCCGGGGCTTTTGTGTGGAAATAAAAACAATGAACAAAGAAACAATAAGCATTGTACATTTGCTCTTCTGTGAAAGATTGCTTTGTAGTAGGTAACTGTAGGGGAACTGTGGTGAAAGCTACTCCTTGTGACTTAGCTTCAAGGTAATTCCCTGCGCTGTATATTTTCTGCAAAGTGATGCATCCTTGGAATCCTAAGCAGGAGATGGCAGCTCCAGCTAGCGAAAGATTTTTGCTCTTCAGATGCATTCCCTAAGGAGCCTTGCAAGCTGAAAACTGTTGAAATTAGTGCCAGCATGGATTTATTTTATTGTATGAACAGGGATGAACAAATATTTATTGTAGCTGATGGCTCAGTGGACTACCAAAGTGAGCCATTTAGTAGACTGGAGCATGTTTTGTGGCCTATATAATTCATTTTAGCTTTCTAAACACCTCTGGCACTGCTTATCTAACAGACAATGAAATATTTCACTCTGAATTCTTTTGAATGAAGTAGCTGTTAATGTTTTGCCATTTTTGAGTGAGATAGTTGTAATCTTTCTTTTGAACACCTTCTAATATATACAATTCTAATATGTATTGTATACATTTAGATAGTAGTTTTTTCTCTTCAGGGAACCAGAAATACTTCACTTATATGTAAGTATTTCTTTTTGAACCAATGAACAGTATTCACTTCTGGAGTGGAACTTTACAGCTTTTTTTACTAGGACATGCTATAGCAGAAACATACACAGCAATTTAGGACAAGAAGGGATAAAGAATAGAGCATACACATGAAATGAACAAACCATGCAAAAACCTTTTTTTATTTTTTTCCTTTTAAAGTGTTTTTAAACAGGATCAATGCTTTATTTAAAATGCTCTTCTAAACAGCAGCAGAATAAGATACAATATATTTATATACAGGGCATGTATGCCCAAGTTTCCCAGACAGTACTTTTGCCAGTATCATGCAGGCAGTATTCAACCCCAAAACTCCCTTTAGCTTTTTCTCAGAATCACACTACAAGAGTTTCACTGGTTCCCAAGGGTTTTCTTGATGCTTTCTCCCTGTGCTTTTGTGATGTTGCTATTCTTTTTCTCTTATATGTAGGGACTTAAATCATGGCAAGACAAAGAAATTGTTATGGCTTGGTCATGGCAGGAAAAGCTGATTTCATAGGCATTTTCCATCAGCCTCACCCCTTGCCTCTGACTGGCGGAGAGGCCCGGAGGGCAGATGGTGATGAGGGTATGGCAGCCATCTTGATTGCTGGCTGCTCTTCATGCTGCCCTACCACCTGGTGCCTTCCCTTCCTGGGCTGCAAGGCAGGAAGGACCAATGGCTTCTATAGGGGAGCCAGCATTTTATTTTTGTTACATTTTTTTAAAGTTTCTTTTGCAGATAGTTGCAGATTTCACAATTTCCATGACATCACAAATTGAGTTGGTCCCTACTTATATGTATGATGTCCTAGACCAGAAGACAGCAATGCAATCTGGAGCACAGGATGTCAACAGGAATTCAGGAAGAAGGATTTATAGACTAGGAAACCAAGAGCCATAAGCAAAGCCTGGGACACTAGGATCAGAGTCAAGCATTTACCACAAATGAGGTAGCTGAGGTCAAAGCTAGGTATCTATCTGGTTGCCCAGGTGTCAAGCTAAGGCTCAAGACAAGGTCATGGTCTGTGTAGCAGTTGATCAAGGTCAGGAGTCCAAGATAGCAACACTTAAATGTTATTGATGGATGCATTATTGTATGCATCTTCCTACATGAAGTGGGAATATTTTATAGCCCTTCTGTAAGAGACTTGTGGCTCTTATCAGGTCATGTGGTCACCCACTGGTAACTCATGGGAGGGCCCAGATGAGACTGGGGTTGATGGTTGGAGAACTATTTGCCAGGTAGTGCTGAAGATTACATTTTTTCCTGTAGGTACAAAAATATGGGTTTGACTCCCCGGGGTCCTGACATACCCAGCCCCAGCACACAGTATGCAGACTCCTGCATTTGCATTTAGACTCCATGGTCTGAAAAAGTTACAGTTTTATTTTCATGTTATGCAGTGCTGGTTTGCTTTTTCTTTTCCAGTTACAAATTCAACTGGTTTAACTTCCTTCCAGCTCTCTGGTATTCCTTTATTGTTCCCAGTATTGTACTACTTTTGTTTTCTAATGGCTCCAAGTATCACCCTTTCATTCCTGGTTCAGTCTTTTTCTATCTCTCCAAGCAAACAGTTTGTATTTACTATTCACTATGGAGTGTTTTTGTTATTTAACTCAGCCCATCTACCTCTTTCTTAGGCTTAAGGAAAAGCAGCATCTCACAACTATACAGCTTGTCTAGTTACAAATATCACAAAAAAATCCTTGCCTGCCTTATACTTCCTGGACCATCATGGCTACAAAACACTACAATCTTCTACCCTATGTAAAGGCATCAACACTGTTGGAGTTTTTTCTACCTGAGTGAAAAGTTGCACCTCCAGATTCTTGAATCTAAAGAGCTATTTCGGGGTTGGATTGTCGGTTCTGAAGATAAAATTCCTTTTATACAAATAATGACCAATATGTTCTATAGATATAACGGCTGCCAAAATTTCCATTCAGGTGGTGCAATAATTTTTCTCTCCATAAAATTAAACTGATGAAGTAATAAGCCTTTCTCCACTCAAGTCCTTTTTCTTCTTGTCCCTAAATCCATCAATACTTGCTCTGTGAAAGGGAGTTTGAAAAAAAACCCCACAGCCAAACGCAGTTCTCTGAGACTTTTTCAGCTTTCTGCCAACCTGTGGGAGGGTTTAAAATGCTGACAAACTTATGAAATAATTATTCAATGATAGAAGCAAAGTCCTGAAATACTCTAAATATTTGTGAATTTCTAAAGGTCTTGTTATATGTTAATTTTGGGCAGCTCTTAACACCTGGAGCTGTTAACACCTGGATTGTCTACACATTAACACCAGAAGCTAGTGTTAAGCACTTGTTATGCAGCTCAAAGTTACACCACCCAGGGCAGGATTATTTCTGATCCATGTTCCCCAGCTCATGTTACTAGGTGCTAGGTGTAGCCACTCTAGGTTAAACCTTAGTATAAACAACCCACCTGCTTCCTTCCCCCCACCCAACCCCACTGGCCTGAATTGGGCCTGCTCCCATGCTCCATAGTTTCATAGTAGCTAGGGTCAGGAGGGACCTAAACAGATCATCTAGCCTGACCCCCTGCCACAGGCAGGAATGAATGCTGGGTTCACAAGACCCCAATATTGCCTTCTGATCTCTAACCTAAATATATTCTCCATCAGCTTATTACCATTGTTCCTCATCACCCCAGGTGGTGCTGGGGAGAAAAGGACTCTGCTAATTTGCTGTTGATCCACCTGATGAGTTTGTAGGCAGCCACCAGGTCTCCCCTAAGCTTTCTCTTGCTGAGGTTGAATAGGTTCAAGTCCCTCAGTCTCTCCTCATAGGGCCTATCCTGCTGCCCTCTCACCAAGCGGGTGGCCCTCCTCTGAACCCTCTCCAGGCTGGCCATATCCCTTTTGAAGTGCAGTGCCCAGTACTGGACGCAGTACTCCAACTGCAGCCTGACCAAAGTCACGCAGAGGGTGAGTATCACTCTATGGACTGGCTTGAGATTCATCGTTGGATGCATGACAAGGTATGGCTGGCCTTGCTGGCTGCGGTCTGTCATTGGCAACTCATGTTCATCTTGGAGTCGATAATGACTCCAAGATCCCTTTCTGCCTCTGTGCTTTCAAGAAGATGTGGGAGCCGAGAAATGCCGGCGGAATGGGGCCGCCTTTAGAGCAGAACTAGTTGAATAAGAGGCAGCAGTGGGTTGCAACAAAAAAACTTTACTTACAAACTGTAGTACACAGATTCTCATCAATGCATACAGTGTAGGCACAATTCATAGACAGCAGACAGGCACACATTGCTCACACTCATGTGGGGACAGGATATGTTATGGAAAACTGCAACGGGAAGTTGATGGTGGGTGATCAGGCCTCATCCATGGCTCTGAAGTACACGTGGAGATCTCTCCCTATGCGTGTTTGAGCACTCCTCTGATTTGGGTTGGCATCGGCCAAGCCTTTCATGCAGCCAGCGAGCCAATTGCCGACCGCCACGTGTGCATACTTTTCTATAAGCCAATCATGAGCATGCACTCGCTGGTGCAGCTGCAAACCTTTGGTGGGCTCTGATCTTGCACCAAGGACTTTTCCTGCCTTACAGGGAAAATCCCTGCACCGGAGACTCGCAATGTGCCTGACACAGCCGTGCCGAGGCACCTTTTTAACCGATCTGCTTTGACAGAAGGGAACTCCCCAGCCTGTATGTATGCTGTGGATTCCTTCTCCCAAGGTGCAGCACCCTGCATTTATCTGTGTTGAACCTCATCCTATTCTCATTTGCCCACTTTTGTAGTCTGTCTAAATCTATTTGCAGCCTCTCTCTCCCTTCATATGTATCCACCTTGCCCCACATCTTGATGTCATCAGCAAACTTGGACAGCGTGCTTTCTACCCCCTCATCAAAGTAACTGATGAAGATGTTAAACAGTGTAGACCTGAGGACCAAGCCCTGGGGTACCCCACTGCTCACATCTCGGCAGGTTGACTACAACCCATCCAGCACTACTCTCTGGGTGCGCCCCATCAGCCAATTTTTTACCCATCCAACTGTGTAGGCTTCAATGCCACAGTCGCTTAATTTATTGATGAGAATGGGGTAAGAGACATTGTCAAAGACCTTCTTAAGGTCTAGAAAGACTACATCCATCGTAGTGGACATCACCCAAGGATTTAGTGTCTTGGTCATAAAAGGCAATCAGGTTGGTCAGGCAGGACCTGCCTTTGGTGAGCCCATGCTAATTACCTCTGAGCATGATCTCCCTTGCTGGCCCCCCACAGATGTGCTCCTTGATGATTCTCTCCAAGATCTTTTTGAGCACCAAGGTGAGGCTTACAGACCTATAGTTACTCGGGTCCTCCTTCCTCCCTTTCTTGAAAATTGGGACCACATAACCAGTTTCCAATCCCCTGGCACCTGGCTGGATGATAACGAATGCTCATACAGCCAGGCCAAGGGTTCTATGATGACCCCTGCCAGCTCCCTCAAAACCCTTGGGTGAAGGGCATCTTGACCTGCAGATTTAAAAATGTCTAGCCCTTCCAGAAGATCCCTAACTACATCTGCACTGACTGAAGACCTGACAGAGCCATCCCTGAGATTGTCCCTACCTCTGGTAGGTGGGATGTCCCAGTCCCTATTCAAGAAAAGAGAGGCAAAGAAACTGTTAAAACTATCAGCTTTCTTGTCTGGTGTGGCCACAAGATTACCATTTGTGTCTTGCAGGGGCCCTACATTGCCTGATGCCCTCTTCTTCCTCCCACTGTATTTGAAAAAGGACTTTTTGTGATCCTTAATCCTGGATGCTAGCCCGAGTTCCATCTCTACCTTGGCCTTCCTAATAGCCCTCCTACACTCACGGGCTGAGGAGGAGTACTCCTTCTTGGTGATAGCTCCTCCCTTCCACTGGTTGTATGCCCCCTCTTAGTCCACAGGCATTGCTGAATGCTCTTGCTGAGCCAAGGTGGTTTCTGAGCACTCTTATACCACTTGCTTCTCTCGAGGACTGTTATCCTTTGGGTCTGGAGGATCGCCCCCTTGAGGTATGACCATCCCCCATGGATTCCCATCTCTGCTACCTTCTGGGCCCTCAGTGCCTCCCCCACTAGTCTCCTAAGCTCATTGAAGTTGGCCCTTCTGAAGTCAAGGGCTCCACAGCATCAGTGGTTCTCAATTGGGAGTACTGCCACACTCAAAGTGTTGGAGGGGTGCCATAACTCTTAAAATGTTGAGAACCATTAGTCTAGAGTATTAGCTAGCTCTCGAGTCTCAGTTTCCTATTACTAGAAATTTCACTCTTGTTAGTTGTATGTCTAAGGTAGGGTACCTCTTTTCATTTTTTTTTTACTTTATTTGTTTCATCATTCTTATTTTTTTAATAAAATAGAAAGGTAAGTGAAGCTTATGAACTAGTGGAAGGTTCAGTTATGCCCTTATCATAGAGTCATTGAGAAATAAGGTTGGACAGGACCTCCTTAGGTTATCTAGCCCAACTTCTTGTCTTAATCAGGATGATCCCTATCTAAACCATCCTTTTCAAACCTTTTTAGCAAGACTATAGACAACCCTGACACAATCACAAGACATTACACCCTAATTGATCACAGGTAAAGCAGGGAGACCATGATGACTAATGTCCTGCTGCTGCAAAGAAGAGGGCCATGGTCCCTGCTACAGAGGAAGGAAAAAAATGTACTTTCCATATTAATCTGACCATGGGGTGAAATTCCTTCCTAACCCCAAATATGTCAATCAGTCTGACACTGAGCAGAGGGATAACACCCTCTAATCAGAAACCTCCTGTTTTGATTATAGGCATACCTCAATAATAATTCCCAGTTTTGGCTGCTGCCAACACCTAGTGCTTCTGAGGAAGGCTTTAAAAAACCAAAAAACAAAACTCTATCCTGCCCCTTGTGACAACCAGCAAAGTCCAGAAGTATGGGTGATATCCAGAATAGATCATCTGTGGCCAATGCCTGTCCAACCTCTTCTTGAACACCTCCAGTGACAGAGAGTCCACAACTTCTCTACGTTTCTGTTCCACTGCCTCACTGTTCAAACAGTGAAGAAGGTTTTCCTGATAGCTGATTCATACTTACCTTGCTGAAACTTCAAGCCAACAGTCTGTGTCCTACTCTACAACAAAAGAGAAAATGTGTTTTCCTTTTTCTTTTTGTTGGCTTTTCAATCAAGTATTTGATGACTTATCTTCCATTTTGAGTGTCTTTTTTGGTGGGAAGGAATAGCTGGAGCATATGAGATGATACATTTTTGTCAAGAAAAAGGGAGTTTCAGCAGTCACATGACTGTTTGTGAATTAATTTAAAATTTCTGACCCAGATTTTTATTTTTTTTATTTTGGAGGGGGAGGGGGCAGGATGAATTAAACAAATTGCCAGATCAGGAGATATAGGTAGAATTACCTTTGCCCAATTCTTTTTAAATCTTCCAGGAGAGTTTTCTAATCAACAGTTTGTGAAGTATTCTGGTGTGTAGTAAAGCAGTTCCATGAGTATTCATAAAAGGGAGAGAAAGAGCAGCTCTTTAGGCTCGATGTTATGGGGCATGTCTGAGAGAGGGGACACAAGTTTAAATACCTGTTTAGACTTCAGGAAGGCCTTCAATATGGTATCCCACCCCATACTGGTGAACAAGTTAAGAGGCTGCGACTTGGATGACTACACAGTCCAGTGGGTGGCGAATTGGCTAGAGGGTCGCACCCAGAGAGTCGTGATGGATGGGTCGGTTTTGATCTGGAAGGGTGTGGACAGTGGGGACCCACAGGGTTTGGTCCTTGGATCTATACTCTTTAATGTCTTCATCAGTGACTTGGACGAGGGAGTGAAATGTACTCTGTCCAAGTTTGCAGATGACACAAAGCTATGGGGAGAAGTGGACACA
>JAGPOW010003642.1:77220123-77231700 GCA_030014935.1 Caiman crocodilus
GAAATAATGGCCACAAGCTAGCAGAGAGCAGATTTAGACTGGACGTTAGGAAGAACTTCTTCACAGTTAGAGTGGCCAAGGTCTGGAACGGGCTCCCAAGGGAGGTGCTGCTCTCCCCTACCCTGGGGGTCTTCAAGAGGAGGTTAGATAGGCATCTGGCTGAGGTCATCTAAACCCAGCACTCTTTCCTGCCTATGCAGAGGGTTGGACTCGATGATCTATTGAGATCCTTTCTGAGGTCCTAACATCTATGAATCTATGAACCTGCCCCAATAAATATTTATGTACATAGATATATATATTTTTAAAAGCTCCTACAGTAAAGATGGAGACAATCACCCCCAAAATATCTTATACTTTATTTAAAAAAAAAAAAAATTGTAGCTTCTTCCAGAAAAGAAATGTTTTGAGACTAGATTAACAGGATGCCAGAGGACGTATAGTCTCCTGTTTATCCAGAAACCAGGTGGTTGTATAGATGATGTTGTTCTGAATCTCCCTCAGGCTGCGAAGGGAATCTAACCTAATCTTTCAAATCCTGTGAGTACTCTAATCAGTAGGCTGTTGGAAAAATGGAGGCTACTATGTTTTTAAGTGAATAAAATCTTTCCTGGAAAAAAATAGTAACCCAGCTATATTCGTGGTACATTCCCTCAATGGCTTGTAATGCCTCTCCTCTCTTTGCTGAATGGTGTAGTAACTGTTTAATGGGCTGGCTTCCTCCAGCATCAATCTTGTACTGGGCTACTGAAGTTGAACATATAGTTTTGCTGGATCAGCAGAACAACTCTTGATTTCTAACCAGAACTGTGTCTCAGATCTCTCTGCTGGTCTTCATATAAATGCATATTGCTGTGACAGAAAAGACCAGATGAAACTGGGAGCTTACTTTCCCCCAGCATTTCCTAGATTAACTGTGTTATTTTTTGCAGCTAAGGTTACCTTTTCACTGTCTGCTGCTTATCTGAAATGTTCAGGTCCACAAGAAGATTAGTAGCTAAACTTCTCCTGAGACCCTTAATCTTAAAGCAAATCTCAACCACTCCTTCCTTTGCTGGTAAGGATCTGTGTATTATTGTGGTTTCTGCCCATAAAGGTAAAACAACTTATTCACTGCAAGTCAATAGTCTACAAATATCTATAACTATATAATCTATATCTATATCTATCTTCACACAGGTTATGTCCTTAAAGGGAGTTTTAACAAATTGAATTTCCTGGAATTTATTAGACAACGAAACCCAAATTGATTATTAGCTAACCTGCTACCTTAACTATCTAGACTTTGCATTTGAATTCCAGATGTCTAGTTTGCAAATCACTTTTTCTCTTTTTGTGTTTATTCACGATTCAAAGTCAGTCACATTTTAAGACCAATGCATGCAATTATTCAATTTTGAATTTTCTATTCCTCATTTTTTTAAGTATGTCTGGTCTGATACCTGTTAAATTTATGCTAGCATCTCCCATCCCTGTGCATTTCACAGATATTATTTCACACTGAACTTCCATTATTGTTAATTAACTATCCTGATCTGACCAAAAACTATTGGGAATGACCTCTCAGCTCTATCAGTTTGTTGGATTCCAACTCTAATTACATCAACAGTACTTTTATTCCCCTCCCACCCCTCTTCCCTGGGGAGTCACAATTAATAGAACTACCTTCCTATGGGTAACTTTCCTTATGTTGCAAGTAAAACTTTTTTCCTGGCTATTCCAGACATCATGAACCTGATTACAATTGCTCCTTTCACTACCCATATTATGAACAGGACTATACTTATTGTATTCATGGCAACCCATTTTCAACTTCTTTAGTAGTGGCTTTTTAGTCTGTTGATGAACTTTTTTTGTGAAGTAGCAAGTTTGCTATCCATATATTATGGAAACACAAGTTTCCAAAATTCATTTGTCAGTTCTTGGGGAGGTCTCTTCTTTCCTACATTTTGTAATAGTTAGGTAGACCCTGACTAGTCCTAGTTCCTGCCTGATTCCATATAACAGTGAGGTTTTGTACTAGAAGTGGGTAAAGTTGGTGAGTCTCTTTTCTTTTCTGGAAGTAAGTTCTGCAGCATCGTCAAAGTTGAGCCATTCAAGCTGGCTACTATACATCTATCCTTTCTGTTTGTTTTACTGGGTGTATCTGCACATGGACTTTACTGTGAAGTTGACTAATTAGCTCTGCAGTAAAGCCTCACAGATTACATGTGTTCTGGTATTAGGACACTGTAAATTAATTAACTTTGCCATAGGATAGTATTGTTGGGGCTAATATTATACTATGGCAAAGTAATTTACTTCACTGACAATGTAGATAGTGATAGGGGCTGGCAGGGGTATGAGGGAATTAAGCAATAGTTTCTTTGGTTACATTTCAAGCCTTTTTTCAGGCAGCACTCTGAACAAATGTATTCATTCTCAACTTTATGCCTCAGATGTTCTTAACTAAATTATGCTGCAAAATAATCTGTCTGTCTGTAGGATATCCCAACATCCTAGAGAGAAAACGTCTTTATCCTGTTGCCAATCTAGTGTGTAGTGGATGCTCATAAAGTATCAGATAGAATTTAAGGTGTCAACATTGACTAATATAACCCTAAATGGCCTGGTACCTCCTTATCTGAAAGTTGGTTTCTCTCTTTCTTTCATACTGCCATAAGTGGGAGTATACAGTGTTTTATATAAACTGTTATATATTGAAGTGTTATGAAAGGAGGCCTTCAGCTTTGAACCTCATTCCTCCCTGTTATTCTGAAATTTCCCAAGTTCCTTGAATTTCAGGAGGTGAAGCAAGGTCCTTTGTCATCTTTGGCTGTGTGTAATGGGAAGAGTTTGGGAATATTTAGTTGGTTCTTTTCTATGAGTTATAGGTTACTATAGATGGCGTTGGGGGTGTGGAGAAGGAAGGAGAAAGCAGAAGGTTGAAAGGAAGGGACTACTTCTATCTCTTACATAGGGTAGGTAATATTTACATAGACATCTCCCTCAGGTGTGGATTTCTCTAAAACTATACTTGCTTATTTAGATTTTAAAAACTCCACAGCAAAGTACCATAGCATGGAGTGCTATTATATATATTTAAAGAGCACAGTAAAGCATGGTGATAAAAGGTCTGTTTAAATCAAATTTGAATCCGAAGTATAGAGGTTTAGTTTAGTCCCCAGTGCCTGAGAGGGAATATAGAGCAGTTTCAGGAAAAATTAGATTCTCTTTCAGTTTTTCCAAGAAAATACTTGCAGGTCTGTAAAAGAATTGTATTTTTTTCATAGATCAAATTAGTTTAATATAACTTTCTCCCATTCTATGATACCTAGCTAGTTTAAGGCAAAAAATCTACTTTTCGTATTCTGCAAAAATACACATGATGATGATGAATGATAGCATATAGAATGTAATGACTAATAATGAAATAACTTCTTCATTTATATTTTATATGTTGCAAGGAAGATAGCAATATCAGTTGTCAGAGATACCTTTTATTGGGGTCTCTACCATGTTATGATTAAAATCTAAGGTAATAAATTCTTCCTATTGTCTTTGAGAGATGAAGATTAGATCCTCAGTATGTTATATGAAAAACTAGTGGCACACAATATATTTTACTGCCAATGAGGCTTCAGTTTCTGTTCCACCCATTTGGCCTCAAAGGGCCTGTTGACACTGCATTGTACAGGTTTCAGGATTGCCACCATAGAAGCCATATTTACATACTCAGTCCCATACCACACACTGTAGGGATGAAAAAGGTCATCTAGCCACTGACTAGCATGCATATATGAACATGAAAAAGAATAGATTCATAGATTCATAGATGTTAGTTTCAGAAGGGACCTCAATAGATCATCAAATCCAACCCCCTGCAAAGGCAGAAAAGAGTGCTGGGTTCAGATGACCCCAGCCAGATGCTCATCTAACCTCCTCTTGAAGACCCCCCAGGGTAGGGGAGAGCACCACCACCTTGGGAGCCCATTCCAGACTTTGGCCACTTTAACTGTGAAGAAGTTCCTCTTAACATCCAGTTTAAATCTCCTCTCTGCTAGCTTATGGCCATTATTTCTTGTGACCCCCCCCCAGGGGTACCTTGGTGAGTAGAGCCTCACCATTTCCCTTCTGTGTCCCCATCATGAACTTATCGGCAGCCACAAGGTCATCTCTCAACCTTCTCTTGCAGAGGCTGAAGAGGTCCAAGTGCCCTAGTCTCTCCTCATAGGGCTTGTCCTGCAAGCCCTTAACCATATGAGGGTCCTTCTCTGGACCCTCTCCAGGTTATCAACAACCCTCTTGAAGTGTGGTACCCAGAATTGCATGCAGTATTCCAACTGCGGTCTGACCAGCACCCAATAGAGAGGAATTATCACTTTCTTGGCTCTATTTGTCATGCACCTGCTGATGCATGATAAAGTGCAGTTACTTTTCTGATGACTTCATCACACTGATGGCTCATGTTCATCTTGGAGTCCGCCAGGACTCCAAGATCCCTTTCTGCTTCCATGCCACCAAGCAGGTCATTTCCTAGGCAGTAGGTGTGCTGGACATTTTTCCTCCCTAGGTGCAGCATTTTGCATTTCTCCTTGTTAAATTGTATTCTATTGTTCTGTGCCCACTTGTCCAACCTATCCAGGTCTGCCTGTAGTTGTTCCCTGCCTTCCGGTGTGTCCACTTCTGCCCACAGTTTAGTATCATCCACAAACGTGGACAGAGTGCACTTCACTCCCTCATCCAAGTCACTGATGAAGACATTAAAGAGTATCGGTCCAAGGACCAAGACCTGTGGGAGCCCACCACCCACGTCCTTCCAAGTTGATACTGACCTATCCACCACCACTCTCTGCATTTAACCCTCTAGCCAATTTGCCACCCACTGGACTGTGTAATCATCCAAGTCACAGACTCTTAACTTGTTCACCAGTATGGGCCTTAGGCCTTCCTAAGGTTTAAGTATACAACAGCAACCCCTACTCCTACATCCAGGTGTTTTGTAACCTGGTCATAAAAAGAGACTAGATTAGTCAAGCATGATCTACCTGCTATGAACCCATGCTGGTTTCCCCTCAGCAAAATTTTTCCTGCTGGGTTCTTGCATATATGAGCCTTATTAATCTTTTCAAAGACTTTGCCAAGGATGGAGGTGAGATTGACTGGCCTATAGTTGCCTGGATCCTTCTTCCCCCCTTCTTGAAAATAGGGACCACAATGGCCCTTTTCCAGTCCTCCGGGATCTGGCCCATGGGTCACAAGTGTTCAAATACTCTTGCCAGTGGCTGTGCAATGACATCAGCCACTGCCTTCAGTACCCTCAGATGGAGCTCATCTGGGCCTGCCGACTTAAATGCATTCAGTTCTTCCAAGTGACTCTGCAATATCTCAGGGTCAATGCTTGGCAGCCTGGTGTCCTGCTGTTGTCTCTCTACAATCCCATTGTGAGACTTGTCTTGCCCCTCGTTTAGGAACACTGAGGCAAAGAACTCATTGAGGAGTTCAGCCTTGTCCCCCCTGCCCATCACCAATTGCTTTTTCCCATTCAGTAGCAGTCCTATTCCACCCTGGGCCTTTATTTTGCTCCCAATAATATCAGTCCTAGCTGTATCCCAAGTGTGTCCCTATAAGTAACTACATTTTTTTTTTCTAACATGTGATGTCTGCAAAGCATGAGCAAATGGGTAGGGCTGTTTTCATCAAGATCACTCTGAGCATTAGATGGCAGAGCATAGATGGCTACTAAGGGATAATTAAATGATGTTAAGACATTTAAGTCTTGAAGTACAGTTGTTTTCCACTCTGACTGAGCCCCTGAAAAACTGTTAATACATCTACTTTTTAAACATGAATTTCAGTTTTAAGCAGTAGAAGAGGAAAGGGAGAAGCAACTTCTTGCCTGTAGCTTAGTGGCCAGGGCACATGCCTAGGAAATGAGGGGGAAATGAGTGCTAAGTATCAGTGGAGCTGAGGGCATTTGAAGTAGCATCTCTTTTTCCCAGAAAAATGCTGTTCATGCTGGGCTGTGAGTTAGCTAGATTAGCACAGTGAATAGATTACAGGTTGGAAGAGAACCCTAGGCTCTGATTCCTACTTCTAAACATATTTATGCATTATATCCATTGATTATTACATGCAAAATGAATAAACAGGGATGGGAGCAAGAAGGAGAACACAGGGCTCTGTCCCTTCCAAGAGAAGGTCCTTTTCTTTGGTCTACAGAATTATGTTCCACCTTAGGTACTCCATTTGCCCATGATTCTTGCATTACTTTTTGTCCAGTGATCCAACTTAAAAAGAAGGGATAGAGAATACCCTAGCCCATAGCCTGGATGTTAGGACACTTCTAGAAACCTGAACTAACCCTAGGCTACTGAACAAAAAGCAGATAGCTCCACTTTCTTGAGATGATTTGGATCCCAAGATAGTGGAAGAGAATCAAGTCAAATACCTGAGGGGTGGGAGTTAACCCCCTCATTCTTAGATTTGTTATCACCAGTCTGTAGGTAGCCCAGTACTTACATTCTCTGTAGATACACTAGGCAGTTGTCTGAGAGAATGGGAAATATAAACACCTCCCCATGGCAGAACAGCATATCAGAGATGAGTTGAATATTTTTGGGCAAGCGGTTATATAAACATATAGGTTTAATAGATTCTTAGCCCTAATGTACGTGCCATGATACAAGTTTGCACAAAAGAGCACATCTTTCTTGCTAACATTGAAATGAGCTGTTATTTTAGAGATAGTGTACTTTTACTCTGTCATTTTCAATAATGTTAAATAACGTGATGTTTAGTGTTGGTCACAGACCAACGGTCTGTAAACCGTGTGGGCACTTTCATACTAATATAAACCAAAAGATTTTTGAGGAATTTCCATGCATGTAATTTCACTGGAAAAACAAACAAAGTAATCCAAAATTTTTTATAGAATATAAAAGAAGAATGAAACAGCAGGAGTCAAGTGTTTATTGAATAGGCCATTTTGGTGCCTTTGGTGCTGCTTAAATGTGTTTCTTTAATTGTATAATTAAAGAAGAGAAATTAACTCGGTCAGTAGTCTGATGTGGATTTTGTGAGAATGTTCCACAGTGCTGTAATGAACCGAAACTGTGTATATAAACCTAATAGATTAGTCATGAGAAGAGTAGTCTGATTACAAACTATTAGTCTGGGATGTTGTGTTAATTGAATTAGAATAATTATATATATACTTTAGAGTGGAAAGTCATAGCTCCATGATAATGCAAAAGGAAGATTTGTCTGCATCCCTGAAGTTAATCCTAACTCAGGCCTGCTTAGTGTCTATTAATATTAAAGAAGAAGAAAGAAGTTTGACAAGAAAGCACTGGGAGTACATAAAAAGTGCAGATTTCCATATCCACACTGTAGCATATATGCATGAGAGAATGAAATTCAAATACTCTAATAAACTACTCTTTTTGCAAGATCACATTCTTGTTTTGATAATTTTCCTTTCCTCTGTCCTTTGTATATTCTTTAAGGACTTATTCGATTACAAGAGCTCATCAAGGCTCCATCGCGATACAACCTGAGACTAAAAATCCGTCAGTTACCAGCTGACACAAAGGATGCAAAGCCTTTACTAAAGGAGATGAAAAGAGGCAAGGAGTTCCATGTAATCTTTGACTGCAGTCATGAGATGGCAGCAGGCATTTTAAAACAGGTAATCAACACCTCACTTCAGATGGCCTAATCTTCTTCATCCCTAATAAATAAAAGGAACACTCAGTCTTCATGAACTTTAACAGTCCAGGGATTGTGGACTCTTGAGATACTTTGATATGAAACTTTCATGAAAGCAGCTTCTTTTCATTTTTGTAGAAATTATATTCATCTCTGTATAAGGAGACAAATCTATTTTCCAACATAATTTTTTATCTAGGGAAACACATTTGGTATTATCTAATGATGAATGCACTATTGATTCTACAATCATGCATTGGCACTTGAACAGAAATTTGAAATATTTATTTGATGTTATTTTGCAAATGAACAATTTTAACTATGATTTCTAATTTTACTGTATATCATATGTGACAAGATTTCCAATGGCATGTTTAAATAATAGAAGACATACTGAGTTGACAAACCACCAGCGTACGTTTGTCAATTAAGCATCACTTTTCCATAAGATAAGCACACAAATATGTTCTACTAAGAAAATTGCTCATATTGTTAGTTCCCCTTAAACATTTTCCTAGGGGCAAATTTTCTGTGCCTTCTAGCTATGAATGCAAAGGGCACTGAACAGAGTTAAATTGCTTCATTTCCACTGTATCCATGTAGGAGAGGAGGGGGGTGCAGAACCCAAAGAATTTCCCCATGTCTTTTGTACCATCAACTGTCCATTGGGACCAATACCACCAATGGTACTCCAGGGAGAAAGCTGAGAAATTGATTGATATGATTGGTGGTATTAACTACCCACTTCTTATGATTGGTGTGGCTGTGCATTGAAGGGTGGTTGTAGTCTTAAGGGTGCAGTAGCATCTCCTTACTGACTTCATTATTGTTCTGTATCTTCAGTGAATGAGGAATTAGTTACCTCAATGGTGCTTCTTCTCACACCTAATTTAACTGACCTGCACTTGGTGGTGAGACTTCACTATTAGAAGGAAAATGTGGTAATATTATTAGTTTGTTCATATTAATGAATTTGAAGTAATAATTGGGTTTGGAAAGACAATTGAAACAAAAAGGGCAAAACATATATTACTAATATGCAATTTTAATAACAATATTAATGCACCTTTATTTTTACACCATTCATTTTAATAGACTGATTGCATTTTTCTGGACACCAGTACAAATTCTGTGTATGTAGGGTAGTTTTTCAAACATCACCTAAGACCTCTCACATTTAAAGACACTATGATATTACTGGAACTAGGGAGCACCCACTGAAACTAGAAGGTGATGGGCTTATAACTAACAGGAGTAAAGATCTATTTTATGCAACACATAGCTAATTTGTGGAACTCATTGCCACAGGAGGTGGGGGAGACAGATATCATAGCTCTGCTCAGAAAGGGACTAAATAAATTCCTGGATGATAGATATATTACTGGCTATTGAACAGAATGGTTGGAGATGTTTCTTCTGGCATCTGTTAAGCAATAATGTTGGGTGTCAGGGAGGATATTGAATAGGGGATCACTCTAGAGCGATCCAGTTCAATGATTTACATCTATAACATCCATTTCTGCCACTGTTGGACATCAGAATGCTAGACTACATGGACTATTGGTCTGACCCATTATGGCACTTCTTATGTTCTTAATGCATTTTAACTTACCAGTGCTAAGTACTAATTATGTTCTCTCTGTCCCTCTCTCTCTCACTGACACAAAAATCCCTCTTTTTATCTTGAATTTATTCAAATACTTTTTGTGTTCACAATAATTTTACATTTTCTTTCACAACTGAAAAGAGCACGTTTGTTCATATTCTCATCTATGTACAAGCTGGTCTTATATTAGCAGTCTCATAACAATCACTGAATGCATGTTTAATTATTCAAACATCTTAAAATGTAGGTGCAAAATACGTATTAATGGTGTTGACAGCCAATAAGTTTAACAATAAATCTATCAAGCTGCATTATTTATAATGCACCTAATAGTACTTAGGTGAAAAGCAAACTGGGTTTTTCACAGTATCCAGCATCAGCAAAAACAAATACGTGCTAGAGGGAACAAAATGTTAACATATCCAGGTTCCCCTTTCCACTTTTTCTTTCCCATGTTCCTGCCAAAAACTGTTCTTGCATTTACATAATAGGAGGAAAATATTCTATTATTTCCTAATCATTTTCCTAATTTATTAGAGAAGAAAATTAGAAGATTAATAATGTGTAAGATTCCCAAGTTAGATGTTGCAAATTTTAAATGGTTTAAGTAAACTATGTCAATCCATGAAAGAGTGAATCTGATAGGAAGGAGAAATAGGGACCTTTTTCATAAGGGCTTATTTTCATCGTTTCAAAATATGCCTTTTTGAGTTTTTCATTTTGTTCACTCTTGATAATGAAGAAATAAGATAGGTGAAGCCATTCTCTTAATAAATTGTCATGCTTTAAACAGTTGAGTCTGACCTTGGTACTTTAGCTGACAGTGAGCCTGTGCTTTGAAAACTGTCTGTAATAATGTCATTTTGGGTCTGGATGTTTGTTATGTCTCAGTGTCTGAATACCTAATGCAGTTAAGTCCATTACAAAAGAGAGAGAAATTTTTCAAAAGAAAAACTTGCCAAGTATCGGTTATGTAAAATCAGCTTGGACTGTGACAATTAAGTTTGATTCCCAGACTCACTTCTGCAGGAATTCAGTAGGAGCAACACTTCTCTATTCCTTTCCACCACTCTTCTGTGCATTGTTGAAAGCACTCAAATGCTGCTTTCCTGTATGAGCACGAAGTTCTGTTCTATTAAGCAGCAACCCCAGTAGCTGCTGGAGCCAGGATAGTACGGAGAGTGTGCTTCTTTGAATAAGTCCTCACTGGGAAAGGAAGAAAGGAAAAGGGAAATCCTCACTTCAAGGATTGTGCAAGGGGCTCTGGGAGCAGTTTAGAATTTCTATTGATGTCTGCCTGCATTTGGGCAGGGTAGCACCTGCTAAATGTTTGCTTCATTCCTGATGAGCAATCAGTCTTGGGCAGGAAAGAAGCAGCTCTTAAGTCTAAGTCTTTTGGCAACAGAGGAAAAACTATATAGATAAATTGGACATAGACCAAAAATTGTTTTTGGTGGGAGTTTAGGGAGTGACTTGCATTACATAATGGGGGCAACATTCTGAGGCACCTTGAATTTACCAAGAAGCCAAGGAAAGAGAAGAGGATTGATTTGGACAGAGAATTGCTTGGAAGGCTCAAGAGTTAAGCTGTGGGTGTAGAGATGAGAGAAATATGGGGAGCAGAAGATGAACTAGCTGATTGGGCTAGGGAATGAGTGTGATGGGCAGTGTCAATACAGGCAGTTAGTTAGCTTTTAAAAAATGATTACAGAAGCATTAGGAAAGAGATCAGTATATGCAGAAAGAGTACGACAAGGAAAACAGATTATAGAAACGGTGTCAAGAAAGCAGAGGAAAGTAAACCAGAAAGCCAATAGAAATTGTGTAGCATCAGAGGGGAAAGTGAAGAGAAATCTGAGTGAGAGTTTGTAGAAGGTGGAAGCAGAATAAAATTCACTTATCAGGTAAAAATTCTGGAAGATAGAAAATTAGGAAGAGAGAGGTCTATTATTATCCCATTTGCCTGCAATGTGGAAGACTGGGCACTAAGTGATGCTTAAATGATGTTAAGGCATTTAAATCTTGAAGTGTAATCTTTTCCCATCCCTGTTTGATCATTCTTCTTGGTGATTTCAATGCCAGAGTTAGATGGGACCTGGAACTCTGGAGTGGCACCATTGAAAAGGAAGGACTAGGGAAAGCCAATTCCAATGGCGTCGTTCTCCTGAGCAAATGTGTGGATAATGGTTTTGTCATCCCGACCACCATCTTCAGAGAGAGACACATACAAGGCCACCTGGAGGCACCATCACTCTAAGTACTGGTACCTTCTGAACTATGTT
>JAGPOW010003642.1:77231800-77333594 GCA_030014935.1 Caiman crocodilus
AGGAACCTATGATTGCTAGACAGATCACTGTCTTGTGAGATCTGTTATTAACATCTGCCTTGCTCCATAATACCAAAAACAGTGAAAAGCAATGTGAAGGACTGTCAGTACCAAACCTCCTCAAGATCATAAAGTCTGCAAGGAATGCCAACAGTACCCTCCATGAAAAGCTGTCTGCCCTAAACCCAAATGAAGACAACATTGAGGAACCCTGGAAAGGGTTTAAAATTGCTGTCCATCTTGCCTGTGCTGAATCCATTGACTGTACCACCTATCAACAAAAAGACTGGATCAATGAAAATGACTCTGAGATGCAAGCCCCCTTTGAGCAGAAGACAAGAGCTCACCTCATCTCAGCAGAAGGAAACATATCAGCTTCTCAAAGCTGAAACTCAAAGGAGGATCTGGGACATCAACAATCAGTGGTGACAAGAGAAAGCCAAGGAAACTCAGATCTATGCTGACAAACATGATGTGTATTTTTTTACAGAAAACAAAAAACATTTACAGCCCAACTTCCCATCATCCTATTTCCTTGCAATTTGTAAGATGGCTCAGTACTCCTCAAAGACAATGAAGCTATACAAGCTAAATGGAAGAAGCACGTGAGTTGATTGTGATAGATTCCACCATTGAGTCCATCTCCCAAAACCCTGAAAGGGGCTCACTTGCCAACCCTACTACCCTAGAAGAAATCTGGCATGCCATCCAGGAAACCAAGAACAAGGCTACTGGACCAGATGGCATACCTACTGAAATCTACAAGGAGGAACCTATGATTGCTAGACAGATCACTGTCTTGTGAGATCTGTTATTAACATCTGCCTTGCTCCATAATACCAAAAACAGTGAAAAGCAATGTGAAGAACTGTCAATACCAAACCTCCTCAAGATCATAAGGTCTGCAAGGAATGCCAACAGTACCCTCCATGACAAAGAACTGGAACTGAGACTTCATGAATTTATTCTGTGAATGTGGATCAACAAAGAGATTCCTGGGAACCTGAGGAATGCCAACATCATGACCATCTTCAAGAAGGGAGATAAGTTTTATATGGGAAACTTATTGAGGTAGCACCCTCCTTTTCATAGCAGGGAAAATCCTCTCCCACATTCTCCTAAGTAGTCTTCTACCGTGTGTTGAGGAAGTCCTGCCAGAATCTTATTGTGATTTCAGACCATTCTTTGGGGCAACTGACATGACCTTTGTTGCCCACCAGGTCCAAGAAAGTGCCAGGAACAGCATCAGGGTCTGTATATGGCTTTATTGATCTTATTAAGGCCTTTGCTTCCATCAGTCATAAAGTCTTATGGAAAGTATTGGCTAGATTTGGATGTCCTTGAAAAGTACATCAAAGTACTGAGGCTTCACCATCAAATGACTGTGACTGTTCTGTGTAGTAGATTGGAGATGGATCCATTAGTCATCTGTACTGGGGTCACAAGCAAAGGTGCCTCATTGCCCCAACCCTGATCACCATATATTTGACAGTTCTCCTGGTTCTCATTAAGAACCTTTTTCCTTTTGGAATTAACATTGAATATTGAATGGATGGAGGGCTCTTCAATCTGGGATGTTTTTTCTCAAAAACCAAAGTACACAAAATAATCATCCTAGACCTTCAATAGGTTGTCAAGTGCACCATCCTTGCACACCCTGAAAAAAACCCTCCAGATGATACACAATCTCTTCAGAGAAGCCTGTCAAAATGTGGGCCTGTCTCACATAATCAAGAAGACTTAAGTGCTCTATCAGCCTGCTCCAGGCCATGAATGTGACCCCCCCATCCCCACTTACTCAAATTACCCTCTTTCCTCTGGGGTAGTTGAGCACTTCTCCTACTTCAGTAGCCACTTCTTTCAAAGAGTGAACATTGATGAGGAGATCCAGCACAGGATCTGGTGCTCAAGTGCTTCCTCTGGGAAATGGCTTTGGCATGTTTTTTTATTCATCACAATCTGCGGAAAGACACGAAGATCCAGATCTATAATGCAGCCCTCATCCCCACTCTCCTCTGTGATGTGAAACATGGGTGACCTACTGTCATCATCTTAAGAGCCTAGAGATATATCACATACAATGCCTCCCGAAAATCCTCCACATCAAATGGGAAGATGGCTGCACAAACATCAGCATCCTTGTTGAAGCTAATGTTATTAGCATAGAGTTAGTGATCCTTGAGAACTGACTCCATTGGACTAAACATTGTGTGCAGATGCCTGATTCTCAATTCCCAAAACAAATGCTCTACTCCCATCTTAACTGTGACTTGAGATCTCATGATGGCCAGGAGAAATGCTACAAGGATGCATTGAAAGCATACCTCAAGAAAATAGATGCCAGCATTGAGAGCTGATGGGAACTGGCTCCCAACCAATTCCAGTGGCACTGCATCCTTAACCAAGAGGCAGCCCATTTCTAGGTAGAGCATCTTGCCCTTGAATCAGAGAAGAGAAAGCAGAGAAAGGAGAAGAATCCCAGTCTGCAGCCTATTCTCCCCCATAGAAAGGCCTGCGAGTTCTGTGGATGGATCTGTGGCCTAAGGAATGGAATCTGAAGTTACCTCCTCTATGACTGTATTATATAGCATGAAAAAGTAGCTAGTAACTTATTTTAATTACTGAAAAGACTGGATGTAAATCTTGATAAACAAAAAGACCTGCTCTACAGATCAAGAAGGTGCCTTTTTTGCACAGTTGTTCTTTAGATTGGAACTGTCCTTTTAAGGTAGTATAATAATGAATTAGAATAATTAGAGACTTCCAGACTACTGCTTTAAAACTGTATTTTAGAACATTTGACCCTATTCTGCCAAAGAAAGTATGATAAATTTAAAATGCAGAGTTGAGTTACAATGATACAATGCCGTATGATTAGGAGGACAGGAAAATATACTTGCTAGGTGTCTGTTCTTTTTGAATAATGACGACAATATTTGCTGTGCTCTATTAATGTTACAGAAGTGTGGTTAAAGTGCCCAAACTAGGCCTACTAGTTTCCTTATGTTGGTTTGCCAACACTTTTTAAATTGAGTAGTATAGTTCATCAAAGTAGAATTGTGTTTAGTTTTTTTTTTAGTGGAGACATTATAAATACAACGAATGAAAATATTCTCCATTTACTTTTTGTGTGGCAACTTAATATACTCATTAATATGCAAAAGTATGAGCCTCTTTCACTTTTACTGCTCCAAACATTTTAATAATATTCTTTCTGCCAGAAGATCTGCTTCATAAATTCCTTTAATAGTCAGTAATCTGGTCTAACCGCTAAGGAATGATTTGCTTGACCTAATTTTAGTGCAATTCCAACCCAATAGTCTGATTGATCCCTGTAGTGTTCTACTACTGCTTTTCTTTTGCCATATATGTGTGATAAAAGTGTGTTATGTGACCTCAGTAATATTAATATTTTGTTTATTTTTTCAGGCTTTAGCTATGGGAATGATGACAGAATACTATCATTATATCTTTACCACACTGGTAAGTAGCTTATAAAAACATTCTAAAAAAATAAAACAAAGGCCTTAGCTTTCTTAATTACATTACTTGACAATGTTAAAGAGCTCTCTTGGGATGTTGGTATGAAAATGGGATATTTTCTCCATCAAGTTTTGTTACATTTCAAAGAAAACTCATGAGGATGGTTTAATTAATGTTCAGCATTATATCCTGGAAACAGATAGACCTGAGAACTTCTTATTTTAATACCATTGCTGTTTCTAACTGTGTAAGAAGAGTTGACAGTATAATTAATAAAGAATAATTTACTCCACAAATAATTAATATTTTTCTCATGTGTTCATTTACAGATTATAAAATTCTGAAATAGATTCATGGTTCTAAGTTACCTGCCTATTTTTTAGCAAAAAACAGAACTTCTGTTCTGTTACATGTACAGACCAGTTTCCAAAAATTCCAGCTGTAAAAGTATAATGTCTGTACCTGGCCAAAAAGGTTCAACCAGGTGGAAAAACAGACCTTTAAAACATGTACTAGCTTTATAGCTAGCTGGTGTCCAGCTTTAACTTGGATGTGTAACATGGGCTCCCATGGCTGCCAGGAGTACTATCAGTCATGCCAGGCTGGGGCTGGGAGTCCCACTCAGCTCTGGCAACAGCCAACTCTAGTTCCAGGAGTGCCACAGGGTGGCTGGGACCCATAGTCCTGGAGCTGCAGACACTGGGCCCTAGCAGTTCACCTTCTGGTTCTGGGATGCAGCTGGGTCCCAGCAACCATGGGCCAGGGGCTTCACACAAACCTAGAACTGGGAGACCAAAGCAGTAATGATCTCCCAGGCCCAGGGGTGCATGAGGTGCCCTCACAGATGGAAACTCCTTACCATGGGAGTTTGCTTCTTGTCAGTGCAGGTGAGGGATGGAGTGCAGGATTGGACTTGTCCTGCACCAGCAATAAGGCATAGTGGGATCTAATGCATGATCCACACATGCATGGCAGGAGGCATGATTGTGAAATTATGCACTAGATCCTGTTGCACCTTTACCTGAATATGCAGAGGGTCTTTAAGTTGCCACACTGCCCTATTTCACTCTGCCTTCAGACTAACGTTGCTAACCAGCTCTAAACATCAGTTTGATGAATATGGGAACACTCATTGTTCATTATGTTAGTACATTAAAAAAAATGGACATACTTTAAACTTAACTATGCTTTCAAATGTGGTCGAATAGTCACAGTGAACTCTTTAATCAGCTCTACATTTCCATGTCTTCCTAGTTATATGTGAGGGTCTTACTAGTGAGGAAGTTAGAAATTATTTTTCAAGTCTCACTCTGAGAAATACATATCAAAAAACTTTTATCTTGCTCTCATTAGATCAAAATGGATACATTGAGGCTGTGATTTAGCTAGGCTGTTTGGATATTCGTCATTTTTTAAATATCTGAGTAGATTCACTTTAGTGGGACTACTTGTGTGTTTAAAATGACATATGTGCTTAAGTACCTTGCTGAAATGAGGCCTTTATGCTACAATGAACAAGTCATCCCAGCCTTAGAATAGAGGTTAATAAGATACTAGGAACAGCTGTATTATCACAGCCTGAGTATTGAATGGTTAGCAAAGTAACTCTTAATTCTGAATGTCTTTAGATAGGTAAAAACCTAATGCCCTATTTAGAGTCCCTCTTCTTTTGGAAATGTAAATGGTACTACTTTTGTGGACATCAAAGATGTTAGGAATGTATGTAGTAAAAATCCCCTATTCAGTCTCTCTAACATAACAGCTGATTCCAGAGGTCTCCATTCTGTTTTTATATTTTCATTTGGTTTACTGGTAAGAATCACTGCTTTGAGTAATTTACCTTCCCACAATATTTGTTTACACTACATCTATATCTATGTAAGAGTTGATACTACATCTTAAAAACCAGGATTTTGCTGTAATTCAGTATTTCCATTTGCTGATTTGAACACTTGATTTGTACAGAAGACCCAGAGATCAGATGCGACTTAGGAAGAACAATAATTTGGTACCCACCACCAGATGATAGATTTTGATGCTGCAATACAGCTTCTGTAGCTTGCATCTAAGTTTAAATTTTTTATATTTATTAGTAGGAATATGCCTAACACAGTAAAAATCCTGTCAAATAAATTTGCAGTCACTGGGTAGAGCAGTCTCTGGAATCATATTCCTCAATGATTCAGGGTTCTAATGCACTAGGTTATTAATACACTGAGCTGTTGTGTATATCTGTTACACTTTTGTGTAAACATGGATGTGTTTAGATTAAACAATTAGTGATGAAACATCATTCATTCATTCATTCATTCATCTATCTATCTATTATGTTTATGGAGGTGTTTGAATACATAGAAATTTAACAGGAAAGAAATTCTGAAAGAATGTAGCTACAGTTTCTCATTTCTTTCAATTATTTTTCCAGTGCTAGACTGTATGGTGTCTCTGAAATAAGGACACAAATATGGATTTTTGTAAATAGATGTTGTACAGCAAACAAGCTCAGAACATCTTAGGCTCTATAAGGCAAATAGTGACATAATTCCTAACTAGAATAGAGACAGTTATGTGGTTTGAGATTATTTTTAAGTTCTAGTATGAACAATAAGCAATTCATACACTGCTTTCTTAGAGTGTGGCTATTTCTTAGCTTTCCCTCCAATAAGTAAATAAATGTTTTCAGCAATATTAGCCTTCTTGCCTCACAGAAACCTAGAATAGGTTAAACTGGCATTTAAAAAATCTAAGGTGCTGAAAGATGCTAAAAGACAAGTAGTGTCATTTTACAACATATAATATTTAACAAAATAAATCATGTAGTATATGTAGGGCAGACAATGCATTACTAAATCATAAAAAGATGGTTTTGTTGTAAAAGTACTATTACTGTATTGTACTAAAGCTTTTCATGTTTATTGAAGGTGTGCCTAATGAATCATTAAAGAAACATTCTTTTTTCATAAAACTCCTTTTACATGTTTTCATATTTAAGCCTGATTGTGCATTAGGATGCCTTAATGCAGAGCTCTGGACATAATATTTTACCTGCAGGCTATTCTGAAGTTCAAATTGAAAAATTGAGACCATAATATTGAAATAGGTTAATCTTAAATTTCTTACTTTTTTTTTTAAAAGAAAACTTAAAACTAATGCAATAACCCATCACCACCCCCTCCAAAAAGACTCATTCCCTAACAGCGTTTATAAATTTTAAGTCTAAATATATCTTGGTTATAAATATTATCATAGTTAAATAAATTCCATAAATGAACTGGTATCAGAATATGTGAAAAATACAGTCTATGCAATTCTGTGCCATTCGGTTGAAAATGCTTAACCTTCATAATGAACTTTTAAATTTGTTCCCTTGTTATGAGCAAAGAGAGTAATTGTCTACAAGTTATTCTGTATCTCAATAACGTGAAAAATGTTACAGGTGCTAGAACAAGATAAAAGTTGGAGATGTGGGTAATACTTAACCACAAAAAATAGTTTGAGGAGAATGCAGATAATCTGTCATTTCCTTTTATTTTGTCATTTTTAAATCCATATCTAGCAACCATAAAAAGTGATCATTAAATTAGGAAATAATTTTAAAATATGATTAAACTTTGTAGAATATTTGTAACCGATATCATAGGCAATACAGTTCAGCACTGGACTTAACTTTCGCTTTTTTAATGACTGTGGAATATGTTCTTCTCTTAGTATGTTATAAGTAATTCCCATGTGGAGGAAAATAGGAAATAGAACCCTAAACTATAAATGGAACCTATAGTACAATGTGCATATATGCTGATATGGATGTTTTAGCTTTAGTATCTGGAGAGATGGTTAAACAATTGAATTAAGCATTGGCATAGCATTTATCTAAGGAATATGTCTTTCAGGATCTTTTTGCTCTTGATGTGGAACCCTACCGGTATAGTGGCGTTAACATGACTGGATTCAGAATCTTAAACACAGAAAATAGCCAGGTGGCTTCCATCATTGAAAAATGGTCAATGGAAAGACTACAAGCACCTCCAAAACCCGATTCAGGTTTGCTGGATGGATTTATGACGGTATGAATACCAATTTAAGATTAGTTTCTGTCTGCATTTTCAATCACAAAACCTTACCTGTTGTCCTGTTGTTCAGTGGTTCTAAGGATATAGAAGAAAAATAAATGTTATTTACCTGTAAATAGTTGCGTTAATAATGTATAGATTTAAAACATAGTTGAGTCTCAGATGGTCCCACTATCTTTATCTCAAATAATAACATTTATATTTACTTGCTTGCATGCAGATATCTAAAAAGGAAGTACCATTTTGTGTATCTTGGCCTGTATTTTTTACTTTAATTTCATTTAAGAGGGAATAATTTAGCAAGATATTGGAGAAGTAATAGAAATCAAAGGCTGGATGGGGCATCTAGTCCAAAAATATGCTCTGAGGGAAGTCTGTTTAGAGAAAGTCTGAGAAATATTCATCTGGTCTGTTTCTAAAACCTCAATGTGAGCATTGTACAACCTCCTTAAGAAATCTATTTAATTTCTTAACTATCCCTAGATTAGAAATTAGAAATGATGCCCTTAAGTCTTTACTTCACATTAAGCCAACTTCTTGTTGTATCTTAAGGATGGACACTGGATAAGAATTGATCATTCTTTTTTTTCATAACAATAGTTTACAGCTTTGAAAGCAGTCTTCCCTTTTTTACAATTAACATAGTACATTCAACTTTCCTCAAAGGTTATGTTTTCTAAACCAGTCACTGTTTTTGTTGTAGAGTCTTCTAGTTGGTCTATCTCTTTCTTAAGATGGCATACCCAAAACTAAACAAAACACTTCAGGACAAACCTCCCCCATACTGAATAACTATGAGTATATTGAATATGAAACTGTTGTTAAAACATCCCAGAATGGCATTTGCTTTTTTTCAATACAACTGCTAACCCGTATTCAATTGTGCTTCTCTATAACCATCCCCTCCTTTTTTTGCAGTGCTGCTGCATAGCAATTTGTTCCCCATTTGGTATTTATGTATTTGATTTCCTTTTCTCCTTCTCATTAATTAACTCTGCACTTGTGTTTATTGAACTTATAGATCTCAGATGGTTTCTCCAGTTTATCAAGATCATTTTGAATTCTAATATTGTTCTCTAAAGGGCTTTCAGCCTTCCGAGGATGATTCATATGCAAATTTTTAAAACATACTCTTTATTCCATCATCCAAATCATTAAGCCAAACATTCCCTAGAACAAGACTAAGAACAGATCCCTATGGGATCTCATTGCATATGTCATCCTAGGTTGACTGAACTATTGACAATTACTCTTTGAATATGACAGTTCCTCCCCACATTTCCTTAGTTTTATATCTGAATGTTAGATGATCTTGTGTCAAAAGTCTCACTGAAGTCAAGATATATCACTTCTACAGTCCCCTCTATCTCTCATTTCTACCTCCTATCTACAAGGCCAATTACAAATAGACTGTTTAATAATTTGTTCTAACATTTTTATGAGGTATTCAAATTAGGCGGACTGGTCTACAATTAGTGGGGTCTTCTTTTCTCTACCACCTTTTTTTTAAAAGCCTAGGTATTTTTTTCTTTCTTTAGTCTTTCTATGGAGAACTTAATTATCCCTCTACAAGTTTTCATAGATAATTGCTAATGGTTTAGAGGTGGTTTAGCTAGTACCTTCCATATTTGAATGTCAGTTTTCTACTGACCTGAATACATAAAACATATGTAAGAACACCTTTTTCCCCTTGCTTTGTTCTGTATTGCACCCCCTTTCCTGTTTTTATTTTTTTTTATTTGGTTATAAGTACCATTTTTTGGAAAGACTAAATTAAAAAGCCATTGGACCCTGAAGCCTCCTCTGCCATTTAATTTGCTCACCCTTCTCATGGATCTATACTTTCTTTACATTTCTTTTAACTTTGAAAGTATTCATAGAACCATTTCCTTTTGTCTCACACATCCCTTGTGTGTTATAACTTGTTTTGTGCTTTGATCTTTCTGATTTTGACGCTGCATGTATATGCTATTCTTCCAGATTTATCCTCAGGATTTTATCCTTTTCTCCTCTTTTGTATAACTTTTTGATTTTTCAGGTCATTAAAGAGCTTTTGATGTAGCTATATTAATCTCTTTCTGTATGTCTTAACCTTTCCTCTGCACTGGGATAATTTGCCCACGTGCCTATTAATACTGCCTGTTTTAGAAACTGCCAATTCTCTTGGATTCCATTTTTAATTTAAAATTCCTTCCTGTAAGACATAGTGTACCAATTCCCTGACTTTGGTGAAGTCCATTTTTGAAGTCTATAAACATTATTTTGCTGATTTCACTCTTTCCTCATAATCGAGGACTCTGACCCATGAGCAGTTTTAGTTTCATGATCATTTTTATCCTAATTATGTTCCACCTTTAGATTCTCAATCAGCTGTTTCCTATCCTGAATTAAATCTAAATTGGTAGCCCTTTTACTCACTTCCTGTGCTAGTGGAGTCCTGGGACCAATGAGATGTATTGACATCAATTCTCCAGTGTATCTCCAGTGAGAGACATAGCAACCATGGAACTAGGCCTAGAAATGAATCTTTAGGGTATGGAGCAATAGAAGGGATCCTGGCCCTGTCCAGGCTAATTAACTCACATCTACCACTCTTTGAAGTGAAAGGGTGAGGTATGAATGAAATCATATGAAAACTCTAGAAGGGGTATGTCACAAGCTCTTAATTTACACATATCCTGTGTTTTTCAAGAACCTTTTTGTTTATTTGTTTGTTCTGCATACCCCTGGGGTGCTTGTTATGTTTTGTGTAGGTTTTTTTTGTTTTTGTTCTTTTTGCAGGGGGCCGGCCAATTACTGAACTCATTACAATTATATGTAATTTTTTCAAAACCTAATGTCATGTTGTAGATACCCAAATACATTTTTCCTCCTTAAAACATAATCATACATTTTTTATAATTGAATGTTATAATTGTTATTTATGTTATTGTTTTAATAATATTTTTACTTGGAAAAAAGTAATTTCTGATGACAAGAAAACATTTTACATCATCTTTACATTAAAATTTCATTTGACAAATAAGGTCATTTATTGGAGTGTGTTATTCAGTTTTAATATTTATAGAGAAAGGAGATTGATTATCCATTTCTACATTTTGTTATAGTTCATGTGTTTAGTGTATTCACTGAAAACAGAAATTTCAAAAATATTGAGTTAATAAGATTTCTCTTTTTAATAATTGAATTGTATTGCAGTGTACTGTTTAAAGAAGTATTTGTTAGTTCACTTAGCTATAATTATCAGTGATCACTAACTAAATGGAATAAATGGTTTTAGAAACAAACATAACGGAGATGCACAGCTTATGGAGAGTTGCTATTTAAATAATTTAATGTCATAGCTCTGTCTGTATTTACACCATAACTTCCATTCTTTGTCTATTTGCATAATGTTAAAATTATTTTTAATCTCTCACTTGCTCTGACTCTATGCTCACTCTGAAACAGGCCAAAGAAATCACAAGGTTGTGGTTACTAGAGAGATAATTGTTACTGACAACAATTTGTCCACACATGCAAACCTGGTGTTTATCTATCACATTTTCTTTCATTCACACAATGTTGTAAAGAAGCAATATGCTCAGCAAAGCTTTTAGTATATGTGACAGAGACCCATTATTGCTAATAGTAACAGTCATTTGTAACCAAGAACAGAGAGGTTACATACTAGATTCTTCCTTTATCTCAAAGTGGGAGGGAAAAAAAAGAAAAAAAATGGTGCTTTTGGGTTAATTTCTGAACTGTCATGGTTCAGTTAATCACTTATGGTAGCTTGTGGCACTACTTAGAGTCAAGCGTTAAGCCACATTGCAATGAATGTTTTTGTTTCTTGTGTAGGAAGAGGACATTGCTGAAAGGGTATAATTTCAGGACTATTTCATTAGATGTTAGTTTGGCGTTCATCCATATGAATTATAGCATTAAGCTGTTGTGGTTAATCTTCGTGTTTACCATTGATGGCAGTCCTGGATTTCATTATATCATCTAGCATATTATCCCTTACGGCTAGGGACAGACATTACACATAAACCAATTTAAGTGACCAGAAACTGGTTTAAACGTGTAACAAAACAGACATTCAGTACACATAAACCAGTCTGAAAATGGCTGAAACTGATTTGAGATAAACCTGGTTGAATGTAGTGTCAGACTTAACTGATTTGGGTCAAACCGGTTTATGCAATGTCTGTCCCAGACCCCTTGCAGGTTTAAGTTAAATCAGATTCCCCAAACATTCCAGTGCTCTACAGCTGGCCCCTCCCCTCTGCTCCCCAGCTGGAGCTCTGACAGGGACCAGAGACTTGCAGGCACAGCAGGGTCTGCCTGGCTTCTCCCTGCCCCTTTCTTCCCCCCCGCCCCTCACTGCTTAAGCAGAGATCCTTTCCTTCCTTTTCCCACAGCATGGACTGTAGCCAGCATATGGTATGCTAACTAATGCTACATAAGACAGATAGGACAGTGTCCGCTTAGGGCTCTTTGGAGCTAATTGGCAGTTCAGCTGGTAATGTTCCTGCATTCCTTCCTTTGGAAAAATCAGTTTAAAAATAGTTTGAACTTATGAGTGAGGTGTTGTTTTCTGACAGGCTTTGTTTTCTGTTAAATGCTGATAAGAGAGCTGATAAATGCTCTGTTATCAAGGCAGCGGAGGGTCTCCCAAATTACAGCATCCTGCCAGGGCTTGGCCATGCCTCCTTCAGCTCCGCCCTGGAGAAGGGAAGGGAGGGCTGTTCTAGCACCCCCTGCAGCTTCTAGCTTGAGCCACTGCAGGCATGTGCCAGCAGTGTTTCAGTACAGAGCAGTTGCCTGTGCAGTTACAACATTATTTAGCCTAGCCACATTAGACTAACCTGCAAAGATTTTATGAATTCAGGCTCAGGCTTTTTGAATGTCTGCCCCTAACCTAAGTGTGAAAGTACCTTGCAAAGCAGTACCAGGGATAAAGGAAAATCAGAGTTTACCCTCTTGTAATTGCCTTAAAATCATTCAGATGGAGAGTAGGCTTACCTCTTCCCAGATGATGTTGCACATTCTATGGGATGACATGAAGCACTCTCTCCTTTGAGTTTGTAACCTCAGACAATAGAATCAATGTGAATAAGATGGGATCAGTACAAGGAAGCTAGCACACAGAGAAAGATAATTGACTTGTCTGGAGGATCATTGGAAGGTTTGCACCACTTAAGTGATTTATGTTGGAAACAGCCAGTCATGAATGTAGTCATGAATAGGCACATATCCAATCTGGGCCCATACAGACCAAATCTGTTTCCTCTTTTCCCTGAAAAGACATGATGATTCATAAATATCTCTACTGTATTATGATATGTTAGTTTTCTTTATCAGAACACAGGGTTATCATTCCAGAAACTGAAAACCAAAATAAACTGGTCATAAATATATACCTCTCAATCAATCCACTCTTTCAAGCAGGAAAGCAAGTGCTAGGTGTGATCATAGCATAGCAAAGTTGTGACTTTTCACAGGAGGATTATTTCCAGATCAAATTAAGTTAGATGTGTTCACTTATCTCAGGCCGCTCCATGGAGATTATAAGAGTCCAAGACTCCTGTGCATTTTGGGGGTTAGGACCAATAATCCTTGAGAAAGTCATAGTAAACATTACCACGCAACTGCTCAGAACATGTTCTAATTTTAATACTCCACAGATTTAAGACATAGTAAGTGTTCTGTGTGACAAGGTCCTTAGAATGTAGTGTAATCTGAGATTTTTCTGCAGTGTCTTTTTCACAACATATTCACATCACTTTCATAATCAGGGAGTGGCTCACTGGAATGTTAAAATCCCCAGAGAAAAGAGAAGTGGGACAGCATACTATATGGGAACAGTTGCACGTCTAAGGCAGGTGGTGGGCTGAACTTGTGGCTGCATAGAAGGGCTCTATGCAAAGGACAGAGCCACAGGAAATTCCTCCCAGTGCCTTTGACAAGACAACTAGGTTTTTTATTTGCTTGTTTTGTTTGTTTAATGACTATTTTATTGGTGTGGACTGGCTGAGGAGCCTCCCAGGAAGAAAGAGATCACCTAAAAAAAGCCCATAGGTTTCCAGTGCTAGTGTGTTCTGTGTGTATCCTGAGATCATAGCAGGGTCGCCAACCCAAGAATTTGATGTTTTAATTTATTTGTTTATTTTTTAACTGAAAATCTGCAAGCTTTTTTTCTGATGGCTAAAGTTTTTTTTTCTTGTTAATGCATGTTTTTGCTGATCCATGCTTCATATGATATAAATCTAACTCTTCTACCAGGCCCTGCCTTGCTGCCAGGGCCCAGTTAGAGGGGCTGGGTTCAGATTTAGGGATTTAATATCAACCTTACTAAACAAATAAAAAGGTTTGCTTGTCAGTAAAAAGTTTGCAGTAAAAAAAAGTCTTGTATTAGCAACACTGCTTGAACTCAACAATGATTTTACACTGTACTGTTCCACATGCCAGAGGCTCCATACTCACCTTCATTCACTGATGCCCCTACTGCACTCTGCACCATGTTGTCACCATAGCCCATTCCTAAGCCTACTCCCACCAGCCCTGCTCCCCTCTTCCCAGCAGAGACCCCCAAAGAAGCCTACCTGTGACCCAGAAGAATTATACGCAGCTTGGGCCATAACAGAAGCACGTGGCTGAGAAAACACCCTACAGAGTGGTATGCTTTTCCTCAGGCATGAGGTGGTACTGCTGTGCTTTTTCAGAGCTTCTTTCAAGCAGTGGCTGCTTAGTATTTTTACTGATGGCTAATTTTTTTATGGACTTCACTGGAAGAGATATTTAGCTTGGTCTATATAAGGTTGTTTGTTGTTGTTGTTGTTTTATACTGACAGCCAGTAAATTTACTGAAAGTTGGCAACCTGGACAGGTGACATATGGCAGAGCATACCTGCTGCATCAATCTTCTTCGAAATTTCCATTTCCAGTGCAGTAGGCACTGAGAGCTTGAACCACATCTCTGGAAGGCTTGGGAGCAGTGGGAGGGGGAGGGTGCCCCTATAACTGCTTCAACAACTAATTTCTGGGTTTGCTGCATTTGAAGCAAAGGTAGGCAGGTAATGCATTCTCAAATGGTTGTCCCAGGAAGTGCCAAGGGTGTGATAACAGGAGTTTACAAAAAATTACTTGGATCTTAAAACTAAGTGTGTGGGCATAAAAGTATTCTTATAATGGGATAAAAATTGTCCCTCTTGTCATTGTACAAAGTTTCTCCTCTCTCAGGTGGACTATATCCACCTGCATAACTGTTGGCTGCCATCCTCCATTTCACAGCAGTTCAATTTGGCTGTGGATACACATATTTATAAATTGGTAAACTCTTTTAGAGGGAAAGTTGGTGTATACATATTTATTATCATTATGGTGTACTCCACTTGGCTGGTACAGGCTGAATCAAGAAAGTTGTTTAGCTTTCACATCTCCCAGGAAACAGATTTAACTTAATGGTACTGATTGGTATTGACTACAGCTTATTTCAAACAAGATCAGCATAAAATTTCCTTAATAGGTATGAATTTAGCTACAGTCAATTAGTAAAATGTCATTTAAACAGGTGTTAAATACTTAGATAGCTTTACGCTCCGGAGAAGTTTCCAAATAAATATTGAGATGTATATATTTCTGGGCAGTCAGAGGCTTCAGTCAAGGATGATTGGGTTCCAATGACATAAAATCAAATAGTTCCAGATTGTGAAACTTACCTGTTCCATTGGCATTTATATCTTTCTCTTTTCCTTTTATTTTTTACATTGCATGCAACCAAATTAGTAACTAACCCAAAGTACAAAAGTAAGGACTTTCTACCCTGACACTGTATGTTTAATGTGAGCTACTGATTTCTCATTCTTAATGTTGGGTTTATGACATATTTACCATAGAATATCTAGGAAAATAGAGACCCTCCGCCGCCTTGATAACAGAGCATTTATCAGCTCTCTTATCAGCATAAATCTAGGAAAATAACCACTTGGTTGACAGTAATTGAGACCTTACCCCCCTGAAAAATTCTCTTCCATAAAATCTTCAAAAATAGACTATAACCTAAATTCAAGCCAAAATGTGTGTCTCAGAGCAGGCCTTGCTGTCAGGACACAGAAGATTTTCATTTTTGTAAAGTGCTCTGAAGGAGAATGGTAGGAAGGATGGCTTTTTGTATATCTAAGCAGACACTGCCAGCAATACATTTGTTTAACAAATTGCCACAAATTGGTTATGTTTTAGGGGTTCATAGTGTGTAATAAATGTATTCTGGGGTATAAGTTGTAGCCGTGTTGGTCTAAAGTCATAGGCAGACAAGGTTCTTTGGGTGATTCTGGTATCTTATACTATTTATTATTGCTAGTTTATTATATATTACAATTATTATTATCTTTTATTTACTTAAAAAGTTGGACAAATTTAAGCTTGCTAATAAAAAATTTTCTAACTGTTTAAGTTGGTCTAATAAAAGATATCAGATTCAGCCAAAGAACCTTGTCTGCCATTGAATGTATTCTTGCATTTTATTATCCTGATATGGCATGTATTGTCTTGCTGGAAAGTCAGTGTTTTGCATTTATGTTACTATTTATGTGTAGATTGTGTTGTGTCATCTCTATGTATCTTTGTAGTTTTGGACATGGTTGGAAATGGCCCATCCAGCCAAAGTAATTCCAGACAGACCAGAACTTTCTAGAGCATTTGGGTGACTGTTGAGCGTATCGGTGAGTAGGCAGGTCTGGTTGGAAGGAGTTGGGCGGTTAGCTGTCAGCTATCAAGGGTCAGAGAGAGCCCAGTAATCAGAGTTGGCAGAAATCATCAGAAAAGCTGATTTAAAGTGATGCTGGCAAGACTCTCCAGAAGGCTGAAATGTAACTAGATAGGAGAGTGAGGAACATTTTTTCTTGTTTTGTTTTAGTGTCTCCAAAACTATAATGCATTTTCTCTCTGTTATCCTTTTATCCTATGTAATAACATTTTTGGTTGGCTTCTTACTAATCAGCTGTGGAGGGAGTGATTTCTAAGCAACTGTTATCCCCTACATGAAAAGGGGAACCTAAACAAAGATCTTCAATAACCCTGATGGTTGGGTTTGTGACAGGTGGTGTAGCGAGCAGGGTCTGTGCCTTAATGTCATTTACCTGAATCACTATTCTTCGCTGGTATATGTAAGCCAGTGTCCATACTTTGGAAAAACAATCAGGACTCTGTGCATGCACGTGTGTGTGTGTGTGTGCAATATAAGTATATATATTATATATATATATATTCACCATCATTTAGTGTATTAATGTTTGAAATTTGAAGCATTCAAATTTGGAGTGTGTTTTAGTCACCAGGTATGCATCAGATATACATATAGCATAGCATAACATATCCTACTATTATTAGTGTTCATCAGAAAGCTTGTCTGGAAAATTACTATTAATTTTTTTATTTCTTTCTCCCCCATGTGTTCACTGCTTTTGCTAAAATTATTTTGTGATTATTTTCTTTGTTGTTAAAGTTTCATCATGAGACAAAAAGGCTGCCATGACTTCAGATGAATTTGAAGCAGATGTTCAAGATCTTGATGAACAGGAAGTATAGGGTTAGAATCTTGCTTTATGTTGACATTTCTCAACAGATTACCAATAAGTGGCTGTACATGTCTGAACATCAGTAATTATAAAAGAGGAGTTGACTTCAACATTTCAATAAACGGACAAAATATAATTAAGCTAGATATCAATAGCAAGAATGCATGCTCGCTCCTTATTTCAGCTGCTTGATATTCACCTATACAGTAAAGCCAATATTGTTCCTAGAAGAGCTTTTTAGTATTGTATTGCAACCTCACTAGCACTAGCCTGCTTCTGAAGCAGACCAATTCAAGACTTTATTCCATTGCCTACTTGCCTCTTATGCTGCTGGTAAGCAAGACCTTTTATCAATAACTGGGTATGGTCTGTAAACAATCCTTATGCCACATAACTATACTTCCGTAAAGGCAAATGTTCATTTAATTAGAGCAGGCATATCACCTACATAGAAGTTAAAACTGGACACAGATAGATTTTAGCCTTGTGGAATCTTGTTATACATAATTCAAGCACTGCTGACCTGACTGCCAAGATGAATTTGAAACCGATGAGGAGTTACGATTTTCTTAAAAATTGTAATTGTTTTACACTACACATATTTGATTATTTCACTTGTACACCTTTAGATCAAACAGTATCAAAGGTGGATGACAAATCTATAAAAGCTGCTGTGGTTTTTAATTTCTGCTGAAAGGTCACTTCAATATAAGATATAAAGGCAAATATATGATGGTGACAACTCTGTCTTCACCTAGCATCTTCCTCTTCTGAGGGTAGTACTCTCTCAAAATAAAGGTCAACTTTGTACATTGTAAATAAAAGTTAAAGCAGATGATACTATTTGGTCATCCACTTATTTACCGGACAGTTTTTGACAATAACTTTTGATTTTTCCCCAACTTTTTGGCATCTTGCCTAAAAGGAGGATCTTCACAAAAACGTGTTGCCAGTCAATTATATCTTTTTGGGCCAAGGTGTCTTTTTGGGCCAAGATGACCATTTTCTTTCCTTTTCTTTATTATTTCAAGTGAATGAGTAATTGCAGTCTTTAAGAATGGTTTTGATAAAGATGAGGAAGGAATATACTTTATGAGTGATTCTTGGTGACTTGTATTTCTTTCTTTCTTTAATGCAACTTATGATAATTAGAAAAGGTTCTTTGAGTAAATTTGATATCTTTTCTTAGACCAACTCAAATAGTTGGAAAAATTATTCTGTGCAAGCTTTCAGGTATAAAGACTTTTCGTCAGGGTGAGAAAGCATCTGCAGTTGGTTTGTGTTCTACCTGGATGGAATTAATAATAAAGAAGCTAGAGGCTAGTATGCATACAAGAAAACCAGTCAGTGAAGAATGGCTTTTTACTATTCATTCCAATCAGGAAGAGCACACGCTAACTGCAGATACTTCTTCAGCCTTACAAAGGGTATCTATAGCCGAGAGCTTGAAAAGAAGAATTTTTCCAATTATTTGAGTTGGTCTAAGAAAAGATATCACAAAAAGATTTACCTAAAGAACATTGTCTGCCTGGCTGAGTACAGGCAGTCAAAAAGCCCAAGGCTGAATAGATTCAATCTTTGCAGGTTAGTCTAAGCTGCACAGATAAAATTGAAGCAGAAGTGAGCAGACATTTACCTTTGATTCAGGAAATGCAGCCACATACCTGCAGTAGCTCAGGTCAGAATCCGGGTGTGGGGGTAGGGTGGGGAGTGCTAAAGCACAGCTCTCTGGCTGTGTGTTTACTTCCTCTTCCTGCTGTTCTTGAAGTGTCTGGAATTTGCAGTCTAAAATCACAGCAGCAGGATTCTGCATGGTTCCTCATTGCTTATTCTTCCTGGTGCCTCTGTGCACAGGTGCCTCTGTGATTTGTAGTCTACAGTTTAAGTTTCTGGTTTGGGATTTGTAGTCTACAGCAGTAAATTTGAGCAGTGGAAGGGGAGTTTAACACCCCCCACCCCACTCCCTATAGACTGGGCTGCATCCCCAGCTGGATTTGCCCCGCTTCATCCCCTTGTTAATCAGTCCTCACTGCTCAAGGTAGGGAGCAGAGGGGTGGGGCATTCTTTGGAGCAAACAGCCCAGCCCAGCCCAGCTGAGCCCCGGTCTGCAAAGCATGCTGGGATGCTGGGGGACTGTGATTTAACTTGGATCAGGAAGGGGTTGGGGACAGGTGTTTCATAAACCGGTTTGACCCAAATCAGTTAAGTCTGATATTACATTCAACTGGGTTATCTTAAACCAGTTTCAGCCACTTTGAAACTGGTCTATGTGCACTGTACTTCTATTGTGTTACAGGTTGAAAACAGTTTTTGATCACTTAAACTGGTTTATGTGTAATTTCTGTCTCTATCCCCTATGTCCTTAGACCAACACGGCTACTACCTATACCCCTGTACTTATGATAGTTATTTTTTTAGGTGGAAAGTTTATGGTTACTTAATAGATAACCATCAGTACTGTTTGTGGTAATTTTAGGTGTGTGGTGTATTGAAACCACAAATGCACTTGTGAAATATTTTCTTTTGTTCTGGTCCATGACATCTGTCTAATAGAACAGATTGATTCTAAGAGGCTACATCCAAATCAATCAAAGCTTCATGTTGTCTCAGTTTCTAACCTGGAGCACAGGGTAAATCCTAAGGCTATGAAGCATATTTTTCTTTATGATTTTTTATAGTAGATTGTAAAAATGATCAAAATTACCGGGAGTTGAGCATAAATGATCAGTAGTTTCTCAATAGATGTTGAAAACAGAGGTCAGTTAGCTTGCTAAAGATTCCAGTGTGATCTTGTTGTACTTTTTATAATATACTGCCAAATTGATTCATTTGGACACAAACTGAAAAGCATTGTTGATATAGATTTGGTAATATTATTTCATTCAGGCCTTATATAAGGAGCAGTGCCATGTTTTGAGAGGCTTTGGCTAATGAAAGGAATGTAATCAGATATTTTAAAGTGTACTGAATCAACATGCATATCTTGGTGGGCTGGAACATAAAGTGTTATAGGCATATAATAGACTTCCAAGGACATTACTTGTTGCTTGAAATAAACCCTTGATTTTAAATTGATGTAAATGAATCAATAAGACTACTAGACAGTTAGCTTGCTCTCAACAGTGTTGCTATTCAGACTATTAAGTGTGGAAATGGTGCTCAGTCACACTTAGAACTAGGTTCACATCTCAAATAGCACACTTAAGGGAACAACTTGAAGACCTCTGCTGCTCCCCTGCTAGTACTGATCAGTGAAACACAGGTATTTTGTTCCTGAAGATCTCAAGAGCAGAGATTATCATCTTAAAAAGCAAGAAGAATTTTGAGTTTATAACTGTGGCTATAAATGATAATGTCTTATTGAACGTGTATCTGTTTCAACCTGGAGTATAATATAGTATAACCAAGATAGTATAGGAATTATCATGCTAGATAAGACATTGTGATGTCCAGCATATTGTTTGTAACAGTATCAGATGCTTCAAAGGAATGTGTAAATACTCTGCTGTAAGAAGCTGTCTCTTGTATAAGATTGTATCCAGATTCTCTAATTGTTAAAGGTTGGTTAAAACTTTGATACATAGCTTAATGTCCCTTCAAAATTTTGTCTGAGGTTTTTCATATGTTCAATCTGCTTTTAAATCCCCCTAAATTCTTGGTCTAAAAACTTCTTATGGCAGTGGTTTCCATAGAAAGATGTAACCTTATACAACCTTAAAAAAAAAAAGAAAAAAAATGGACCTGGCTTCTTTCAAGAGCTTGTCAGTAGTTTTTCAATGAAAACTTTTTCATTGACTATGTTGATTCATTAAAAATGATTATAGAAGAGGTTGTTTTCATTGACATTTCTATTCTAGAAAATTTTAGAGCTGTATTTTGAAATGGTCTAAATGTTCTATTTTCAGATTTTCAAAAGAAAACAACATATTTTAGAGCAATGATTCAGTTTGAAATACAAGCTGAAGTAAAAAATATAAAACAGCCAAAATGAAATTTGGTTATAATTGTTGAACCAAAGCATTTGAATGGACTCAATGCAAATTTATTTTGATTTATAACATTTTTCAAGTTTTCAACTTTTTTTTTAAGGTTTGTGATAGGGAAAAATTAGAATTTTAAAAAATCTCTCAAGGAAATCCCACTTCTCAGTACTGACCATTGTACATTTTTAGGTATATAAGGACAGCATTTTAACCTGTCTTATTAAAAGTGTGTTCAGGTAAGATGTATGCATACATTCAATAAAACAGGACATAATATAACTGATTAAAAAAATATGAAATATCACCTTTCTATACAAAATCACAATGAAAAGCATAAGATGAGCCTTTTATTTACAGGCTTCAGCAATACAAGCTAGGAATTGTATAGCATGAATAAAGTGATATGGTTTTATAGTTCTTCTACTGTACAACTATTACTCTTCAAGAGTGTACTGTGCCTCAAGTCAAAGCTTAGTATGCATAATTAAGATGACCTAACAAGCTCCACTGCTTCATTAACATAAAGTTTTCCTTGCTAATTGCTTTTGCGTATCATTTGATTTAGTTATCTGCTTTAATCTTATGTGGAAAAGAGTGTATTTTTTTTCTATTCCAGGTATTAAATCTATGCTTTAATGCTTGCTTTAGTAGCTGGATCTGGCAGGTGCAGTGAAGCATTGTAGCACTTAGGGAATGTTATATCCAAGTTCAATATTAAAATATTCCTCAGGATTAGAGTTGAACTCAAAATATTTTCTAGGCTGTCTAGTACGATAGATCATGATAATGTTATTCTGAATTCTGTGAATAAAATGTATCTACAGCTTTCTCATTGTTCTCATATTGTTATTGTTTACTGTTTGTATTTCTATCCTTTCTTTTCCTTACCTTATGTGAATCTAACCTTGTTTTCTAGTTCACATCCTTTCCACGGTCATACATGATGCTATTTCTCAGTGTCCATAATAAAACTTACCATAATATAAATTCAGAATGATGTTAAATACTTAAAGTAAAAAAAATGTAGAGATTTTGTACATGCCTGGGATGGATTATGGTGTGTTTATGTATATGGGATTTTATTGATTCAAAAACAGAGTTGAGGTGAATAAGGATTTGAAATTTTTAAACCTGTATCTTTCCTCTGATAAGGAACATAGGGAGAATTTCTATAAATACATGACCTGAAAGGTTATTAAAAGAAATTTTAAGATGTTATTACATTTTCCAGAATCCACAATGTATATCCTCTACAAAGATACCGAGATAATTTATTTGTAAACTAAACATTTGACAGACCCAGGGACAATGCTGAGGTTAATGCTTTGGCACTTATCAGGAAACCTGGGCCAGATGCAGACATTCCACATAAACTGGTACAGGTGATCAGAAACTGGTCTAAATCCATAACCAAATAGCAGTTTGGGGAACATAGACTGGTTTAAAACTGGTAGATCTCAGTCTAAGATAGACCTGGATCAGTGTGGTGTCAGGCTTAATTGTTTTAGGTTAGATCAGTCTATCAACCTTCTGAACCAGATCCCCTCTTGACTCAACTTAGGTTGCTATCTGGCAGCATCCCAGGTTCATTTCTGACCCCTACTCCCTCCCCCTTGCAGGGAGACATGCTTACCTAGGCTGTGGTATGCTACTCAGCTAGTCCTGCCCTCAAGTTGGGCGGGAAGGTGAGGTGGGAGGGACTGTCTGTAGCTCAGTATTTTTCTATATAGTGAGGAGGGAGTAGGAAGAGTCGGAAGGAAGGATCAGGCCCGTCAGAGATCTGGCATTTATATATATATTTATTATAGATATATTATATTATATATATAAATATAGATATATAGATATATCTATATATCTATATTTATATATTTATATATTGAGATTTATATTTATATATTTATAAAGTTGGGACCTTTCAGGAAGATAGCAGGGAGGGAAAACTCTGCCCTGTACAGCTGCAGTCCCCATCCAACCGGGCACCCTGTAAAGCAGTTCCTCACAGTTCCTAGTAGGAGCCATCTGACTCAGTTCTCCTCCTCTGTGCTGCAAAGCCCGGTTCTTCAGTTTGCAGATTCATCCTTCGGGCTGCTCCCTGCCAGTTGGGGAGATGGGAGAGGGGAGAAGGACAAGGAAAGAGGAGCCTGTTGCCTGCAGAACCAGCCTTCCTGCATAGCTGCTCCCTGCAGCATAGGAAGGGGCTGTTCTGGGCTGCCCCTTGCAACCAGTACAGTGGGGAAAGCAACAACCGTTCATTATAGTGCAACATGATTGAATATAAAACATCTGAGGTACCCAATCCTCCTTTATATGAAGCACCGCTCTCCTACCTAGGGATATTGTATAAAGATAGAAAAACACTGTGGTACAGACATTCCCTTCTGCCAACCCTGCCTGCAGCTGACAGCAGGGGATTAGAGGCATGAGCCCAACAGCCAATCAAGGGTGGCTCACCACTTGACTGCCTCCAGCCACCCTTGGCAGTCTTTGGCATGCTGGAAGGCATGCAGGAATCCTGTTGACCTTAGCCATTGTGTTCCCCTCCCCCTCCACCAAAGGACAAACTTCTTTTCTGTTCTCCCCCACAGTAACCTAGTCTGCTTAGAGAAACCTGCGTAAGTTCATCTGAATCTGCCTTGGGCTTTTGAATGTCTGTACATAGCCTTGGTGTCAAATTATTTTGGGTTTGCAAATACATAGCTATTAGCTGTGTGATAAGCAGGTCTTATTCAATTTGGATTCAGATTTGGCCTGAATCATGGACAGTGATTTGATGAATTGATTATGGTTATACTGTCCCTGATTCGGGTTGACTGAATCCAAAACTAAAGATTCAATGCTGATTTGAAGAATCAGCAATTCGGACATAGATACAGCTTTACATGTTTTTTTCTATATACCTCACAATACCAGTGTGGCTTGAGAATACTGTGATGCTGCGTCCAACAGGAGTGCAGGGGGGTCCCTCCATGTGCTTGGCAATGAACCCGGAAGGGTTTGCACAGCCCTAATAGATATGTTCCACAAGTAGTACACGCCTGTGTAACATGTTCACAGAGTTCAAGGGCTGTGGAGCCACGTGGGCTCCTGTTTCTCTGGAGCCATTTTTCAAACCTGCACAGAATCTCTCTTAGGACTCTGACTTCTTGAAACTATGCTAGCTGCCAGGTTGTAACTGAAGCAGGAGCCTGGGTAATGAGCATGTTAACCTGCCTTTTTAACAGGGATTTTGAATCATGGTAAATTACCTTGATTGAGATAAGTGGTTGGGGAAGTCCCTGAAATTGATGCACAGCAGGTAAGTCCCTCAGTTCCAGGGACAAGCTGCAGTAGATACCACAAGAATAGTCTACTATCCCTGGGTAAAAGGAATTAAATTCTCAGAGTAGCTTTTCTTTGTTTTGTTTTGCTTTGGTTGTTTTCTTTGCCTTATTTTGCAAACAGTTCAGACAAGGGGAACTGTGAAAGTTGGGATTTCTCCATGATGTGGGTTGAAGGTCTTATAGTGACATAACTATATATTTTCCATACCATTATTGTGGTGCTGCAAACCCTTGCCATTTCTCCCCTGTTTGTATCATCCTCTCATCAGTTAGTGCAATAGGATCCAGACTGTAATATCTACAAAGAAACAAACATGATGATGATCATAATAATTGCTGAATTTCTGGAAGTCTTATCCCTGCTCCTTCCTCCACTTTTTTGTATCCATAGTATATTGGTACATTTTGGGTTTCCATAACTGGTGTAGCAGCTTTTTGTCTTAACGCATCATGACTGCAGTTATTATTTCCTTACAGTGAATAAAGATTCTTTCCTTACTTGCACCTGTACAGACTGGATAGAGTTCATACTATTCCTAATATCTGAGCAACTTTTTCTTTCTGACAGTGAGGACAACTGAGAAAAAATTAAGTCTTGAAGAGACCAATACTCATGTTTCCTTCCTTAATAATATTTTTCTGTGTTTCATAGTTTCATCGTAGTTAGGGGTCAGAAGGGACCTGAATAGATGATCTAGTCTAACCCCCTGCCATTGGTTGGAGCACACGCTGAGATCACATGACCCCAGACAGGTGTTCATCCAACCTCTTTGTGAATTTACCCAAGGTAGGAGCAAGGACCACTTTCCTAGGAAGTTGGTTCCAGATCCTAGACACCCTAACAGTGAAATGTTGCCTCCTATTCTCTAACCTGAAGCTATTCTCTGGCAGCTTCTGGCCATTGTTCCTTGTCACCCCAGGTGTTGCTGGGGGGAATAGGACCCTCCTATTTGCTGCTGATCTCTCCTGATGAGCTTGTAGGCAGCCACCAGGTCCCCCCTCAGCCTTCTCTTGCTGAGGCTGAACAGGTTCAGGTCCCTCCGCCTCTCCTTATAGGGCCTGCCCTGCTGCCCTCCAACCAAGTGGGTGGCCCTCCTCTGAATCCTCTCAAGGCTGGCCACGTCTCTTTTGAAGTGTGGTACCCAGAACTGGATGCAGTACTCCAGTTGAGGCTGGACCAATGTTGCATAGAGGGGGAGTATATCACCTCTCTGGACCAACTTGAGATGCATCTTTGGATGTATGACAAGGTGTGGTTGGCTTTGCTGGCTGCAGTCTGGCATTGGCAGCCCATGTTCATCTTGGAGTCGATAATGACTCCAAGATCCCTTTCCACCTCTGTGCTCACAAGTGGGGAGCTCCCCAGCTTGTATGTATGCTGTGGATTCCTTCTCCCCAGGTGCAGCACCATCCATTTATCTACATTGAAGCCCATCCTATTACCATCTGCCCACCTCTGTAGTCTGTCTAAGTCTAATTGCAGCCTCTGTCTCCCTTGGAGCGTGCCTACTGCTCCCCACATCTTGGTGTCACTGGCAAACTTGGATAATGTGTTTTCCACCCCCTGTCCAAGTCGCTGATGAAGATGTTGAACAGTGTAGGCCCCTGTAGGCATCAATGCCACAGTTGCTCAATTTATTAATGAGAATGGGGTGAGAGACAGTGTCAAAGGCCTTCTTGAAGTCCAGAAAGACTACGTCCATGGTGACACCATCATCCAGGGATTTAGTTACCTGTTTGGCCATAAGAAGCCATCGGGTTGGTCTGGCAGGACCTGCCTTTCATGAACCCATGGGCATGCTCTCCCCTGCTGGCCCCTCACAGATGTGTGGATTTGTTTAATATATATTTTTTTCATTTTATTTTCTGTGAAGTTTGCTAATACACATTGCAGAACAAGTGTCATACTGCTTATATCACAAAAACTAATCACCTTTTATAAAATGTAATGTAAGTATCTGGGTAGAGTTTGTTGAGAGAGTATTCAGGGAGGTGAATAAGAAATGACTTTTCCATTGCATGAAACTTTAGGACTGCTTAGGAAAAAAAATCTGTTCTGTAACTGGATGAAATCCAGACATTTTAAAATTTTTCACAAAAAATGGAATTGGAGTCAGACCCCCAAAATAATAGTTTAGTAGTTAGTTTAGTGGTTAGGGTCATGATACATATGAGAGACAGGTTTAAATCCACACCCCTAATCAGGCAGAACAGGGCCTGAACATGAAATATCCAGTTTCCCATAATCATATTTTTGAGTATTTCAGTTATTTTATTTTTTTTTTGTTTCATTTTATTTTTAGAAAGCTTGTAGCTCTTATGGCTGTAAAGAAAAGCTTGAAAATATGACCCCCAAAGGGACAAAAGAAAAACAAAAGCAAAATTAAACAATGATTTTTTTATGATTAAATAAATTTATGATTTTTTAAACCTTATTATTTCAAGTCCAGATCCAAAATTTTTTATTTTGTGAGGGCTCTGTGTTGGAACACTATTGTCAGTGTTCACCTTGATTGACGGCCACTGTGAGGTCCCCACCATTAATGAGGATGCTTATGAAAACAGTTTGTATACTCAACTCCGCTAATCTTCTTTCTTCTCCCTCTCTCAACCCATTCATTCCATTTTACAGATATACTTTAAAGACATTTCTTTATGTTTCCCTTCCAAAAAAATAATAGTTTATTGTATCTGGTAAGGCTTTCTTTCAGCTTCTGAATCTAAGTGCTTCTATTCTTCTTTCCTTCCTTCTTTCCTTCATTAGTGTCTTCAAGTGAGTGCTCTAATTGATGTAGATGCTTAGCTTATTCCACTACATGTAGTGTGCACCAGACTGTGATGTAAAGAATTCTATTAGAATTCAATTTTGTTTTCCTTTAGGCAGACAGACTTTTATAGTTGCTTGGGGGTAAAACAAAATAAATTCATTGCAAACCTCTATTTTTAAGCCTTTCAAATTAGCGCTTTAATGAATTTTTTCCATTTACTGAGTGGAGCTGACTTGAAGCTTTACAGCCAGTTTGCCTCCTCCAATTCTTTTAATATGCATTTTGATCTTTTTGAAATAACAAAATAGTCCAAATATTTCACGTCTGCAATGTTTTACAACTTTAACCTCTATTTTTTTAGTAAATTGTATGCGTAACTGTCTATTTTTATGGAAAAGAAGAAAAGTACATTTATTGAATAAATTCGAATTATTTGCTCAGATCTATCAGCTGTACAAAGAAACTTGTGATACTGCAGTTTCTTACCTTTATTTAACCATAAAGAAAATAAATTTTGTATCTCAAACACAACAGCATCTACATATATGCTTCACTGCACATTAGATTAATGCACAGTAAAGCATCACCATCTACACATGTGCTGCAATTAGTGTGCAGTAGATTAACTTATTCCGGCATAGGATAGTCCCATCAGACACAGGTACTATTTTATGCCAGAGTAAATTACTGTGCTTAAATGTATGTGTAGACAGTGATGTTGAGCCAGCATATATTCAGTCACATTAATGGCATGTATAGGAAAATTAGGAAGCCCATTGTGAGCTTTTGTTAAATATTAGTTTTCACTGGCAATTACTGAAGGCCTGTGAAGCTATACTAAAGGATCAGGCAAGTACATGCTGTCCCAAGTGGGAAGGATGTTCTACTGAAATGAAAAATCCCACTGTGCTTACAGATAATGCACAGGGATGTAGGTTGTAGCCATGTTGGTCTAAGGACATAGGCAAATAAGGTTCCTTGGGTGAATCTGATATCTTTTATTAGACCAACTTAAATAGTTGGAAAACAATTATTAAGCACACTTTTGGGTTCAAAAACCCTTTGTCAGGCTAAGGAAGTTTCTGCAGTTGGTGTGTACACTTCCTGGGTGGAATGAAAAATAAAGAAGCCAGTGACTGGGCTGGTATGCATACAAGATGGGTAGTCACTGAAAATGTAGATTGAAGAGTCAATGGGTGAGAGACAGGCGGGGGCAGGGGGCAGGGAGAGAGAGAAAGAGAGAGAGAAAGGGGATGAATAGTGGAGAGACACCTGGGGAGTCAGAGACACTGGATTTATGACACATTATAACCTGCCTGACATCTGACTCCCCATGTATCTCTCCACCTTCTTCTGCCTTCTCTCTCTCTCTCTCTCTCTCCCAGCCCCTGCCCCAGCCTATCTCGCACCCATTGACTCCTGAGTCTACATTTTCACTGATTACCTGTCTTGTATGCATACCAGACCAACCTCTGGCTTCTTTACTTTTCATTCCATCCAGGAAGAGCACACTCCAACTGCTGAAACTTCCTTAGCCTGACAAAGCTTTCTGAGCCCAAAAGCTTGCTTAATAATTGTTTTCCAACTATTTAAGTTGGTCTAATAAAAAATATCAGATTCATCCAAAGAACCTGTCTACAGATATGCACATAATTCAGTATGTTGTTGAACTGGAACCTTATGGCATTGACTCAAAGTCCACAGAGGTCAATGGAAAGAGTGCCATTGACTTCTGCGAGTTTTATAGCAGGGTCTAAATTGACAGTGGGATTTGGGAGAGGCAGCCTTAACATTCTCTCTTTGGCTGAGGGCCATTTCTAGATTTGTTGATGAGTTGTATTTAATAAATTACATGGTTAGAAATGTATACTTCAAAAGAAAAACTAAACAATTCCTTTTTACTGTATTACAGGCTAGAAATGTTCCTTAGGCACAGTTAACTTCACAAATTTAGAGAATTTACAAGGATTCATATTGTACTATACTTTAAAAGCAGTATATCATCTGTTTTAGACATTAATTTTGTAATATAATGTTTGATTATTTTCCCCAACTATTCTCATATGTTTCTCATAGTTTAGGAGCCAAAAGATATGTTGCAACTTTACAATCCTGACCTAGTGGGAGGGTTTGCCAAAGCGCCCTGTAATTTACCGAAAGATAAATTGCAGCTTCTTTTGTATGATGATAAATGCTAGAGAATTTCTTCATAACATGTTAGGTAAACGTTTATAAATCCTTGTGAAGAGATTTCAAAATATACTAGGATACATTTTGTTTTGTAAAGCCATTTCATTCTTGAGGTCTTCCCACTGGAGTTTTACAAAATAACAAAAAAACTGTTTGCATAGCAATATATAGGGAAACAGAAGAAAAAAAATGCATGCTATGAATCTTGTTTGCAGCCTGGAATACTAGAAGCTATTTAGCCTATTAAGAAACATTAGCTCAAACAGAATTATTCTCTTTTTATATATATTTATAATGTTCCAGGATTTCAAAATTCCAGCTGGCAAGTGGAAGAAAACAGCGCTGGAAACTGGTATATCCTCACAGTTCCTCAATCCTAGATTTGTATCAGTGCCAGTGAGTATATGTAAGGCCAAGTTCTAATGCGAATCGTAAACATGTAAGCAAGTGATTCTCAAGATCCACAGTTCCAAAGATCCACAGTTAGCCACAGTAGTCCAGGCATAGTACCCTGGGGTGCTGTGAGATCATTTTATAGGTTCTTTAGGATGCCATGCAATATTAACACTGTTAGGCATGCAAACCCCTACAAAAATCACAAGATAAAACCAGAGAATTCATATAGGAATACACAATGTCAAAACCATTTGGACCTATTACAATTTTCCTGGGTGCCTTGAGGCGAGTGTACATGTGCGGTTTTGTGGTGTTGCAGACCCATCCATGGTGCCACAACTTGCACATGCAGGCACTCACCACACTACTGATTTGCAGAATGCTGTTTTTCTGACACTGGGAAATCCCTATGTCAAAAAAATCTGTGGTACAAAAAGCAGGGTGGTATTCATGGCAGCAGCATGCAAAGCCCCAAACTGGAGCCTGGCCAGCCAGAGGTGTGCTTCGGCTACTGGACAGGCTCTACGCACCCATATTGTCATTGCTGCAGCCTTGGGAGGCCCCCAGGACCCTGGGTAAAGCTGATGGGGCCAGCCCAGGTGCAGAGCCCAGCCTCCCCTACCCCACCCATGACAACTTGCTGCACACCAGAGCACATGTGCATAGGCATTCCCCAGGGACAAGTAGCAGTGGCATAACTGTGCCAGTACTATTTGTCCCTGGGAAATGCACGTGTGCGCTCATCTGGATGTGACCTCTGAGTTCTTTGCGACAAGTCAAAGCTCAGAGCTGGCATTTTTGAGCTGTGCTTTATATCTAACAAGGTGTGTCTTGATCTATAAAGGTTAAGAACCACTGCTATAAGCTATAGTCTCCAGATCCAGGAGTGACAGCTCCTCTGGCAGAGGCATCCTTAAAGTATAATATAGATTTCTTAGAGTATACTTGAATTATTCACAGTACCTTTTCTCTTTAAGTATGCTTTAGTCACATTATATTATTTAGTAAGTTAATACAATTATTATGATTTCATATTTTTGGTCAAGTAACAGTGACATTTACTTTGTCATTGATTGAATTAGTCCAGCACTTGGCTCAGTTCTTGAACATTTTTATAATCATCAATGTTGTTTTGCTGGTGAAACTAATTCATCAGTCAATTAGAAGAGTATGTACACTGGAAAAAATTGAATTTGTACCCAGAGGGCACAATTTGAGATAATTTAAATGTAAACATTATTGCCACTCATAGTAAAATTTGCTTCTTTTCAGAAGGAGTGTATTGCTCATCAACTGCATTTTCTGTGTCTTCTCTAGATAAGACACTGAAGACATGATCATTTCTAGGAATATTTCTTGATTCTTGTTTGGCCATGATTCAAGGACCTGAGTAAAACAGGATGCCTCTAAGAGTATATTAATTAAAAAAAGATGTGAAAGTTGGACCATTTTTTGTATATACAAAGAGAAATAAGTGGTCGTTAGTGAAGACTCTTTTGTACTCATTTAAATATGTAGGAAGTTCATACATTTCTGAATGAAATCCTGGTTCCATTGAACAGAATAAGAAAATTCCCAGTGACTTCAGAGGTCCAGTATTTCCCTTTATAAATGTTGCATAAGGGGCATTCTTTCTTTAGCTGTTTGATCTCCTAACTCAAGTATCTGAATTGAAAATGATGGGTATTTATTTCACATGGATTATGTTATGGTTCAGATAATGTACCTAAGTCATCTTTTGGCATAATTAAACATGTCTCTAAAGCATCTGAATCCACTCTGGGTAAGCCATTTTTTTCCTGTTCAGTTAAAACTTGAAATATAATGATATTCCTAAAATCTTAGAATCATAGAAAAGCAGGGCTAGAAGGAACATCCAGGGCTTATCTGGTCAAAGCAGGATCATCCTGCTTGAAGCAGGATCATCCTTATCAAAACCATCCTAAAAACATCAATTGTCTAACCTATTAGCAAAAAATTGTCTAAACCTATTAGCAACTAACACTGATACAACCACATGCCATAACACACAAACCTGCCACAGGTAAAGAGGGGGGACCCTGACAGCAAATGTCATGATGCTGCAAAGATGGCTAAAATATACAAGTGATTCAAGAAAGAGGGCCACACTCCTTGCTACAGAAGAAGGCAAAAACCCCTACAAGTCCCTACCAATTTGACCATAGGGTAAATTTCCTTCCTGACTCCAAATATGGTGATCAGTATGACTAAGTAGAGGGGCAAGACCCTTTAGCCGTGAATCTCTGTTTGTCCCAACAAAAGCATTACTAAACATGGGTTCAGTCATGCAGTACTTCATGGAGACCAACTCTCCAATCACTTCCTTGGAGCCCTGAACAACACATGCTTCCAGAGGGTAGGGGGGGCACAGTGACCACTTGCAGGCAGTGGCAGTGGTATCATCAGCAGGAACATGGTGGTAGTGAGTGGGGAGCTCCTGCAGGCAGCTGTGGTGGTGTCAGTGGTGGGGGCAGGCTGAGGAGAGACCTCCCACAGGTGACCATGGAGGTGTCAGCAGTGGGGGGGACAAGTGGCAAGTGCCAACCAGTAGTCAGCAACCACCTACCGATACTGCAAGTGGTGCCAGCAGTGGGGGGCGGGTGGCAAGCACTGACCGCCTGCAGGTGACCACGGTGGTGTCATTTGCAGGGGTGGGCCAAGCAGGGAGCAAACTACTCATTGTACTCATTGACATTTAATGTGTGCCAGTACTGAAGCAAACTGGACTATTTTATCACCTAATTACTGTGTTTCAGTGGGACCCTGATGTTTGATGTAAAATGAGTTTTGTAAACATCTTCACAAAATTATTCAACCTCATATTATGCTTCAGGTAAGGACTTGGAATTGCAAACTGTTGTTAAGCTACTGGTGTCAGATCATTAGATTACTTCATCTCTTTTTCAGTTTTTTTGTAGTAAAGGATATAGTTTACAAAGCATAGTGTTCCAAATGGTATTCTGCTGTGCATATAACTGCTGCAAGTACCATTTATGAAAAACAAACACAAAAGCTTACTTGACACACTGATTCTCTACAACATAGGAGTTATTGTGATTCCTGCAAAGCACTAAAGCTAAATAGAAGGAAATGTTGATGTCTTTAGTGTTAATTTGTTACACTCTTAAACCTCAAGCTACACCTAAAAATCAATAGTAAATAGAAATTCTTGCTAGCATTAAACTGCTTTAGATTCTGAAGCCTTACCATTAGTTTCAATACTCTAGGAGAGCTCTAATGTTAGAATTGTAGTCTAGAGTAAACACCAAAGCAATTAGAAAGAACCCAAGAGGAAATAACTACTTAGTTATAACTGCTTTCCTGGGTGTATGATTACATTACAGAAGCATCTTTTTTATCTAAAGCTAAAAGCTATGTTCTGCTTTTTTAAGAATATGTATCATTTTTGTTTTAAACCCATGGGTGTCCCATGTAGTGTGTGATTCACACTTCAGTAACATAGGGTTTTAGTACATTTGTCTGTGCAGGTAGTGGTTCTGAAGTCTGTTTGCTCTATTATACTATAGAATCAGAGCTGAAACCAAAGAGATTCTAGAGAGCTTCTTATTGGAAGCACTGTTGATCTAAGTGTTTCAGACTGTTCCTGAGCAAATCTTGAAAGGGTTTTCTGCACAACTTTGTTGTGATTTTTTTCCTTGTAGAAGAATTCTGAACTATTTGCCAGATACTTACATAGCTATAGCTTTTTCTTGGCACTGGATTTTGTTTTACTTTCCTTGTTTGTAGAGTAAAGCTTTTCTTTATTTGCAGTAAAAATATTCTGAATCCTACTGTGGACTAAAGATAATGCAAATAAACTGCTAAAATATGTGAGGCTGCATATATACATTTAAATATGTCTACAGATAATCTAGTATAGACTTTGTTAAAATATGAGTTAAAGTATGTACAGACACCTGCCAAAATAGCAAGTGCTGTGACCAGTTATGATTTTAAGGGAAAAAGAACAGCATTCAATACAATGAAAAGTTCATGAATTCAAACATCTTCCTGGTGTTCTGGGGTTTTTTTTGTCTTTATCAAAATATGCCTCCAGGAAATGCAGTTGGATGGGATAATTCTCTCTGATCTTCAGCATGTCTCTGACATCTTGAGTGGTTGCTTTGTTTCAGTGCCTGAGAATGTTTTGTCCTTAAGTTTTGTACTTGTTTTTAAAAAGATATCATGAGGATGAGAGTATCATTATAGAAAGAGTATGGAATCCTTTTTTCTTTTTCATTTCTTTTTTAACTGCTGTGGACACATCCAGTTGAGCAGGAATGTGCATTTCCCCAGGGACAAGTAGCAATGGCACATTATGCTCTGGCACATGGCAGGTTACCCCAGGTGGGGTAGAGGAAGCTGGGACCAGCAACTGCACTGGCCCTAGGAGCCTTACTTTGGAGTCCTGGGAGCCTCAGGGAACTGCATACACAGCACTTCTGCAGTAGGAAGTGTGGCTGGCAGCTGGAGTGTGGCTTGAGCCTGTCAGGCTCTGGTTTTGGGCAGCAAGTGCTGCCATCACATGTATTGTCCTGCTTTTTTGACCCAGGATCTTCCCAGGGTCAAAAAACCCCCCAGGCACTGCAAAGTAGTGCACATCCATGCTTATCTGGACACACTCTCGCTGTCTTATTTGTTATTGCAAACAGTGACATACTGCATACCCTCAAAAGCAATAGCATATATATGAAGTTGTGATCTTGGAATTGACTCCAGGTTGATGGATCCTGATTTGATCAGTTCCTTGGGCCATGGCAATCAGCTTTTATTGATCCAATATAAAAACTATGGGAACATGGAGGAAGGATTAGCAATTTTGTTTTCTCCATCAGACTTGTTTCAAAGTCATTTTCCTTGTACACAGCCCCCATATGCAGCCAATGACCAGTTCATTAGTAAATGCATGGATATATTTGCTATGACATCCTTGTAATGCCAAGAAAAGTAGTAACACAAAGCCATTTATTGATCATCAGGGCCAGATGCAGTATCTTTATAATAAGTAGTTGTATGCAGATGCTGTAGCTAATGATATTCCCAGTTGCTGTATTTATCTAAATAAAGAAAGGTTCTATAAGAGTTGATCCTCATGGGCAAATTTATGGTAAAAAAAAAGTTTCAGACTTTATTTTGTGTACATGCTTTATTTATTTTTATTTTCTTTCCAGGAGCTCCAACAAATACATACATGAACATATTTGCAAATACATACATGAATTGTAACATCCCTACTGAGTTACATATTTGTATTACTCTGTCTATCTAAGATAATGGGTGGAGTAATGATGGACAGCATATAGGGCTGCATTAGTAGGAGCATTGACAGTATGTCAAAGAAAGTAATTATTTTGCTCTATTCTGCACTGGCAAGGCCAGATCTGGAATAACTTGTCCAGTTTTGGGGCCCCCATTCTAGAAAGGATGTGGACAAGTGTCCAGTGGAGGGCAACAAAAGTGGTTAGGGAGCTGGGGCATGTGACTTATGAGGAGAAGTTTGGGGACCTGAGCTTATTTTTTTGCAGAAAAGAAGACTGAGGGGTGATTGATAGCAGCATTTAACTAACTGAAGGGTGGTTACAAAGAGGATGGAACTAGGCTATTCTCAGTGGTGACAGATGACAGAAGAAATAGCAATGGCCTCAAGTTACAGCAAGGGAGGTTTAGGTCAGATATTAGGAAAACCTTTCTCTCTAGGAGGGTGGTGAGCCACTAGAACAGGTTGCTTAGAAAGGTCGTAGACTCTCTATCCCTGGAGGTTTTTAAGGCCTGACTCGAGAAGGCCCTGCCTGGAATGATATAGTTGGGGATGGTCCTGCTTTGAGAAAGGGGTTGAATTAGATGACCCCCTGAGGTTCATTCCAACTCTAATTTTCTGTGAGTATGATTTTTAAGTAATAGAATGTGCAATGGCAGGATATTTCCTTTAAATTCTTTAAATGTGAAGAAGTTAAAATTACTTAGACCTCTAAATTAAACAGTAGAAAGTAAGAAAGCCTCAAGCAAAACTGTGTTGCTTGAGATTAATAAATTCAGCTGCAGCATTAATGAACATGGTCCAGGTTTATCTTACTTGTTTTTAGTTGCTCTCAATAGCAAATCAGTTATTAGCAAATATGAAGATATTACCTTTTAGCTATTTGTGCAAACAAAAGTAATTCAGTACTAGATTTTGACATTTGTATGGAATTCTGGCTGAAATAAATGGGACCAATGATGATTATTTTATTGTGTTAATAATGTGTTAGAAAATCATTGGTATATGTGAAGATCATGATCTCCTTTATGTCAGTGTAAATAGGCAGCAACTTCAAAGTTGACCATTTGGTTTAGTTGGCATAACATTCTCTTTCAGTGAAATTATTCCCAATTTATAGTGACTTCAGACTAGGACTCAAGGAATGAAAAATAGAGAGCACCTATACATGTGCATCAGGGCTGCTCCGATGCCCCAGAGTCACATGTATCAGTATCCATGCACTAAAAAATGGTGGTGGGAAAGCTTTACCTAAAGCTTATTGGACAGGTTTTAGTTAAAATGCCCTTGCCACCATTTTTCAGGGCGAGGATGTTAATACACATGATAGTCCAGTTGCTTTAAAAAGAGCAACTCCTCTAATTTAAGCACCTCTTCCCTGCCCCAGCCTCCTGGAGCACTTGTATAAATGCCCAGAGTGGCTAAATAGAAAAGTCATTATGGTTTCATAAAATTGACTTGACATTAATTAGAGTTAAGGTTTTGGTTTTTTGTTTATTTTTCCAACTGAGTTGTTAGTTTATGTTCTTTTGTTTTAAAAACAAAGTGTGTTTCATGAGGAAACTTGATGTGTTATGTTTCCGCCATCTTGTTCCAGGAGAAGATTCCAAGAACAGTAATCTTATATGAATTTTTAAAAGCAAAAGTATAATGTTTGCATATGTAAGCATTTGCTTTTCTTAGTCTAAAGAAACATGTACTCACGTTAATTTTATTTTATTTAAAATTGGTTATGAATACCAAACTTGGGAATCAAAGTGTCTACTTCATCTAAATGAAGTTTTTTTTATTCTCTTGCTTAGAATTTGAATGCCAGGGGCCTGTATTGATTTACACATAGGATCAAAGAAAGAACTCAATCAGTAATGCAGTGGGAGGTAAAGTGGTATTAGGACAGAATTTTCTCCAGTCATCCGAACTCCAAATATCATCGTTAGTACACAGCAATACTTGTACTTAAGAGCTCCTTTGGGCATACAAATCAGAAGCAACTAGTCAACCAATTTCTATGTGAAGTTTAGTAAAGTCATGTCCTGTAAGATCAGGATGTTGCATGGAAAGATGCATTGTATATTCAGCAACCAGAAGTAACATTCCTGCAGTTCCATTTGTACTGACTTGCAGGAATGCATGACATTTTGCAGGACTGGTAACAAAATAAACTGCATAACAAATCCTATTTCATAATCACAAATATTGTGTGTCATGGCCAGCTCTATATCCCATGAACCACTTTAATCCTGAAAAGTAATATGTAGTTGCATTGACTGTATATGTTACAAATGGGTTCTCAAAGATGGGACTATGCAATATCTATTGAATCTTAATTACAATATCCTCCCACTGCCCATGAAAGTTATGACAAACATAAACATGTATTTTTTTAGCTCCAAACTTTTTGCAATAATGATTGTTTTTAATGCAATATAACCAGATTATTTTGAAGTAAGTTGTAGTGTTAGAAATCACAATGCTTTTAAATGAGGCAAATAGTGAAAATTGTTGCTTCATTTCCTATAAATTTTAGATAAATCTTGTTAACAGGAAACTGAATCAAGATGGAAATCTTGCATACTGTTAAATGAAGCAAACCTCCTCAGAGACAGTTACTACAACTTTTTCAGGGTCAGGATCTCCACATTCTTTAAAACTCAAACACCTGTCTCTTGAGTTAAGAGTCTGTTGTGCAGCTGAGAAGAAATTGCTGCCTAAAGTAAAAGTACCTGATTACAATATGTGTAATCTAACCTACAATTTTTATATGAAGTTTACTGAAGTTTTGGCTTTGATGGAAAACTTAATATAAAAGCTCAGGACTAGATTTACTAGTACATTATTCGTATTTTGTACTAGTCTGAAATATAACATGTTCATGAACATGGAGCACCCAGAGCCCGAAAATATTTTAGAATATATTTTCCTGTTGTGAAATGTCTTTAGAATAAAATGTCTTACTGAACATGTGTTTCAAAATATCACAAAAACAAATTTCCATAGGAATGTTTTTGTCTGAATTTGCTATATTTATTGCTATTTTAACCTTGAAGAAGCACAAAGGTGCTGGAAAGTACTGTTAAATCTTGCAATCAGTCTGGCTCTAAGAGCTTTAACTGTGGAGATGGCAGTACAATTATGAAAAGAATTAAAAGAGTTCTTGTTCTGTTTCTCTGAATATTAGAAATAGTTTTCTCTTCACAGATCACATTAGTCAGAGTTTTTACTGAACACACACAGGTATCTGGAATAGCATCACAGAGCCCTCAGCACTTTGCATGTGGCTGAATATACACTTTTGCTAACTCTATGACATTCCAATATATTTTATCTGTAGCTTTAATGAAATTATTGAAGTTGAAAACATAATGACCACTAAATATAGAGACATCACAACTGGAATGACTATTTTAAATTGTTATAAGACAATAATGATAATGTAGCATTTATACAATGCCTTTCATGCAAATAGATCACAACTCAGAAACTTCTCCATTATTTGACTGCAAAGACCAGCACAAGCAGAAAACTATTTGCTTGCAGGAGAAAGTGAGGGGTAATCTATGAAGCTGAGACTATATTTTACTAAAGGAGGTGTACTATCTTATCAAACTTAAAATAGCCCTTTTATTGGCATTAATTCTTACTCCTCTGAAAAATGCTTTGACATTCCTGCAGTGTTCCTCAAAGCCACCCTAAGCCTTATTGGTAAGGGCAGCTTATAAATTGAATAAACACATTAATTGATTAATTAATTAATTAACTTGCAAGTTGTAAATTTTGTATCTCATTTGAAAGTGAGCATTTCCATCAGCAACATCTTCCCTATATCATAGTATATATGGGCAGATTTAGAGTTTTGAAGAGGGGGAGTGGAGATGGTGAGTTATACCATCCCATATAAAAAGAACAGATTTTTCTTATTAAAAATAAATTAGAAGCTTTACTAATATTTTAGGGGCCTAGACCTTTTTTGTTTAATTTAAGATGGTAGCAAAAAACAAAATAACTTCATTGTAATGTGTTAAAAACAGTCTGTGTAATTCTGAAATAAGTGCCTCATTAGTAGGAGCATTGAACAGACAGCAGAAATGCAGAACAATGGATAGTGTGACTGGTAGAACATCAAGACTATTAAAAAGGAGTGGGTCATTAACACCTGTGAAATGAATAGTCTGGAAGGAATCAGGGAGATCATAATGAGCCATGAAGGCAATTAATTCCCTCAGTACTGCCTGACTAGAAATGCTTCTGCTACTGCCAGGTAGTTGGTTTTAAACTTTGGCTAGACTACGATTCAGAGGGGGCTGCAAGTATACCAGTGCATGCCTTCCTAGATTCTCCCTGATATTATGGCATTGGTTCAATACTATGAATGTATTTACTGAATGCAAAATAGAGAAAGAGCATAAATTATATCTGTTATGACTTTTTTAAAGGTATTTGGTAAAATTTTCAAAAAAGGGAAAGAGGATAAATGCATGACTGCCTAAATAATAATGCCTGAGATGTCAACTCATAGATAGGGTGAGCAGTATAAAAAGCAAGGAGCTGTAATTATATTTAAAAAGGTTCAAAGGTTACTTGCATATAAAAGAACAATAAAACTGACAAGACTGACAGTTAAGTTTGTGAGTCGCAATGTCACTAGCAAAGAATTTGATCCAATATGAGCCTCTTTTAACTGTGTTTTATAAACTCATTAAATTGATCTCCTTTAAGGCTAATGTCTGGATTTGTTACTTGGATCCCATGCTTGTGTTGTAAAGTAAGAAACTTTATCCCTCCATGGATTACTCTGACATGCTGTCTGGGTGCACTGGAATAAGGTGTAGTCCAGGGGTATAGGTTGTAGCCATGTTAGTCTAAGAACATAGGCAGACAAGGTTCTTCCGGTGAACCTGATACATTTTATTAAACCAACGTGTTGGTTTTTTATTTTATAAGAACAATTCTGGTATTGTTCAGTCACTTGAATTCCTCTTTCCTGGAAAGACTGCTGGGGAACAGCTTTGAGCAATGGCTCTACTCCCAGAACCGGAGTGTGGGGATGAGGAAAATGACAGCACTCCTCCAGAGCAAGGAGGAAACAGAAGGAAGTTAGGATCTAGTGCTTAGAGAAATCTCTGAAAAAGCATCACAACAATATCTATTATTTAAATATAACTTCTTATTTTCACTTGTAGGTAACCCTTATTTTCACTTGCACGACTATTGTTTTGCATTAGTCTGTAGTTTTTATTACCAAATTGACTAGTGATATATTAAAGCATCATGAGATCTAGGTCTGAATGGTGGAGGCCTGCTCCCTCTCCTCCCACCTCTGCTGCTGCTGACAATTGGCTGCTCATAGTGGGGTAAGGCTGGAGAATGGAGTTGCACTGGCCAGCCAAACTGTGGACCAGTAAGGGAAAAGCCTCCCATGTAGGACCCTCTCCTCTCCAGGCTCAGGACTAGGGGCCTGTTCTAAGAAGGGGTCTTCTGTTTCCCCCATCCCTGCCAACCCCATGCTGCTACCGGCAGCTGGCTGCTGGTGCAGGGGCAGGGACAGGGCTAAGGAGCAGGGCCACACTGGCTAATCAGGGGCAGCCAGTTGCTCAGCTGGGCTCTACATTTTCTGCCAGCCTGCCAGGAGGCCTGTGGGAGTACCCTGAACCTGCTGGCCTCAACCAGCACAGGCAGCCTGTGTTCCCTCTCCCACCAAAGGGTGAATATCTGGTCTGTTTGCTTCTGACCTAACCTAAGGTGCTTAAAGCACAAAATTTAGACTGCTTTCACCTCGGACTTTTTGAACATCTGTACTTAGCCATAATAATTAGGTTAAACCAGAGTATAGTTCGGTATTAGAATCATTTTATTTTTTAGAGATTCCGTTTGACCTAAAAGGGATGTGCCTTCACTAGCTGGGTCTGCTTTAATCCACATGGCCACATGAACTCCTCAGAAAAGAGCAAAGCTTCAGTGTTTGTATATATAAAGTGATAGCATGTCCTCAAATATCATGCGTCATTTGTTAGCACATTGTGTGTCATTGTTATTCAGCCACAAGACCTCATGAATTTTATCTAGTTATCAAGAAAGAAATTAGATTCCTTATGTCTATTATCAGTATACAGTTCAGCAGCTCATCACAAGCTTCAGGTTCCTTCACGCTAATATAAGTGTCTCAAATGCCTTTAAATGAGTCATGCTGCCTGAGAATCAACATAAGAATACTACAGTGTTGACTGAAATGTGTCTATTCCATTCTACTACAGAAATAAATAAAAATAAATAGAACTGTGACCATTATCATTGTATCTGTGTATGGTTGAATACCTGAAAGAAAGGAAATAGGATCATATTACAGTTTAAATTGCATTTGATGATCTTTAGAGAAGATGATCTTTAGAGAAGGCTGCAGTTCATTACATGCACATGCTCCTACCTACTGTTATACACATACATACTTGCATGCACATGCACACACTTGCACACAAAGTTATGCTCAAAGAAAGAGTATTAAATAATGCTAAAATAATGGTCTTGGGTTGTAACTGGTAAGAGACTACCATAGAAAGCCTATGAGGAAACTAATGCATCTGTATTCACTGCAATGCTTGGATGGCAAGCAGCGTATAAGGTTTGACAACACACACTGATGAGGCCAGACAGAAATATTGAATACTTGTCCATTCAGTGAGACCATCCATCCTGTGCACTGAATGAGTCAAGATTCCTGGGGAAAAAAAAATTGAACAGTTTATGATCATATAAAGAATGCCTGTATAATGATGTATATGGACAAGGGGGTTGAATGAAGGATGCACAGATTAATTAAATTGTGTTATTTCCTTACATCTGAGTGCTTTATTTGCACCCTTAATGTTACTTTAATGGAGTTTTAAAAATGTTATATATAAAATAGACCTGGAATGTTAACACCTCATCTTGATTTTTTCTGTTTTGTTATTAAAGCAGTATCTGCATATAAGACCAGACATGGATCTTACTCTTAATACATCAGATTTACATATTATAAAAATGTGTCTAAATGAAGTCTAAATGGAAGTAATAAATAAGAAAGTAAAAAGTTTTTCTTTGGATTTATGGTAATATCATATTACCTTTAAAACTCAGGAAAATCTCTGCTTATTAGGATGCACCCAAGTGCTAATCAATTTTTTTTCCTTGCAGAAATACATTTTATTCCAAATGTTCTAAATCCTTCTAAACTCCTCAGAAGGTGTTACTGGACAGGTGAGCCAGTGAAATAGCATTAAAGTAAGAACTGAGTTGTTTGTCTTCAGTCAGAGATTGTAGCACAGTACTTTTGTGGTCTCCTTCTCTCCCAACAATGCTTCCTAGGCTAGGGACAGAAGTTACACATAAACTGGTTTAAGTGATCAGAAACTGGTTTAAATCTGTAACAGAACAGAAGCTTAGTGCACATAAACCAAATGACTGAAATTGGTTTTAGATAAGCTTGGTTTAATGTAATATCAGACTTAACTGATTTGAGTCAAACTGGTTTATGAAGGTCCCAGACCCCTTCCTGATACCAGTTAAATCACAGTCCCCCAGCATCCCAGCATTTTGCAGCCCTGGGATGGACTGTGCAGTCTGGTCCAGAGAGCAAGGCTGGTCCTGCTCCTCTGCTCCATAGCTGAAGCAGTGAGAGCTGGCTGACAAGGAGGTGGGAGGGGGACAAGCCCAGCTGCGGATGCAGTCCAGTTTATGAGGGGGGACTGCCCCAGCTCAGGAAAACCCTGACTGGGGATTGGGGCCAGACAGGGAGTCTAAACACCCCTTCCCCTGATCAAACTTACTGATGGCTGAACCTGTGGACTACAAATCCCAGGGGCACCTGGAAGCAGGAAGAGGAAGTGATGAGCAACCTTACAGAGTCCTGCTGCTGTAATTCTGAACTGCAAATCCCAGAGACCTCAGGGGCATCAGGAAAAGGAAGTGGACATAGCCAAAGAGTTGTGCTCTAGCACCCTATGGCTTGTGGCCTGAACCATTGCTGCATGTGGCTGCATTTCCTGAATGACTGTTCACTTCTGTTTCAATTTAATCTGTGCATTTTAGGCTAATCTACAAAGACTGAATTGATTCAGCCTCAGGCTTTTTGACTGTCTGTACCTTATCCCATTATATACCCTGCAATTCACCTAATATAAATCTTTTCTTATGTTATCAAAACCCTTGTAGGCAAACCCCAACAACTGTCCCAAAGATTCACCCATCCCTTTCTGCTGCTAGCTTGCACAAATTTTTTGCTTTAAATTATCAGTGCTGCGATTCTCAACCAGGGTACTTGGAACCCTGGAGTGCCTTGAGATCCTTCCAAAGATACTATGGAGTTCCACATAGTATTAGCACAGTGCAAACTGAGAGATGTCAGTTAGGAATGCATGGTGTAAGGAACTTTCTGACTTCTGGGCTTTCTGAGTTTTTTGCAACAGAAAAGTTGTTCTATTATTTTTCTATAGTCAAAAAATGAGTAAAAACTAAGAGCTGCCAATTTCTGAGGGCTGTCTTGAGTGTAGTGAGGGGTTCCTTGGTTCTGAAAAGGTTGACAACTGTTGCTTTAGTGATTGTACTTTACAGAGAAAAGTGCATGTCTGTTTTTAACTTGAACTGTGGCAATTTTGTTTGTCAGAAAAGTAGATAAAGCTCCAGGTCATTTCTTTTGGTAAGATCCTAATTGTGTAAAGTTCTTAGAATGTGTATGTAGTTTCACAGCTTTTCCAGATTAGCTAGCAGCTGTAACTGCTGAAACTAGCAAGCCAAGTCTCCACAGGCCAATTTTTTGTGATGTTATGCTTTCAACATGTCTTCTCCCCATTAACTGTGCACCAGCAGGAACCCAGAGGTTGTTAAAAAGTATACTACAGTGCTAGTCAAACAATGTACATGACCTAGAGGCCTCTGTAACCATTAACATTATATTATTTACCTATTTCTGTTTACGGATTATTCCAGTGGGATAATACCCTGTGGGAAGACGTGCTAGGAGAAAAAACCCTGTCTAAGTAAGTATGAGCCATCAAGTAGGCCAAGATTAAATAATGAGGCCTTCAACAGGCTGTAATGGAATAACATTAAGTCTTTTGAGTTCACTGGGCAGTTAGATGCACTAATGGAGGCAGCATGCTGGGAAAGCGTACATTTTAGTTGGAATTTCTTATGAGGGGGTGATTGCACATTATGATATGAATAGCTGTGCTAAACGTATGGAAATTTTCTGCCAGAAAATGAGAAGATTAAGGCCCCCTCTACCAGATAACGGCTCACTGGAGGAATGTAATAGTGGTAAAGTAAAATCTGAAAACAGATGATTTCCCATTTAATAGTCCATTGACTTTCTTCCTAGAATCATCGCCTCCACTGAGATGGCTATGCTCTTTATTTTCATTTCACAATCAAGTTCAAGCTGTTTTGATATAGCTTGGAATGGCATTTTTTCTGTAGAAAAAAGGTTTCATACATTAAAGTTTGATGCTTTTCCAACTCAGGTTTAGTTACTGATTTCAGTAAGATTTTTTTGCTAGAGTATTTTCAGAGTAGATGCTGCATAATACATCAGGTTGTTTTATTCAATTTTTTCAGCCATAAATGTCACAAGTCTCTCCAATGTAAATTCAAATATCTTCTGCTATACATTTATGTCTTGAAGCGTTTAATATTTCCTACATAGTTTTTTTCCCCATCCTCTATACATTTTATCTGCAATTAATTATTAAGCTTTTAGCGGGATAAATTATTTGGCTTTGTGACTGATATCTGATGAAATGGTCTACTTTTAGAATATAATAGAAGTGCAGTTTTCTAGAAAATATGGTAAAGAAGCCTTCTTTGTTTTACTTACCTTGTCTCCCTTCCCTCTGCTGAGGTATCGGACTGTACCTTTAATCTTCTTGACTTCCAAATTATAAGCTACTATTGAAAACATCCCAAGATTTTCTTTCTCATAATCTAGAGGCCACCATCTCTGTGTCTGAGATTCTGCATTCTAGATAAGTTATTAGCAGTGGGAAGGTGAACAAATAACAATACTACTACATATAAAAAGTAGCCATTGCTCACAGTCACTGAAATGGTCATCATTTCCATTGCTTCGGGTGTTTCTAAATCAGAATGCTCTATAGTCAGTATAAAAGCACTCTTCCAATCCATTGATGGGAGTGTTTTTGTTAGTTGGGTTCTTTGCTCTAATTTCAATAATAACCTATTTTGCATAATTAATATTGCTCCTTAAAGCCTGTTTGTAGAAACAGAAGATTTGTTTCAGGCACTGGAAAAAAAGGCAAAAGTCACCAAATTACACTTTTACAGTGTTCAGGATGAGAAATACCGTTTTTTTCCCCATCAGTTTTGTGTCAATTTAAATAAATATATCCAATGCACATTATACAATGAAATAAAAGAAAACATAATTATGAGGTGTATCCAGTAGAAGCATTTGAACACAAAGGGCTAGAAGGCACTTTGCCGTTGCATGATTTGAGGTGTAGTTTTAATTACTACTCCTCTAGTACTTGGAAGAGTGCAAAGAATATTTAGTTCTATTATTCCCATGAAGCCGTGCCACTCTGATGACAAAGAAAAGGTAGGGACATGAGCCTTTCTATTTCCTTTTGCATTGGCATAAGAAGGAACAGGTCTGTGCGGACACTTTCCTTGTACTCTTTGCTACCCTACCCTGGCTTGTATCTTTTGCATCTTTTTGGAATGAGAACTTTATTTCTTTTTCTTATTCAGCAGTCTGCTCTTCCTCTTTCTATATATGGTTATCTTTTGGCAAACTTCAGTTTTTATAATCAGTAAAGTTATGTATCATATTAATCACTACATCTACTCTCCACTCTGAAACCTTAATTCAGTGTTTTTTTAAATAGGTATTGGTAGTGTATATTTTCTGCACTTTACTATATACTGAAGAATATAGAATAGGAAAAACTTATAGTGAGACAGTTTATGAGTAGACCTTTTGTTATATTACAACACTGTATGGTCAAAGTTGTTCATTCTAAAATCTACTGATTTTTAGTGTGAAGAAATACCAGTGGAAATCACTTGGAAAAGGAGAAAGGTATGTGTGTGTGTGTATGTACGTGTTTTTTAAGGCGCTATAATGTGATGATGATAAAAAAAAAATTACTGGGTGGCAATTGGAATTCCAGGTATATTATGCTTGTCTGTAAGTGTAATGCTGTTTTCTATCAACAAAACTCCAAAGTATACAAGTAATCAACGTGTAGTGTTGTTTTGCTTTTGATCCACTTCATGTACAAGATTCATGTTTCATTCATAGAGATAGTTAGACTGATTTATTTCAAGGTAATACTAATACTATTTTATGGATTACCTAGGAGACAGACAATTATGAAAACTAAGATCTCTCACTTTCCACCTTCTAAAGCCCAATGTGTCCATAGGCTCCTGGTTTGTCACTTATGCTTTAATAAACTTTAATAACTTTAAAAGCTAGTATTTTAAATAGTATTTAAGAATACTACCTTATGCATTAAAACAAAATGAATTTAACTTTGCACTGGTATAGAAAATGTGCTGTTCTTTAGCCCCTTAAAGAGAGAAATTTGATTCTGGGCAGTGATTTGGGATTGTGTATTCCCATTGGTAATAATTACCTTGGCTTTCCTTTAGATTCATATATCCTATAAGCAAGGAGGGTTTACAAGAAAAGGCAGTTGTTCATCATGAAAATCTGAAAAAAGTAATAAGATTTAGAGTTACCTTTGTGCTCTTTGCTGGTGGATTGGCAGCTAGGAATGATAGAAATTCTGCTGTAGGCATTACTTACACTGCTGTCTTGGCACTCTTGCTGTGACTATCACAGTAAACATCCAAAAGTTGTGTATAGATCACCAGGGATGATTCTAGGTTTTCATTAGAGTCAACAAGTATTGCAAGTTGGTTTTAATATATAACTGAACTGCTTGGTAAATTTTTCTATCTCTTAGGAGAAGTTTGGACTGTGCGCGCGCACACACACACACGCATATATATAGGGGGTGTGTGTGTGTGTATGTACATGTATGTATAAAGATTTGGTGCATACAGTTGTTTGTCCCAACCAATCTACGTTTATGTGCTTGCTTTAAGATGCATTAGCATAGACTGCAAGTGGTGTGTACAGGCATTCACCAGTCCCAGAAACTCAGGAAGCCAAAGTAAGCAACTCTAGGTGGGGAAGGGAGCAGGTAGCAACGGGGAAGGCTAGCAGGTCTGTGGTATGGGAGGGGTTTCAGGATGAGGGTGGAGCTGGAAGGTCTAAAGTCGGCTGGGTTGCCAGCCTGGATGTGGATGGCTGGGGACTAGAAATAGCTTGGGCAGGGCCGGTGGGGTGGGGGTAGGAAGAGCACAGCCCAAGGGCTAGGGTTACTGGCTGGGATTTCCCAGATCTGGGGCTGTACTCTGAATCTATATAGGTGTTCAATAGATCAGGTTAACCCACCCCCAACCCAAAGGTCAATCTCAATGCCTGGATGTACCCATAGTGTGTGTGTGTGTGTACACACTGTTACTATTTTAACATTACTTAGTAGCATGTACATTTGTCATGTGTTATTAGTTTGATTACTTCATTAATTGAAATTCATTGCTCTTACAGGAAGGTTTACATTTTATGAGCTACCATTATTTGGACCTGTTCAGATTCTGTTTGTTCTAAAAATATCATAGGGTATTGCTGCATTTTCTACCTTTAGTTAAACTGTTAGGAATAGCAGCAAAGTAAGTTAGGTGGATGTGCCTACTTGGCAAGGGGCTTCTTGTGCTGAGTGTGACTGAACAATAGTCTTTAATTCCATTCCATTGTTAAAAGAACAAAATAAAAAAGTTATTCTCATTTTCCAGTAGTACTTGGGGTATATGATGCATGCATACCTGCTGCTCTGAGATGAAAGAGATCATTCACATATATTCATTTTTTCTATTGCTATGTACAAGACACTCCACTTATGTGCAGACTTGGTTAATGCAGGAAATCATTTTTGAAAGACAAAAACAAGATGTCTTCAATAATATATTAAAATCAAAGCTTACTTTATTGACTTTTTGTTTTAGTGAGTATTTTCTGGACATTGGTAGTATACATAGACCACAGAGAGATACTGACAAAAAGACTGTTTATTATTCTTCTGTAAAATACATTTATTCTGAAATTGTCAGATCTCAGTTATTTTTTTTTTGTCAAAATCTTCAGTGGAATGTCCTTCAACCTTTTCTTTTTCAGAACAAAATTAAAATTGTTGTGCTAGGGAATCCATTATTCAGTTACTTCACTAATCTTCTTCAGATTAAAAAAAAAAATGCTGGCCTGACCTGACAGATTCAGTTAGTCTACAAAATGCACCTCTACTGTCTTAAAATTATCAGACCTTTAATGGACATGAATGTTGCCTGACAGGCAGTCTTGATAGTATATTAGAGGTTTCCTTACATTATCTTGCCAATATGCCTAACCACTCTTTGGAGTAGTTGCCTCCATGTTCGTATGCTTGGCAAGTCTACTGGGTGAGAAAAAGGTGATTTCAGTTGTAGTTGTGATTTCCTGATCTTAGATACCAGCCTATTGGGACCTCAACTGGTATAAGCAGTCTATACATAGACATTGTATATGTAATAGATTATGAACAGCCATCAGAGAAGATAGAATGCATTAAATAATATGCAGAGAAAATGAGAAACTATCATTATTCACACAACATGGATAATCCATTGGTATGCTTGCTATTTCCCTTTCCTCTTTGAACATCACATTGCGTATAGCAGATTAAAGTTAGGAGGAACACACCTGAGTTTTTAAAATTTAGCTTGACTCATAAATGGACACAATGATGGACATGTCCTCATAACCTTCAGATGTTTACAGCACACCAACACACCTGTCCAACGTAAATGATAGTTTTGGGAGAAGTAAGGATAATGCAAACAGGATCGAGCTAAAAAATTGTGCTGCATTTTGTTTCATAAAGTCCATTAACACTTGCTGTTTGCCACTGTGAATGCAGCGTTCATGAAAACACTCCTAAGAAACCATCATACAAATAAATGAACAACTCTTTTTCAATCTATTAAAGTTACTTCTGTAGATATTGTTTTTGGAACAGTCACAGAAAAACCCTTTTTCTGCTGTATTCCTTTGTGTGATATTCTTCAAGTTTTCTTAGCATAAATGGAGTACATTGTAGTACACAATTAAGGAATGCAAAGTTGAAACACAGAGCAAAATATAATTCTAAAGGCATACTGGATAAAATACTGAAAAAGTCAGGCTGGAAACAAGCATTAAAAAACCCGGACATTATCTAGATGTGCATAAATCTGATGCAACTCCATGGATTTTACATCATAGCTTTGCTGAACACCAGCTCACATGTACTCTACAACTCTGAATACCTCAGGATCAAAGGGGACACGTTTGGGAAGAGAGTGCATATATAGCTCACAAGCAAATTCTGCTCATGCAGAAAAATCTGCTTACTAGAGGGATGTCTTATTCCATCTCAAAGTTACAGAAGTTAATAGAGATAGGAGGAGTCAGCATGGGAAGGAATAAGGGCATGATATGAAGGTCATATTTTTGTGAATAAATTCCAATTTCCAAACCTGAATGTACATAATTGTGTCAGCTTATATATAAAAGCAATAAGAAAACCATGAGAGTGACTTAAAAAAATCACAATTCTATTTAAATACAATAATTATAAATTGGGGGCTACTGCTATTTTCTTAGCCTCTAGCCTTCATGTTTTCCAGCTTCATTTTGCAATTCTGAAGTTAAAACATAGTATAACAAGAGAAAGCTGAGAGTTGGATGAAATAGCATAAGTCTAGGCCCAGGGGTATTAAGAAAAATGCTGAGCTTGTTCATGATAAAATTATGAGGTCTGAAAACATCAGAAATGTCTCATTGGCAGTACCTTAGCATTAAGGTAATGATTCCAACAGGGACTCAGCTATGCAGGCCATGTACACAACCTCCTTTAGAAAAGTCTGCAATGTTTGGATTCTGATTCTGCTCATTTATATCCAAATCAAAACAATGTGACTGTTTTAATAGAAAAATCAATGTTTGAAAGATTTAGATTAATATTTTGATAGTTTGTGTTCCGAGAGAGATTGGTATTTACAAAATGCATATTTTAAGTCAGTGCTACAGTCTTTCTCATTAACCATTCAAATATAACTGGCCTTGCATATTTGCACATAAGATCTTTAAGTTGCAAAATGTTTCCTACAAGGAACTATACTAATGGAGTAATTCTCTATGTAATTAGCCTGCAAGGAGTAGAAGATATATCTGGAATCAAGAAGTGGGAACTCAGTGGGTGCCACTACACATGTATTAATGCATCATTCATTGCTACTGTGCATTAAGTTTAGTACCTCTAATATGAGGTTCTAACTAAATGAACAGTAATCAGCACTACTGCACAGTAGCACTAGCACATGGTCTTTTTTGTGATGCTTAATGTGCAGTAGACTTCTACTGTACATTAGCACAGCTTTTGCTGTGACATGCTAATGTGCAGTAGACTGTTCTATTGCCTGTTAAGCATCCTGTGTTGATGCGCCCAGTGGGAAATAATGATAATTAATTAATTGTAGAGCTCCATCTTGTGTTGGACTAAACATTTCCCATGTTTTGTTAAAAGCTATGTAATAAGGAAATGTATATATTTCACCATGTACACTGTTCAACACTTGGGTGCATCTACAAGTGCTTTACTGTGAATCTGGCTAACTAACTTCTCAGTAAAATGTCATTGTCTATACGTGCACTGGTATAGGGTGCAGTAAATTAATGAATTCCACTGTAGGATAGTACTATTGAGGATGGTACTGTTTTACAGCAGAATAATTTACGCTGCCAAATTGTATGCGCAGACAGTGAGAAGAGCTGGATGGACCAGGAGGATGGCCTGCCTGCTGCCTAGCTCCACGCTGTAGTACCCTCATGCCCCAGCCAGCCTCTCTGCCACCTGATGTCACCACTTGAAGCCCACAGTTGACCCCTCAGGCCATCTACCAGCCTGGGGCTGCTCTGCCCTGTATGTGTAAATGCTGCATCTGGGAGCAGCTGACTCCAGTGTAAACTGTGCCATAGTTTATTGCATTGCACTAATAGTGCCAAGTGTCAATGCGCCCACTATCTACAGAGTGGGGCAAATTCTGTTCTAATTTATGTCCGTGTGAACCTTTATTCGGATCATTCCGGTTACTTCAGTGACTTCACTGTAATAAAGAACCAATTTGTCTGTGTATACCAAATTCTGTTCTCATGAAGGCTGTTCATATATCTAAGAAAAGAATTTTGCCACATAATATAAGATTTATCTCTTTAAATATTTTTGTTTAGCTGGTGTGGTTGACAACCTACACACTCTTAAAGTTGTTATTCAGTTTTAGTGAGTACATAGGTTAGGTTACATTGGTGTATATGATTAAAAAATAGGAAAATATGAAGTAACCAGGTAATATGGTGAGAGCTTTACATTTTGGAGATGTTTGACTTGGTTGGGCACAAGGTCAGGGGGAAGGGGAATGATTATAAGAAATCACTCTGAGGCATCACAATAAAAGTAGCACATTACTAATTGCCGTGTTTTTCTACTTCATGGACAGATTCAAGAAATAACCCTTGTATACTGAATAACCTCTTCTGGAAACAATATCCAAAGAAGACATCGAATCCTCATTAAATGTAGTTCTGCTTGGCTGTGCCACACTTTTAATAGGAAATGAAGAATAACTGTGAAAAGAACTGTCTGTTGCTTTGTAGCAATATGACAATGATTTTCCAGCAGTTAATGGGAGCCAATGAAAAGGGGATAGGTAACATAAGTAGTGCTTTAATTTTTATTCGTAAAGAGAATTAACTGCATAATGTCCTCATGAATTGGTTAGAGTAGCGTTTTAATGATAAACATGCAGTTCAGATGGGCATACAAAAGTAATCAATTATGACAGCATAGAGTATAAACATCCATAGTTGCTTATTTACACACAACTGAATCAAAGGCAGTTACACTGATGATTGAAGCACCTTCAAATAAAGATGGGAATTTTTTACTGATGGAAAATTAATCCACATATTGAAGGTAACATTCCTGAAATGCAGAAGTAATGATGGCATAATTGAACAATACACATAGAAACAACGTACATTATACAAGTGCTCAATATCTGTATCATTTGTTGTCCATTGGCTTCTAGTCTGGAAATCTATCTTATGTTCTCCATATAGAAAATGTTGTAAATAATTACATAAAAGTATTCTAGAGTCTTGTTGAGAATTCATGACAGATCAGCCAAACTTAGCAATCTAAAATTTTGGTCTCCTAACCTGCATTTTTTAAATTTTGCATTGACTTTATCTGAAAGTATTTAGGCTAAATTCAAAATAGCCCTGGAGAAAACTGGACCTTAGCTGCACAGTAACAACCCAGAATTGCTCCCCAACATCAAGGGGTAACAGCAGCCATTTTTTAAATTATGGGTGTCAAACATATGGCCCATGGACTGGATCTGGCCCAGAGAGCCCTGTCATGTGACTCTTGAGATGCCCCTGGTTCTAAATCGACCACACATGATGGGTTGGTTCATATGCATCCCTGCCCAAGTTAGTCTGGGATCCATGCCACATGTAGCACCTCTTCATCATCCTGAAGCTCATCTTGCATTGTGTACAGGGTGCATCCAGGACCAAGTAGTGGGTCCTGTGTGTGGCTGGAGCAGGCTTCATGACCAGTCTGGGTCCTGGAGTGGGTGCCGTGTTCTGGATTCACTGTAGGGGCTTGGAGGGGCTGCAGGGAGGTCCATGGGCCCACCCCAGCCCATTGACTGGCCCTGTGCCATTCATCTGGCCTGCAGGGAGAGATAAGTTTGACCTCCCTGACTTAAGTATATTTTAGAGATGAGTTTTTAGGGCTTCTTCATAAATAATATAAAGCTGGCTTCCTCTCTAAGCAACTTATGATTATCACAAACAGAAGATATCCCTTCATCTGGAACTGCCTGATGAGGTAACAATACCCACAAAAGTTGGATTACTTGGTTTCCAGCAGCTGTGCACAGGGCAGCACTAGCTGCTGTGTAGCAGCTAGTTTTGCACATATCCTCGCTTTGTAAAGGTGGTGCCTGGGGTGGCTGCCCAGGTTCTTCTGCCTTCCCCCTCAGTTATGCTACTGTGCACTCCCAAAATATATTATATTTGTTTAGATTGCTTCAATATATAATGTTTGGTGTCTACATTTTTGATCAGGAGCCTGTTGCAAACATTTTTGTTCAAAATTCAAGCTTTTTTGCTTACCTTTGATGAACATTTATTACTATTTCTTATTTGTATTACTGTAGTGTGTAGGAACCCTAGTCATGGATCAGGACTCCACAGAACAAAAATATGATCCCTGCCTCAGGAACTTAATTAAGCAAGAAGCAACAGACAGATGTAGCAGAAAGGGTGAGGAAGAACAGAGAAAACAATGGTCAGCATGATAGGCTGTGATCTTGTAGGTATGTGTGGCACCCTGTTTGTAGGTGATAACTACTTTGCAGTCTTGGAAGGAAAGCTAGTCAATTATACTAACATCTTTTTACATCTTTGGAATTATGGGTCAACTGGCTATATGTCAGAACATAGACTTTAGGATACATTTTATTTTTCAGTAGTTTACTTGGATAATTATGTTCTCTATTGGGAAAAATGGGAGAAAACTGTTTTATGAAGATCTAGCAAAGAATACTTTTTCCAATTATTTAGTTGTTCTAATTAAAGATATAACATTTACCCAAAGAATCTTGTCTGCCTAATTTATTTAAGGAAATTTTGCCATCAGTGACTAGAAAATATATTTAGGCTTTTATGATTTGTGGGAACAATATTGGATTTCATAGTAATATTGTTGTAATTTGGTAGTACTTCTCGCCAGAAATCATAAATATTCAGTGACCTTTTTATAGTACAAATATCTCTACAGCGGAGCATCAAGTTTGTCCTGGAGGAAAGTAGTATCTGGGCTATTGCTAGAGAGCTTAGAACAAGGTGTATTTGGAAGACATTAATTATGTAAACAGGCCATAAAGTGCTCCTATGCCTTTACAAGAAAGATAAAATCTGGAGTTACTAAATGCTATTTCTTTTACTTGAACAATGGGTTGGTTTAGCCTGGGATAGAAAAATCTTCTGTCTGATTATAACCTGTCTCAGACTGCGGCATTCATCATGAGTTTGAGTGGAAAAAGAGTTTTCCAAAAAAAGTCTCTCTTTACTCCATTTTTGTGAGCTCCTTGGTGAGCTATTCAGACGTCTGAGAGGATATACAGGGGGAATATACAGGTTAAACTGAGTTATACATTGCTAGGGTGTTTTCACTTTTCACCCGTAGAAGCTTGAATTTAATCTTGGGCTTGACAAACAGTGTGTGCATTCATGTGTGCGTGCATGCGTGCATGTGTGTGTGTGCACTAACCCACATAGACAACAAGAAAAAATGCCCTTGGCATCATTAATCCAAACATTTTGGTAGTGATTTCACTTTGTTTTACCTTCATATCAGCATGGAAGTTTCTCAGCACCAAGCCTCCATAGCTAGATATTTTCAAGGAAAGAAACAGCTTCCATCTGCCCTCAGAGACTAGTACTTAGGTAGGTAGTTAGTGACCTTAGTCTGTGATGTTGCTAATGGAATTGAAATACATTTAAAAAACAGCTCTTTCTGACAACCCTTTATTAGCAGCCAGCAATTAAATGTATTAGGAGCTTTTGTTGTGCACACTCTTTCAGTCACAGAGCGTTAAAAGATGTATATGTTATAATTACAATTATCCATTCTCCCCTCATTGTCCTGCTGAGGAATGCAACTGTAATTCTGGCAGCCCGACTGCATAGTTGGCTTGCTTTCCTTGGACTGCAGATGTCTAATTGCAGGCAACCATTTCATTTCAAATGGCTCATTAAAGTAGAAGCCATTTAGCATTGGTAACATGGATCTGCATCCATGATTATGCATTTAATTAGAAAAGTGCAAGTTTTTTTCTTTGTACTCTGGGTTTCTAAAAAATTCTCCTATGTAATCTGTGTTGGAAGAGCTCAAATGGCTTAATAATTTCTTTCTTCATGGTGCCTATAAAAATCTGTGATATTCATCAATAACTTGATAAGCCAGATATTAACCACAGTGGCACATATTTTCATGTTCTACAAGTGTGTTGCATATTTATCTGGTATACTTAGGTTTGGGTTTTTTTCTTTAGTCAGCTAGCTTGTAGTCTATATCCTTCCAATTTAGCTTTTTTTTCTTATGCTCCCATAACTGTAGAATCTGAGGCCTATAGCCAAGGTTAGTTTGGTATCTATACTGTAAGAGTGAACGTGGCCCTGAGTGCCTTTGAGGAGGTACATTAATCAGATCACTCAGTGCACTTCTCCTTCCACCTGCAGCATCAAAGGTAGAAAGGCTTTTCTGGATTGGCAGGGGAAGTTCTTTGACGCCTCTTGCACCCTCCTTTCTTCACTGATTCTCTGACTCCTTGCCTCGGCAGAAGGATGCACCATAGGCCAGCTGGGAGGGCTTAATTCTTTCCCTGAGCCTGGGGTGTCATTGTATCTGGGGATGAAAACCTCCCCTTATGTCTCTCCATCTGATTAGAAATAAAGCCAGGTTTGGGGAACTTGCTGTGGGCATCATGCTAGCTGCTTTTGGGGGCCTGGGCAGAAACATTTTCCTTCTTACCAGATTAGTATGGTAGGGCTAAGCTGCAACATTCATTTTGTTGCAACTTGACTGGAGGCTAGTGCAGCTGCTCCTTCAGTAGGGGACCTGGTTCTGATTCTACAGAATTAGGAGTGGCTTAGTAGAAGACACTGAATGTATGGAATGGGATAAATGTTTCTAATATGCGGTGCAGAGATGAGTCAATCTCTTCTCCACTGCCCCTTAAAGGGAGAGCAGTGGAGTTCCACCAACATATTTGAATCAGATTAATGGCATATGAAACCTGTATATGACATTCAAGTTGTCAGGACTGTGGATGTATGAAAGGAAAGAGAACCCCACATGGTATCTCTTTCTACTGATGAAGCAATAGGAGTAGGAGAGGTGCGAATGTTGAATGGAAACCTGGAGAGTTAGAAAATAATATTTATAACATGATGGGGCTTCTCATCCTCAAAGCATTTTAGAAATAAACTATATTTATCTACACTTTATAGAGATGAGGAAGCTGAAATACTGAGAGTGGATATGACTTGCCCACATTTACTTAGGTTCCTGACAGAGCCAAAAATTAAAATCTATATCTCTGGCTCTCAGGCCAATCCCCAGATAGGTTGTCTCCCTTTTAAAATAATCTCTATAGTACACTGCAGTTCGCAAGCTTAGAGATAAGCAAATGCTTAAGTGATCTGTTGGATTAAAGCTATGGTGTTATAACTGTCCAGCAATGAGAAGCAAACATGTCATTAGTAAAAATAATACATGGGTAGCCAATTTGGGAATTCTTTTTATATATTTTTTTCTGCTAAGCACTTTTAATGTTTTGAAATTTTCAGTATGTCCCACTCAGCTATTTAACTGCTTGAAAAATGCCACAGGGGAAATTTTTTTGGGGGGAAAAAATGTTCTCATTTTTCTTTTGTTGTGGAAATGTCAAAATGTTCAGTTTCTCAGCAGCTTTAGCAACTTGTTACTAAATGAATTTTGGGGAAATCTTGTGTGGGAACTGATTTATCTAAGATTCCTGTGTGTGTGCACACGCGTGCATGCATGCATCTATGTGACAAAATTCTTACATTTTCAGAAGCCCACATCTGAGAAAGAGTCATAAAGTATTTTGGAGATCCCTGCTATATGTAACAATCTCTGAGGGGACTTTGGTTCAATTTTATTTAAAAGATACTTTTTTTTTAGAACAGAAAAATGTGAACAAAACATGCCTTTTGTAAAAAAAAAAACACACAAAAAAACTCTTCCTGCTTACTGGGGAAAAAATAGCATGGAGTATTTTTAGAAACAAAATACTCAGACCTTTAGCAGTGCTGATTAGATTTGCTCCCTGTTTCCTTTCCTCTTGAAATGTATTTTCATTTCATATTTTTACCTAATGTTAATCCTTTAAGAAAAAGAGCAGTGCACAACTGTCAATTTTACTGAGTTGGATTTGTTTGAGCAGCATAACAGTTCCCAGAGGAATTTTAGCATGTGGTACAGTACTTTACAATCTTGCTTTGTTGCTCAGAGAGCTTTTTTGACTTGGCCTTGCTGGCAGTGTTTAGTTCCCTAAGGAACAGCTGCTAGAGGTAGTATACCTGTACTCTGAAATACAGCAGAGCTGCCGATTTTTAAAACATTTTTTTTGTTGCCTTTTACTTTTCCTAAGAAAATCTACTGTTCTGGATTGTTTCTGTTGTTGTGCCAGTATTATATACTGCTTTAGTGTATTGCAGCAGAAATTCTGGGTTTTGCAGCATTGTAAGTTATCGCTTCTCGGCCTCTTGAAGGCTCAGATCAAGTGTATATTTGGTTAAGCACATGCATTTCAACCAAGGAGAAGAAAAAAATTGTGATATCCTACCAGTTTTGAAATCTAGTTTGCATATATTAGCAGTGTAAATGGATAGAAATTATTTTTAAAAGAAAATTTAATCAGCTGCTCTTACTGCTACGAGTTGAACTGTCGAGGTGCAGACTTTGGCTGGTTAGTTGAAATAATGTCTGTGCTCACCTCCAGGGGCAGAGATGAAAGTTTTGTATCATCTCTCGGGGGGCACCTCTGCAGAAAAAGTACTCACAATAGAGGAAGGCAGGTGTTAATATTGTTGCAGCTCAAAGCTAAGGATTCTGCTATTGGGAGAAGTAATAAAATTCTGGTTCTTCCATTCGCAGCTGTCACTCCTTTTAAAACTATCCAGATGAGATTCTGAAAAAGGGCATCTGCCAAACATCCTGTCCCTCCTTTCTCATGGACTGCACCGCCACACTTACGGGTTATTTTTGTCAGCTCCAGGTCTTTCCCTCCAGCCTTTCTCCCACTCCAAGTGGAGCCAAGACTGGATGGAATTTGAGTGTTGTCCTCTTAGTTTTGACTGGCCTTTGTCAAGGGAGAGGTGGAGATTGATTTTAAGTACTGGGCTGTCTCTGCCTGGCTTTGCCTTCAATATTCACGATTAAGCAACTTAATATTTATTCTATTTCCTGAGTTAATGAAAATATATATGTATTTGCTTTGCTTTCAGTTTCATATATAAAAGCTACAGCAGCATGTCTACATCTGAAGAGCTGTGTTATCTGCTCTTTAAGATATGCAGTTTTTAATTACTTCCTCTCAAGTGTTGTTTTGCCAGTTTATTATCCTTCATTGGTTTTTATATTGATTTATGGGAGTGGAGGGGTAAAACAAATCTGATTAAGGGATTATTAATTTTCTTCACAGTTTATGTTTTGCTAAGAATGAAATGAACAGTACTACTTTTCCAGTTGTTCAGATTCTTTAAAATGGAAGAAAAATCATACGATTACTAGAATGATCAAATAGTTAAAATTAACAAAAGAATATTTGTATTTCTAGATTCAAAGGAGCACATTCTAAATACATAAATGTCCCTGAAGTAGACACCTCTCTATGTAGCATAAGAAATATTTTAAAGCCTGTTTTGTGGCTGAAAGAATTCCTCCTGCACAATCCCCACACTTCATCCCTTTTTGGACAGGAATACAAACAAACTGCCAGGGGAACACGGGGGTCAGTGAAGAGACACCGTACTATATCCCCTGACTCCAGACTTTCCCTGGGCTCTGGTTACAAAAACCCCTTGGAGCAAGCAATCCATATTCTTTACAAGCTAAAAAAATGAGCTGCATCTGCCCCGTGCTTTTAGAGCAGAAAGCAAGTTTTCTTCTCTGAAACATACATTGTTCACTGTATGCATCCCATTTAAAGCTTTATAACTTAATTTTGTGGCACGAGTTTGTCTAGGGTTATTCATTTTACAACTTCCTTATTGGAGGGTTTGTGCAGTGTCTTTTTGTATTATTTTTACAAGAGTATAGTTGCTATGATTGAAATTAAAAATTATTGTATGATATATTTTCTGTACCACTTAATGGCTTCAGATGATATCCATCAATCCTGGACTTACTTTATTTTTTGAAGTACATTTATAATTTCTAAAACTATAGCACAGCTCTTTGACTTCTATAATCTGTTTTTCTGCCTCTCTGATAACTTGCATCATGTTTGTTGCTGGATATCCTAGTGCCTATTGATTTGAGGACTCTTTAATTGAAAACTCTTCAGCAAACACTGTTTTCAATTTACTGTTTTGCCCATTTACCTTTTAGGAGCCAGAGGCTTATTTACAGCAGTTGAGAATTGAGGATTTAAAAATAGAGCTGCATGTCATCCAGGTATGCTGCAACAATATGTATGGGTTTCAACAAGGAATTGTCATACATCTTATCCAGCCTGCAGGCTAGAGGTGTGCATCTGTGCTTGTGAGTGTTTGTGTCTGCATCTGTAACCACAGGAAAGAAAAAGCAAATAATCGATGATTTCAAAATTAATTAAAATCAGGAAGACTTTCCCCCTGCTGACAGGATATTTAGGATGAAAATTAATTAAATGAGCTATTGTGGCAAATGCAGTATTGATTGCTCACCAAGAGCAGATGCTCGAAGACCATGATGAAGATTGATAACTGTTTTTTTAGCAGCCAGAGCCAAAGGCAACCATCTTTATCCACAACTTGGGTGTTTGTGCATAATCTTTAGAAAAGCTTCAAACCAAACCCCCTGTTGACCAGGGTTAAACAATTATTATTTACCACCAAATGAAATATATGTACTGCTTCTCCTCCATTCTTTCATAGAAGAATATTTGAGGATGCTACATTGCAGACTGTGCAACTCCTAATGGTATTCTAAATGCAGTCACTGCTTCACTCTCTGGGAGTGATTAATTTAACACTGAGTACTGTTTTTATTTCTTTAAACCACAAAAGAGCTGCAGTCACCAGCACAACTGAGAACAAAGTAATGTAAGCAGCAATTACATTCACTCTGCATTGCTTGAAGAGAATGAAATAGTGTTCTGAGCAGGGTTCTCAGCAAACTAATAGTGATACAGTGTAAACTGGCATCAGGTTTTCCATTGTATATCATTAAGTGATACTACTTGACAGCATTCACTGGAAGATACTGCAGCTGTATAAAAATATTATTAAAATCATAAGTGTATTTATCACAGAAGAAGAATGTGAAAATCAGTATTGTTTTCCTATCTGTCACAGATTAAATAAAAATGGATTTTGAAATGTAATAGCCTAATAGAAATACGTGATATATTTGTAATACTTGTTTAAATGACTAGATTACCTATTGATGTTGTTACCTTTGAATCATGCTAACATATCTAAAAGTTTATTCAGGTAAACACACAAATTACACAGTGTCTTATTTGTTAGGACAGTTGTGACAGGAAAGCAAACTCCCAAACCCAACAAAAAATAAAACTGAGAATGTTTTTTTAAACCTGGTTGAAAGAATGATATGACGTAAGTTTAATGTTAGAGTGATGTTCTGCTGTGCCTATTAGAGGTAGAACAGAAAAGAACGTGAAGCCTAAGGGCAAGTGGGGACTCGGGTACCTGCAAGACGCTAATTTTGTCTTCCTCATTGTTTATCGCTCTGGGGCTATAGCATCCCAGAATGCCTCAGGGCTGGGAGCCACCTATGCTGGGGGTCAGGGGGCAGTTTGACTTAAAATTGCTTAGTGTTGGCACCCTGTTCTGGACACACCACATCCATCTTGAGTGTCTCCTTATGCCAGGGGATCTTTGGAGAATAGCTTGAAACAACATTCCTCAGTTCCTGCATTGGTGGGGAGGGATTCTCCCTTTGCTGGAAAAAAACAGTTTTTAGAGCCTCTTTGTTCTCTGTAGCTTTTTAATGTAGCATAAAGGGCAGGGATGAGCATTTCATTCATCTCTCTCTCTCTAAGATCCTCATTCATCATGTCTTTGTGAAACTTTAAGGCGTTTTGTGATTTTCACTTGAGGAATCTCATTTGTTGTTGTTTCTCTCCTTTTTTTTAAAATTGATTAGAAAATTTCTCCTAAAATTAAAAAAAAAGGTCCTGTTAAGAACAGCTGCAACTAAAAAGCTGAAAAGAGTTTAGTGTCCATCTTTAGATTTGGGTTTCTTGGAACCTCAGTCATTCAGATAAGAGCGAGAAAAATAGATGTTCCTGTTAAAATGGGAAAACAACTGTTTTGCAAGGCTCATTTGTATGCTGGCTGCTCACTTGCAGCATTTTATGGCCATTCAAGAAAGGTTTTCCTAAACAACTGTGACATTTCCTGCACGCTGTGATATCTGAAAGGGTTCCTTCGTCAAGGACAGAAGTTAGCATAGTAGGCTGGCATCAAGAGAACTAGCTCATTTTTCATGACTATATCATTCACTCACAGTCTGCCGAGGAAATAACTGATTAAGACAATAATCTCATATATTATTAGCATGGTTAGATTCTTTCCTGTTCATGATTCTTTGCAAAATGCCAGGCACAGTAAAGCATTGCCAATGGGCATCTGTGTTTGAATATGAACCTTGCAGGCTTTAATTTATTTGTACTCTGCTTTTGTTTTTAGTTAATTTTGTTGTCTTGAATGTTTAAGAGTAAAAAGGTTATCCAAAACTTCCTACAAGTTATTTACACTTAGTATTATTATTAGGACTGATAGATTATAATAATGGAGACCAACACTCCTCATTGTAAGACTTCTTCAATTAAAAAGGGGAGGTCCCTTCCTGCCCTATTTCTCCATGGCTAAGTTATATTATAAACTTGCCAAATTTTGACCATTTCAGTTTTAATTTACCATCACTGCAAAGTTTTAGATTAAACTATTCAGCTATTCAAGAACAAGGTTCAGGAAAGAGAGGGTTTTTGTGGGTGTAGGAAAAAAGTCTGAATTTTTTTTTCTTTGAAAAGCTTTAGCACACCCATGCTTTGGAGCAGAAACTTGAATTTGGGGGTGGGGATGGAGTGGGGGGAGCAGGGTTGTGCCAAGAATGTACCTTTTCTTGTTCCCATGAAAATTTGAATCTTATAAACATTTTTAAAATCTCATTTCATGAAGACTGGTTTTTCCTCTATTTTAGCAGCTAATCTCTCTGTAGATTCAATTCTCCTGGGGGAACTCAAGACTACATTGCCTCAGGAATTCATTAAGGAGGGCCACAGTGAAATATGCCATGTCAGCACTGCACACAGGATCTCCAGAAATGGCTACAAAGTAGCTACCTTATTGCAGATGTATACTGACAGGCTATCCTGAAGGAACAAGCTTATTAGTATGCACGCTGTGCAGTACTAAGGCACCTGCTTTACATCCATTCAGGGAACAGTGTGCACAGGACAGGCCTGGTGTGCAGCTCTGAATTTTTCTCTGGCATGCTCCATAGGTGATGCTGACATCCCCTCTCACTTCCTGGTGATGATCACACTGAACATTGAAAAACAACTAAGCATTCTCTCTCCTCCCACAGCTCCTATGTCTGCCAAAATGCACATTTTCCTGTACAGTCTTGTTGAAAAAAATCATAAATTATCATATAATAAAGGTTGTAATGGTTATATGGAAGAAGAACAAATTGAGATAGCTCAGTTATCCTTAGTTTTGTCATGTCTATCTTTCGAATCCTTGACTTTGTAAGAAAAGTATGTAGGTGTGTTTTTTGTGTATTATAAAGATATAATGTGTTTCCTTACATGTACATCCACAAAGGCACACAAGGTATGCATCTGCATGTGCATTAATGTGCCTATGCTACTGCGCTTTAAATTTAGTACCTCTAATAGAAGGTACTACATAAATGCTCAGTAGCAGGCGCTACTGCACAGTAGCAAAGGTGCATTGTCTTTTTGTGATACTAAATGAGCAGTAGGCTAACCTCACTGTGCATTAGCAAAGTCTTTGCCGTGACGTGCTAATGTGCAGTATAGTTAGTCTACTGCACATTAAGTGTCTCATGTAGATGTGCCCAAGGTGTGTGTATTAACACATTGCATAGATGCATTTGTGAGTACAGGTACATGTGCTTGCTTATGAGTGTATCTCACATCTTTTTATTTCTTCATCATGCCTTCTGAATTACAAAGTAGACTTCAAAATGTATTGAAAACAATGTATATATAATAACATACAACTGGATGTACAACTAGGCTGGAGATCATACAAGAATGCATACAGATCTCCTAAATATTGTCCTAACCCTAAGTGGATCTTCAAACTTAACTTCCCTCATAGCCTTATGTTGTTCTCTCCCAGTAAATCTTTCCTGACTACTTGTTAGGCCTTCTGTTGCAGGAGATGCCTGAGAGTCATCAAATCTAATTTCGAAGAATCTTCCAGGTACAACATTGTGGCTTTAAAGTCAGAAAAGAAACATCAGATCGACGTGATGTCAAGATGTGGAAAGCCTTGCAATATATAGAATCATAGAAAGAAATCATAGAAACATGCTTCTTTCTAAAAAGAACTCCAAGGAATACAGCAATTTTTTTTAAGTGGACTGATGAGAGAGAATCCTGTTAAATCTTCTGATAACCCAGAACCCTGGAACAGAAAAATTATTGTCCTCTTTCTATTAGAAAAGAATCAGATATAATTAAGGCTACCCTTTTGTTGATCCCTACCGAAGCTCAAAGAAATTAGCCAGAATGTCTCAGAAAACACAGAAACATAAAAGAATAAAAATAAATACCTGAAATCCATAGGGGCAGGTAAAACATCAATATATAAACAAAAGGCAATGTCCATAATGTATCAAGGTTTAGAAGGGAAATAACTGAGCTTATATGATCTAGAGAATCCAAGAATTCTCGAGTTCTGTCACATCTTTCTTAAGAGTTCATCCCTCCCCTCCAAACAGGAAATTTAAGATTATGTAGCTTTTTAACAATGATCTAAGTTACTTCTTTGATAGCAGGTAGCAGTTTGCCCTCGGTTTGCAACAGACTGGAGAATGTGTTCTTTAATGGCATTACCTTGTATATCCTCTGGCCTCCTTTAGAGCTCCTATAGGATGAAATGCAAGCAAAGACAGCCCCTTATAGCTGTACTATCTCTCCCTTTGCATCCCCAAATTATTTATTCCACTTCTTCGGAGGCAGAAACCTTAGTCCATATCCAAAAGATCTTATCCAATTGAGAGAATAATGTAAAATCTCCTCATAGTGAGAAATATCCAACTTTCTCACTAGATTCAGTAAACCTGGTGGTTTATTCAAGTTGTTTATCACATGGAACAGTTTCAGACCTGCAGAAAAATTGACACTATGGGCATTTTTACACATTCTGTGGGACATGGTGCCAAGGACTTCAATTAGTGAACTGTGCTAATTAAAAGCACCTGCATGTTACATGCATCAGCATCATTGAGCATCACCATGCTGAAAGGTGGTGGTAGAACACTTTGAACTAAAGCTCATTGAATGTATTTTATTTCAGAGCACGTGGCCACCACTTTTTCAATGTGGAGACACACAGCAACACTGATATAAATAACCTGGAACACATCAATTTCTGTGCTCCAGCAGACTCAATTAATCGAGTCTGTCTGACACACTGGATTTACAGTACATCAGAGGAGGGTCCATGCACGTGTATAGGAACCCTATGATGGAGGTAGAGAAAACTTTCTTTATCTCCTGCATAGCCCTAGTCTAGGACATGTGTGCTAACTCCCAGACAAAGGTCAGATCCAGCCTGTGGAGCCAGGTAACCTGACCCACAGGACTCCCCACAGTTCTGAAAATTTGGCAGTACGGGAGCCGTGGTCATTAACACTTCTACCAGTACCCCACCACCAAATTTCTAAACAATATCGGGATGAATTGACTTCAGCCAGACAGCCATTCCGATATGGTTAGATTGACCAGGGGCTCAGTTCCCCAGTGACTGGGTTGAGCCATGAGGAAATGTCCTAGCTGGGACTTAATGCAGATTCAGGGAGGCCAACCAGGGCCTAAGCCCAGTGCAGTGTTGTGGGAACAGCCTTCCTGGGGCCTGATGGGGCCATGCATGAAGAGTCCAAATGGGACCCAATTCTTCATGACTGAATTGGGTTCCAGGCAGGACCTTTCACATGGCTGCATCTGGCTGAGGCTGGGCCAGCACTGTGCACTGGATCAGGCCCTTGGACACTCATCTGGTCCACAATCCAAAAAGATTAGGCACCACATGTGTATGTGCACACAACACGTGTGTGTAAAGTTCTTTATGCTACAATTGTAATCTGATTTGAAATTAGATTTAAAACTCTGGCACACTATTCATCATTCCTTTTATTTTTTCAGTCACAGGTCATCTTGGCACACAGAGATATGTAAGAAATAAACTAGTAAGGGGGTATGGAAAATCCTTCTGTTGTTGGCAGATAGAAACAGAACATTATTATGTCTTACCTGACTGTTGGCCAAGTTGTGTTTTTGACTCAGTAGATTTATTATTGTTCAGGGGAAATCTGAGAGATCCAGTAGTTGTCACTAATCTCTAAGAATAAACAATTAAATCTGTTTGTTCATAGAAGGATGCTCCAACCTTGACAGAGGTATTGTCTTTAGCTCCTGAAAAGTAGCATACTTTTTTCCTCCCATTCCACTGACATGTCAAACTGTATCCAGAAAACACCTGTATACATTTGGGATTTTATAACAGTAATAAGCAGTGCTTAACATACTGTGTGTGGTATGGAAATTCTTTGATATATATTCTATTTATCAAGCACTTTTGGACCACATCAGCAAGGTCTAAGTTTGTTGAGAGAACTTTAAATTAATTTTCATGGTAGGTTTAACTCCAATAACTATTTTTTTCTTACTCCTGCCTTCTTCCAGGTTCTTATGGATGATTGAAAGGTCTGGATTTTTTTTTTTTTTTTTGCTTATTAAGTCCTATTTGTCTTTTGGTAATTGTGATAATTATGTGCCATCAGTTGACTTAAAAATAACTATGCTATTGAAAAGGTAGCTTGAAGTGAGATGCATTTAGAAAGAGAAACAATTTTGATAGAGGGCCAAAGAATGAACACAAAATATTTCTATATAATACTGTGTATTACTGGAAATAATAAGCATTTTTCAAACTAATGATGAATATGAGTATAATTGTTTGAGTTGCATGGTGTGTGGCTGTGGACAGAATTCTGTCCAGTGTAAGGCATAAGGCTGGTGTTGTGTAGAGTAAGGTTGCTTGAGTGAACCAAAGGGCTGCATTGGAACCAGCCAGAGTGCAAGTAGTTAAGCCTGATGGCCCAAGGGGACTGCTCATGGAGCAGAGTGGGATTGACAGGGAGAGTGACCCAGTGAGGGGCAGAATAAAAGAGGCCCTGTGAGAGGGGGCAGAGTGTGAGAGTAGAATGTGAGAGGTCCAGCAAGGGGCAGAGTTATAAATGACTTATGATACCATCTGCAAGGCATGGGACACAGTGTAGGGAAGGTTGTAGCCATATATATTGCCCCAGGCATTGGGGCATTAAATAGGCAGGATCTCACGTTTTTACATCAAGTTTATTAACCAACAAGTTGTGGCCGGCAAGGCAGGACAGACTGCCCTAGACAGAGGGGTGGGTCAATGTTCTTATCCTGACCTGGCCCTCTGTCACATATGGGGAAGAAACCCTTGACTTTGATTCAAGTATAAGATGGTGGTGGACAAGGTGGCTGCTCTGACTCTGGACCCAAGGTCAGGGCTGGAGCCACAGCTGCTGCCTGTCCCTCTGCCACCTCTGCTCCCCATCTGCCTCCCATCTGGTGCCCCCACTCAGCCTCTGCCTTGTAGCCTGGGCTGGAGCTGCCACAACTGTTGTTGCTATTAGGCTGGGCTGGGGCTGAAGGAAAAATGTGCTCCATGTTCAGGGATGAAGAGTAACTGCAGCCTAATGGAGCCAGAGTGAGGCTAAGCAATGGGGTGTGGGGGGGTAGGCACAGATGGGAGGGTAGAGGCACATGGGGGCAGCAGGGAAGAGGCTGGGAGAGGGGGTGCAGGCAGGAGAAGGTATGGCCAGGAAGTTCCAGGTGTGCAAGAGCAAGCAAGAGGGTGACACAAGAGCAGGTATCAAGGGGGCAGGCAGCAGGGGAAGCAAGTGGGAAAGAGGAACAGGTGGCAGGGAGAAAGTTGTGGGGGGTAAGGGGCAAGGAGCTAATAGCTTGAATCCCCCACCACCAGACCTCAATACCTTACTTCTCATTGGCTCCCCTCTTTCCTCCCTACTACCTGCCCCCACTTTCTGACTGCTGCCACTGCTTTCCCTGCTGCAGCAATTGGAAGTGTAAACAAATTCAGTAATTGGATTGAATGAGGGTGACGACCCTTCAGTTATTGGAATCTATGAATGGAAAATTAAAACAATTCTATAATTTTTCCATGTTTAGAATATAATTATTAAGGGGGGGTTGTCTTATATTCAGAATCTTCTTGGATCTAGGTAAATGTGGTAATATTTGAAGTAGTGAGTTAATTTAAGATTTTGCCTAGTCTTTATTTCAACGCAAACCATGAGTGATTTAATTGAATCCTGCTGAGTGTAATTGTTTTAATAAAAAACCCACTTTCTTATTTTAACATGTAGAATTACGACTGACTTATAGTTTGTTGAAGTGAATCCCTAGCAGGGATATTTTGCTTTTGCTGAGAAAAAGAACAAACTTAATTATGAGCTTTCTGTGTGCATATGTCACAGTTCACTGCTCTTTAGAGATGTAGTTTCAGGTGAGTAAAAATACTCTAATGTCCCAATTTTCTTTAATAACACTTAGAACTTCTGTTTGATTTTCTAAATAAGGATTTCAAAGTGTTTGCTATTTCAAATTAAGCTTACAACACCTTGTTACCTCTTAGAGGTAGGTACAGTCATTGCCATTAAAGTTACTAGTTGCTCTTGCAATATGTTATCAGAGATACCACAAGTTCCCACATGCTTTGAATAGGAAGTAGTCTCGGTTCATGAATGCAGACTCTTACTTGTACCCATTCAGGACAAAATATAATTATTTTAGAATCTGACCTGGAACAATAGTTTTATCCAGCATAATGGTTACCATGATGCTTCAATCAATGTAGTTAAGGGCAGGTCATTTTTTGTTGCATGTCACCAAGTTTTTGCTAATCCCCGCTCGGACCAGGTTTTAACTAGGACTAAATGATAACATTAAGTGTGATTTGTTCTTGTCTACACTGACTGAAAAATGTGGTCAGCATTGTGTTGGGTAAATTGATTCTGCAAGGTCATATGTGGACACAATAAATTAACCCTAAATACATGAAAAAGAACCATGTGTACATGGTTATAATTAGCTATGTGGAATGTAGCTATCTGAGTTTAAATTTTATCTGGACATTGAGTAAGCACTGCTTAGTTTATCTTGAAAATGTTCATGGCCACAAGTAGGCATGACTTTGGATTTATGTCTAACAAGCTTTAAAACATGTAGGGTGTATCTACACATGCTTTTACATATGCCTAAACTAATGTGCATTAAGGCAAGTTAGACTTACGTCTACATGTGCATTCAATAATGCACATTACTGCACATAAATGCAGGTGTGAAGACTGATTTGGGACTAACTTTAGAACCAAGTCAATGGATGCACACCACGCTAATGTTAATGTCTATACCTTCATTAATGTGATTTAGCTATTTGTGCATAAGTTTGATACCTGATTTATGCATTTATCAGATTTAAACTTGAATAACCTTAAATCACTATTTTAAAGGTGCATTAAGGGCACACACGTGTAGACATGTACCCTTAATGCACCCTGAATCAGGCTAATGCGCATTAAATGTGCACATGTAGACATACCCATAGTTGTTAACATAATAAATGTTGTCAGAGTAGTGATATATTGGAAGCACTAAGGGCAGGCTAGCTGAAACAAGTATGGCCTATTCAAAGAAGAAAGCTTCTTCCTTTACTGTAGAGAAATACAAATCTTGATAAACCAGCATTGCTGAAAATTACAAAATTGCTTGACTAAGATGTCACCTTATCCATCTTGCTCTCTCATCTAGCATGTTATTTTGACTTTTTAAATGCCCTGTAGATTGTTTCCACTCACAATCTTTGTTCATCACAGATACAGTTGCCTGAGAGGAATAGATGTTGACAGCAAATCAAGTGTACGTTACTGAATGAGATTTAATTTTTATTTTATATGAACAGTCAAACTATGATGCCTACTTCTCATAGCAAAAATTGTCACAATATACAATACTTAACAATAACATTTCACTATTCTATAATATCTTTTTCCCCTGAATCTGTAAGGGTTTGACAAACATTAATTATAGTAATTGAATCCAGCAGGTCCCTTTTATTATGTTAATCACTAGTATTCATTAAAGTTACATAAACTGAGGCAATAGAAGGTCAAGTTACTTTGCCAAGGGTCATCACTGAATGAGCAATAGAACCACAAATGGAGCCCAGATGTCATGCTTCTAAGATCTACAAGCTAACCACAGGGTGCTGTTTAAAGCAAGAATCTGTTGTCTGTAAGAAGATGTTAAAAAGATTGGGAAACAATATGTCATGATCTATTTTTCCTGCTACAAAGTAACATGTAATTGTCTGTTCACTTAAGGTGGAAAACATTTTTATAAAAAAGAGAAATTGATGTATGTATCTATAATAGAAAATATTAACTATTTGCTCATTTTAAATAGTTGTCACTGGGAAACTGAATGAATTATGCTGTAGATGAAATATATACCTAAAAATCTTTCTCTATATGTACATGCGATTGCATATTCAGCTTACTCAAGACAAGAAGTATGCTAGAAAATGAGAGGCCTCCCTGGACAAGAAACTGAAAAATTTATTAAGCTAAGGGCTTCATAAGAACAAGTGAAAAAGAATGAAAGGAACTACAAGCAGAAAAAGCTCCAGCACCAAAGGATCTGTCTACTTCTCATATTTTTTAAACACACAGGCACAGGCTAACAATTAATTTTAAACTATATAATAGGACTGTGTGAAGCTTTGGTTGCTGATTCCATTTGGCAGAGATTCAGCCTGATTTGGTGGCTGAACTGCAAAATCTGAGTCAAATCAGGAGACTCTCCAATCTCTGAATCAAATCAGAACCCTCCAAATCAATTCAGAGAGATTTGATGATTCAGACATAGACACAGCTTTAAATCTTTTTTTCTACATACTTCAAGGTATCAGCTGGCTTGTGAACACTGAGATGGTGGGGTGGATGGAGCGTCCCACAGGAGTGTGGAGTGTGGGGTACCCAGCGCACTTGGTGGTGGACCCAGAAGTAGACCAGAAGCACTTTTGGTCCACTTCCGGGTCTGCCACAGAGCACGTGGGGGTCCTACACCATCCCAACTTGGCGACTGCTGCCTTCTGGGTCTGGGGTGGCACCCAGGGTCCCCCTGTGGCTGATCACTGAACCAGGAGGGTGCGAAGGGGGGGAGTCCCCCATGTGCTCAGCAGTGAACTCGAAAGTGGACCAGAAGTCTTTCCAGTCCACTTCTGGGTCTACTCCCGAGTATGCGGTGGGGCCCCCGCACTCATGTAGGATGCTGCATCATCCCTGCTATCTCAGGGTTCATGAGTTGCACCTGATACCTTGAGGTATGTAAAAAAAAAACATTTAAAGCTGTGTCTATGGCTGAATTGCTGATTCTCTGAATCAGCATTGAATCTTCAGATTTGGATTCGGTCTAATCGAATTGGGACAGTGATCTGAATCAACAAATCGAATCACTGTCCACTTAATTGGGCCAAATCCAAATGGCCCAAATATGGCCTGTTTTGCACACCCTTGTTGTATAACTCTTCATGAAATAGGAGTACCAGGAAGATGCCAGAATCTGAAGTATTGATGGTGATGTTTACTGTTTAAAAAAAATGCCTTAGTGAAGTAACTCTGATTCACATAATGAAAAAGATAGGGTTTTATGGCGTGTGTTTTTTCTTAAACTACTACCAGTTTGCCAGAATATGAACTTTTCCATGGCTACACATGTGCAATTAAAACAGAGCAATACATTCTGAGACAATACATGCCAGAGTCAACTGCTCCTGGGCACATTGTTTATGTGTGCCCCTGGGGCCACCATACTTTTAGCTGGGACAGAATAGCCTTGGGCTGGCAAGGAGTCCAGGGGGTCAGCCCCAGGCTCCAAATAATGGTGGTGGAGAGGCTGGATGGGGCATGAGGGTGATAAAGTGCAGGGCTAGGTGGCAAGCAGCCCCCTGTACTTTAGTACCCTCATGCCCCAGGCAGCCTCTGTAACTGTCTATATGTCTGTTTCAGTGTATGCAAGTACCCCGCTGTAAACTAGTACTGCCACTGACAGTACTAGTTTACTATGGAATTAGTTAGTTTACTGTGTCCTAACACTGGGACATGTATAGATGGTGCTGCTTTACTGTGCAGCTCATTAGTCTATTCCACTGTAAAATGTGTGTGTAGATGCACACAGTGTATAACAAGCATGGACCTTCCATAGCTGCTTATGGATACAGCTGATATACTCTTGGCTGTAGAAGGGGTTCCCCCAGTTAGTAATAGCTGTTGAACAGTAAGGCATATGCTATAGTATGTGGCTTTTGGTTATGGCTGGAGTTGAAGTGGTCACTATAATATTGATTCTGAAGGGGCAAAAAGGAAAAAAAAATAAAGGCCAGATTACATCAGTTTTGCCTCTGAGGATGAGATTTCCATGTGATCATCATGCATATAAAAGATTCCTTTAATTGGAAATATTATAATGAATACTACTATTAATATAATGAATATTACTCTTTGTTAAGGTAAGTACTGAGGTTCAGACTAGCACTTAAAGATATTTTCCATCTGAAAAATACATTTGTTTCCAAGGAAACAAAATTCTGTTCTGTTCCATTTCTTGATCTTGTAAGAGCTGCATCTATGAGGAGTTATGAAAGTTCCAGGCTTGATGCATGCAGCATGCAGCCATGGCAAAATTCATATTTAGACAGGCAAGCTATGCAGCAATTTAAAAACAAAATCAGTCCATACAACAGTATCTCCCCACCTCCATGAGCCACATTACAATTATATCACCAAGGTATTTTTTTTTAAAAGCTGAGTACATTCTCTATTGACCTAATTCTACAAACACTCATGCAACTTTATCAGTGAAGGAAATGGAACTCTTTAGATGAGTGAAGTTTCTTTTGGTAAGAAGTCTTCAAGACTGGGGTCTTTGCAATCCAGAAATAAAAAAATGAAAGCAATAGATCTTTTAATGCTTGTAAGAATATTTACTAAATTAAGATTTTGGTTCTGTGTTCTGCTTTGTTTGTTATACTGACAGTTTTAATAAAGGATAAGTGCGTATAACAGACTTATACACAGACTAGATACAGGCATTCAAAAAGCCCAAGGCAGAATTGATCTAAGTTACGTCGTTTTCTGTAAGTAGCCTAGTTTATTTTGATAGCAAACAGGTCACTCATTTGCCCTTTGTTGAGGGGGTGCAAATCTTAGACCAGGTTCATTATTTTTTAAACATCCTATGTATGCCAAATTTCTGTTATAAGGAGTATAGATCAGTTTTGTGCCAAACTTCCATTCTGTTATGGATATAGACTGGTTTCCAATCACTTATATTGATGAAAGTGTAATATCTATAATTGACCACAATACTACACTGTCAGTTAACACAAGCTTTTCCCATCTTGCTCAGGAAGCAAGATATTCAGAAGATGTTTTCTGATGGTATAAAACTGTTAAACAAGCAGAGAATTTGAACCCAATGTGTTAAAATCTTACAATATTAACCACAGTTTTTCTTTGAACTATGCTTGATATGAATAGGTTTAATAAATTCATATTATAATACTTATGTAAAATGTGGTCCTCTCATGGAGATAAAGCTTAAAAATCTCCTTGTTGGACTTATATGAGTTACCCATATCATGTTATTAAAGTATGAATTTCAAAACTAACATTTACTACTGACATAGTTGCATAATGGGAATTACATGCTTATTTTATGACTGAAAAGGCTTAGCATTCATCAAGTCATCAGAAATGCCATTGCACAATAGATGAAACCCAGCATTTATATGTAAGTATAGTTTGGATAAGGACAGCTGGATCCACCACCACCTTCTCCACAGCTTCATCCCACACATGTTTCTCTTCTTTACATGTTTTTGTAGTGCAAACTGCAGCCATCCTGACTGGCGCTTATCACATAACTAATTTCAAAATAAATGATTTCCTACTAATTCAGAATTAATATTCAGTAAAAGAATTCAGGAATTTAGTTTTAGGTAGATCTCACACACCAGACTGCTGAACAAGAGCAAACATAATTCTTAGTCTAAACTGGATGAAACAGCATCCAACCAAATTTAATATGAAGGTACAGGTTGATTAAGCAGTTTGGTTCCTTCTTCATTTTGGCCCTTCCACAAGTCTGCCTACTTTCCCTGGGATAATGAATGATAATGTGTCCTTAACCACCAAACTAAACTCAAAACTTTGCAGTGTGCAACAGGCCATATTCTAATACTTAGAATTTTATTTGTGAAAATTAAATCCAAGATTCTCATCAAAGGTCAACTTACAACTCTTGAACAATGAACTCTATTAGGCATATTATTTTTTTTTGTTAATTGCTATCAAAATGTCAGGTTCTTTGAAATTTCTTAACTCACATTAGCTCATGTTGTATTAGGTGGTCACCTATTTAAGTGTTTTCATGTACTTCTCGTTTCCAGTGCCAGAAATTGCATTACTAGCTGTCAGAAGCATTCAGGGTTTTTTTTCAGTGATGAAGAATGCTAGTTCAAGTAATAAATGTTAGTTTGTTTATATTAATTCTTATGTAAGAAATATACTTATATGTATGTGATGTTGTTGTTTGTTTCATTCTTAAGTGACAGTTTCATTAATGTTTTTTCTTTCTTTTTTTTTTAAATGACCAGTTAATAGTCAAATTGTATAGGCTTTTTCCTTTGACATAGATCACAAAGTATCTTTGTTGAATCCTTTGACTGGCCTTCCTCCTCTTTGTCCTCCTGATCTTGGAGGGTATGAAGCCAAATATTCCCTTTATTCAGGAGGCAGAAGAAAACCTCTTTTTCTAACCTATTTTATGTAAAAATAAAATAAAATGACATTTTCACCAAACATCAGTATAATAGATTTATCTTAGGTATTTTTTTATTGATTATTTTGACCATATGATTTCTGATGCAACAATAAATGCTGATTTATTCAATGTTAAAGAGGGCTTTTTGATGATAATGGAAAAAATCATTTGCGCCTATTCTTTAGGTTATATAACTTCTGTTATTTAAATTACAGGCACATAATTTTCTTAAGCAAACACACTGTTTAAAATTCACTGGGTATCTATACTTAAGAAACATCTAAACAGCTTCCCTTGGTGCGATAATTATTATTCATGTGAAATATTACCCTATTTTAAAAATAGTTTATGTTTGCAGGTTTAGTCATATTTGGAAAATGAAGTGCACATTGTTTATAGTTTGATGGCTTGCTGATGCTCATATTTTGTTCCCAGTTGGAATGTATTCCAGTGGTGAAAACAAAATCTCCGCTGTTTGTTTAATTGTACCCCAGGGTGGAGTTGGGAATGTGTCAAGATGTGAGAGAACACCAGCTTTAATAAGCATACAATGCAATTTAACAGTTCATAAAACAGTAAAATTTAATCCCAGACTGAGAGATTTATTAAATCTCACTCAGCAAAATGGGGTGTGGGATGTATGAGCAAGTGAGAATTAAGTGAAATGATTTCAGGGGCAATAGACTTTATTACCCAAGGAAGGGAGGAACTGGGTTTGCAAGCCATTTCTTTTTAATTTCATTCAGTGGTTATAATTGCCTTAAATAGGAGAGCTTTCTGGGAGTAGAAGAAATATGTTGGTTCTGTAGAATGCATACATACTGTTGCATCTGTCAGGCTTCATCTAATCGAACTCCCTTCTGCAGATGATTTTGTGTTTGTAGTTCATTTAATAATTGCTAAAGATTTTTAAATCTTCTAACCCCTTTGTTTTGCTTGGCCAAAGAAACCAACCTCTTTCAGTCCTCTCTCCTCAAAGACTCCTCATTCCTCATCAGTAGATATTCCTGATCCTACTTTACTCTTACCAACCACCTTCCTCGTGTCAATGAAATAGCACGCTATTTAGCACGATGGCAATAGTGCTTTATGCAGGACTATGTATAATAAGATGTCTAGGTGAGATTAGATAAGTCCCTGAAGTATATTTAAATTCTCCTGTGTATACTTATGGAGTCATCCTTAATCACATACACAAAGTTTGAGTAGTTAATCTTGTCCTTAACAGAGACATGAAATGTAACATAACATTTACTGAAGGATGAATTTTGTATATTGCAAAACCTTGAGGTGAATTTCACAAACAGAAAGAACTTTCACTCCATCCTGGAATTAAGGCCATCTGTGAAAGTATATGCGTATATTTGTAGAAGAGATTGAGGAGATAGAAAAGTCCTTCAAAGAGAGAGATATTCGCTCTTTTTAGATTTAGCACACTTTAAGTTTTATCAAGTTTTAACAATAATCGAGTTAGTGGGAGAGAGCACAAAAAAGTTGCAATACAAGATACAGCTTAGTATGATATAATTTCAAGGATCTTGTAAAAGTCCTTTAACAAAGAAGTGGAAGCAATGTTCTGATACTTCAAATTATTAAACGTAGAGTTGGAATTTGCACAAGGTATAGAAATTCACTTTTTCTGTAGAAGGTCAAAGTGTACGGTCATGGTTGTCTTTTCTAGCCTAAAAACCTATGAAATGTGAACAATTTCCTTTTCCATCTTCTGCTGCTTGCCTAAATATTGTTAGTTTTCCACCTGACAGCCTGAAAAAGATAAGAAATCCTCGCTGAGTTTTGTCTAATTTATTTCTGAAACCTAATATAATTTTATAGCAATGAGAATAAGATTGGGGGGAAAAAAGATTAAACTGTGTTACACAGCATAAAGGAAAAGTAAAGAACAAAATCCAACATACCTTATTCTTATTTTGCAATCAATCTTTTTGTTTTTTTTTAATTGTAAAGAGGGAAGATGGGGAGGGATATAGTCTTCTCCTCCACTCTTCTCTTTGTTTGCCAATAATCCTACATGGACCAGAATATTTTTATTATCCAACCCACATTTTTGGTATATGACTAAACCTAAAAAAGAAGTAAAAACTCCTTAACCCATTTCAATTAGTGTCATTTCTATAATACTCAGCTATTGCCTTAACTTTTAGTCAGTGAATACATTACAGTAGTGTTGTCTACTTGTGTCAGGGACTGCTGGGAGAGGGCACAAGGATTTAATATAGTGTGTCTGTAGCTAAAGGAAGTGTAGACATTGCAACAAGTGGCAGAGGTAATACCTGGTTCTTAACGTTGTGTGTCTACTTTTACTTAAATACCATATTTATCACAATCCAAGATGACTTCAAATTTAAGATGGCCTCCCCAATGATAAACTGTTTATAAACTATACAACCACAAAGAAAGTGGGAGGGAAGGATAGTTGCTTGGAGTTCCACAGAAACTCTTGTGGTGCCTTTTTAACATGAGATTTCTGAAAAGGAAAAGCAAACCACATTTAGAATGACACATTTTACAATAAATACATTTTATAATCTTCTCAGTTTGGAATGAAACCTCTGATCCAGCAAAGCTGTGCTTAGTCCAAGATCTGAAAAATGGGAGGGAAAGGAGTCTTTGTAATATCTGTCTTTCCATCCTTTCTTTTTAATTCCTAGAGCCTACTGCAGAGTTCCCCAGTCCCAAGTATAACTTTGTGATAAGATCCAACTGTTTCAGCAGATGACTAAGAAGCACTAGAGTAAAGTGACTCTGGCTGCAAATAGTGTGGTTGTGTAGTGTGATTATATGGAGTCTCAGGATTTTTCTTATGCAAAGAAAATAGCAAGACAGCTGGTTATGTTGGTATAGTCACAAAGGCCTACAAATCTGTTTTTTAGCTTGTAAAGCTCCTCCAAGACAATTGTCGTGGCGCACCTTGCTGCACCGCTCCTTGTGTGAGAAGGCTGCTGGGGAAAGCCCTAGCAGTTTGATTAGACAGCACAGCTGAAGGTTGCTGAGGCAACTGATGAAAGTCAGCTGACTGAAGGGGCAGGGCTTGGCCCTTATAAAGCCTAGATCTGAGGCTAAGCTGGCAGTTCCCTGCCAGAGAGGCAGGAGCTCTGGGGAAACAGAATGTGAGTGCAGCTCACGAGTGCTCCAGAGGCTGGAGCAATGAGGTGAAGGCATAGCCAGGAGGCTTACATTGTTATGGCCAGGTGCCTTATGTTTGACTTAGAGCCAGGAGGCTTGTGTTTACTTTGTTAGTGTTTGTAGACTGGTGGTTTGGGCGAGGCTATAGGAGTTGGAGGAGGCCTCATAGGGACCCACAGGGTGTGGGGGCCCTGGCACCCGGGAGGGCGCAATCTAGTGCCAGAGAGGATGCAGCAACACAGGGTGTGGAGACCCTGGGCCCAGAGAAGGGCATTAGAAGGGCCCAGGCATGGGCATGGTGAGCCCTAGACCGGGGGCAGCATGTGGGAAGCTCTAGACTGGGGGCAGCATTTTAAGGAGCCCATGAGGGCACTATTATTGAGAAGCTTGGGGGCATGGCGAGCCCGGAGTGGGGAGCACCACTTTGAGAAGCCCAGATGAGGGGCAGCATTTTGAGAAGCCCAGGATGGGTGGAGCAAGCCCGGCATCAGGCTAGTGCGGCATTGGACCCCAGCCAGGGGCTGGATGCTGCAGTGGACCTCGGGAGACAGGGGTTAGCAGCATAGCGCCTCCTAGAGAAGGGCAAGTGCTGCGGTGGTTCCTGGTTAGAGGGGATAGCAGCACAGTATGCCTGGCTTGAGAAGCTGTGCAGTGGGCCGAGAAGACCGGGGCCTCGCTAAGAGGAGCCCTAGAGAGGGGGCACTGATGGGAAGGTCGGTGAGTACATAGAGAAGGCCCAAGAGAGCGGGCTCAGTTTTGACACCCCAACATCTGATACACCTGCGAGGCTTGGGGTGTGGTATTAGGGGTTGGTTGGAGCCACACATAGCCCTTAAGGCTAGGGTGTCTGAGGAGCACCCAGTAAATAGGAGGAGCACATAGAGTCCAGAAGGCCACAGGGACATAAGTCCCGATATGCCACGCCCAAGGATGTATAAGGCAGCCTCCCATATATTTTTAAGATAAAGACGTGGCGGGCGAGAATTTGAGGGTGCCTTGGGCCAGCCTAGACGCGGTGAGAGGGACCTCGGTGAGATCACGGCCATCCCTGTAGGAGCCCGCTGTGACACAATAATGCCTGCACTAAGAAAACTTAAATATACCCTACTTGTTCTGATATGCAACACTGTTCTTCTGACTGGTCCTTCCAGTAGTAGGTCATATCTAATAATTTTTAATAATAGTGTTATATTATTTTCTGAGCAATAAGGACAGCTGCAGAGAATAAAGATGTTTGACCATATGGGTGGTCCACACGTCATGACTTCTGAAATTCATTAGTTTTTCTTTACATCTCCATGTCTGTTTAGAAGGGGGTGAAACAATCAACTTCTAGATTAAAACGAGGCAGCACTGTACCTGGATTCCTGGCAGCCCCAGGTGAACTTCTAGTATTGGGTCCCCCTTCCCCAGAGATAATGATGCTAATTATATTAAAAAAAAAATGACTATGTTCAGGCCCATTTTCTGTCTGGGCCCTGGGCAGATGCCCAGCTTTCACATGCTTGTATTCAGCCCTGAAACTAAGGCTAAACGGGGGAAAAAAAGAATAATTTATTGATTCTGATCCCTTGACTCTCAAATACCCAACTCCTTACATCATTCTGTTTATTTTGGTGGATTTTCAAGAATATTTGTTTTATGAGAAGGTAATAAATGGAAATAACACTGGAGAACAGGGTCCTTTTGCAGGCAGAAGAAGGAGTAAAGGTGCAAAGGATGTAAAATATAGTTATATGATTTGCCCTTTAATTCAAGAGTTTTAATTCATCATTTTGCAATGTATGTTGCATTTGTACAGTGTGATTTGAGAGAAGTGATAACAGCGTGAAAATTCTTTTACTGACAAAACTGGCAAAGGTGGAGAGAATTCACTGAAGGAGTTGCAGTGGATATTTGTAAATGTCATTGTGATACAATAAGTAGCAAAATGTACTGGAAAGAATTTCTTTATAAAGGACAAGATTTTGTAACGTGTTCTTGGTTGTCCTGTGGGAAGAGGGTGTACAATTCAGGCTGTTTATCCCCTTTGCTGTATGTATGGCTGCCCTGCATCTCTGATCTGTACATGGAGCTAGGAGAAGCAGGCATTTCAGAATCTCCTCCCAACAAAGCTCGGTGAGAAATATTGATAAAATGGAAATGGAAAGAGCTTTAAATCTGCTTCCACTGGAGTAAGTGATAATGGAGTTCTTGCCTCCTTAGAGAAAGTACTGTCTGGTTTAGCTGCACTGTATTCATATCAAAATAGAGATTTAACAACTTCATCTTCCTCCAAACTATTGTAAAAATGGTATTCATATTATAAATATAGATGCGACTATTCAAATAGTAGGTTGTCATTTCAATATGGAAGTATGACTATGTTTATATGCGTTTGAACTAGATTTTTCCTGAAGCCTTAACAGGCTCTGTAGAAGTTGGCTGCCTGTGGAGCTAAGAAAAGTTCAATACCTCCTTTCCTTTCCAATCAAAAGCCTTAGTATATTATCTATTCAAGATGTATTATATGGTTAAATAAAGGAATACATTAATACTATGCACACTTTACATGAACTGTTTATTCAATGTTGGAATATTTTAAAGTACCCTAGTTTAAAAATCATTTGGTGGATAGTATTCTACTTTTTTGTACTAATTTCTTTAGTTGCTTTTGTGTTGGTTACCCTGGAAACACATGCAGGTATGAATTTGCTAGCATGCATCTCCATAGTTCATGCAGATAAGAAATTAACACTTGTAAAGGTTTTAAGTTTGAATAGAAGGAAACTACATTTAATTTAAGCACACAGTTGTTTAGAATGCAACTATGACCTCCAGTGACAGAGGAAAAACAGAAGCTATTTGATATAAGTTAGTCATCTTGATTTTGTCCTTTGCTCTATATATTAACACACTGTTAACGCCTCAGCCAAAAACATCCTGAAAGGTCATCTAAATGATGAGGACCCTAGACAGCAGCTCTATTCTTCTAACACAATGGGACTTCTTTTGTAGGTGAAAGCTTCCTTATGCAGAAACAGAGTTACCTTGGGGGCCCGGCAAACATTTGAGTGAGCTCCACAAGAATTAAGGACTGCTGTAAATCTCATTGCCATCTTGTCTTGGCCTTCTCTAATAAACAGCAATGTGTACTTAAAAAAAAAAAAAAAAAAGGCAAAACTAAAATAAAACAAAAAAATTCCACCAAAAGAATTTACAGTCCTTTTCTGGAGAGAAAAATACAAAAAAGTATTACCTACATCATAACCTACTAGTTATGTTGTCTTGGTACGCTGCCAAGGACTAAAATAATACACTCTAATATTTTTTCTGCTTCGCGTATAACCAGAATGTCACTTCTGGTTGCTCATAAATTAGGGCATGTGCAGATGCTTCCAGAATCTGAGATATGATTATGTGGCTTACTTTAAGCCTCATGATCTTAGATTGGGTCCCACTTGTACTCATGTTCACCAGGGGCAGGACCTGCTTTGGGAATGTAATCTTAATAAGTTAGGGGAGAGGGAGGGGTGAGTGGGATTGGGGATGGGGGCTAGCAGATCTTTGAGAATCTGGTGGGTCCAGGAGGGGGGGAGAAGGGGGTTGGTGGGTCTGTTAAGGCAGTTGTCTGTTCACGGATGGGGGTGAGAGGGAGGTTAGTAGGGGTAAAAATAGCCTGGTCAGGGTGGAAGGTTGGTTGGAAAGGTATAGCTCTATACTAGGTAAGGTGTGACCAGCTGGGTGCTTCCAGTCCTGGTGCTGAGCTCTGAATGTGTGCATATATTCAGGTTAGGTAAGGCACAGTTAGCCTAATCTATTTAGTGTACCCTCAGGTGAACTAAGTTAGATCAAGCCAGCCATATTTTTTGCCCAATCTAAACTCCCCAAATATATGTACAATTTGGTATTTGGATCATCCTAAACCTAGTTGGGTCAATCTAAGTGTAACATCTATATGTTCTCTGAAAGATTAGTTATCTTAGCTAAATAGGGGGTTACAGGGTGAGAAGTGACTGAAGTACTTTAAACCTTCTTACTAAAAATTCATTCTGCTCTCAACTTTTACTCCTTGGCCATTGTCAGCATGCTGTTATGGCACTTATTCACTTATTTTAACATTTTTTAGCCTTCACAAAGGGTTTCAATTTAAACAGGCCCTGCATTTTATTTCTAGCATGCATTAGGCTGTTTTTTAATGTGTTTTATCTTATATTTATGGCATATAAGTGTTTGCACTGGAGCACTTGGTTGCCTGCAAGTGCAGAGGACTGGACTGATGACATGGAAGAAAACTTTCAGTCCTGTATTCTATGTTCCTATCATATTCAAACATATAATTTGGAACATTTTTTACCTTTAAATAGAATGTTACAAATATGATACTCTAAAGCTTGGATTTGCATTATCTTCATAGAGGAAATCTCTATACTAGCAAGGTGTTGGCCTAGATAACTAGGAACTTTTTGGAAAATTTAGATTTGGGTCGGGGGTAGGAATTCTGCTATTCAAATTACGTGGAAAAAAATCTGCTTACTTCATACTTCAAAAGTTATTGGTATAATTTTGTGTTATATATTGATAGTTAATAAATACTAGAATTTTCTGGTTTTTGGAAATAAACCACTGCTGCTAAGAATGCTTCAATATCACTTCTGTTCCTCTTTAGGTCAGTAAAAGTATCAAACAAATTATTGAGCTTATTTGTCCAATGGGTACTTAATTATTTAATATGTTACTTAGTTTAGAGAGTTTCTTGATGAACCTCTTTAAAACAGGAGGTTTTTACTAGTGGAAAATTAAATAAGTAAAACATAATTACATTACTTAAATAAAACTTTGAATGGAAAAGCTATAATATTTTATAAATCTTCATTATATGGCATATTTCCTGGCCCTGCTTCTTTAGCCAGGACCTGATAACCATTCACAGTGACCCTGACTCCAGAAGCAATCCAGTCTACTCCTAGAACATTTTTTGAGTATCAGGGCCTGGGTGACCACTGTCTTCAATGAAGACAGTCAGGCATGAATGATAAGAGCTAAACACATTTTACGTGGAGCAGCAAATAAACCTCTGCAGTCCTTTAGTCTACCTATTGCTTAACTGAGGGACTATCTCCCAATTACCGACCTCTTCAGTCTCCTTTGTTAGAAAGCATCTTTAAATTATTGTATTTTCTCAAATACAACATATCACCAAATATAATATACACCTTATTTCTGTAGGCAAAATGAAGAAAAAAGGATTTTTTTCCACAGTTGCAGCTCTATAGAGTAGAGACGGAGCCTAATATTCAGGAGATTCATTCTCTCTTTCATACTGAAGGAGAACTCCTAGCTGTTGCTGAACACTGGTTTCCATGGGTGGATCTACAATTTGGAAAAGATCCCAAAAGGCCATGAAATAGGGAGACCAGGAGAAGCTAGGAGATACCAAAATTGCTCAGAAAAGGTTTAAGACTTTAAGACCATTAAAGAGGAAGTACAATCATTAACATCAGTAGCATAAAGAAAAATGAGCCATGAGATAAGCAGACTCTCAGAGGCATTAGAGAACTCCAATATCACAGCTGTTGCATTATGGGGTAGGAATCAAACCATGATGCTTCCAACTCTGAGCAGAAAATTTGATTCCCCACTTAATGCAGACACCCCAGTTTTGGGAAGGACCTGATTGGGGGTGGGGGGGAGGCAGTAGAACTACAGTGGTCTGACTCTGTCTCTCCCAACTCCCAGCCAAGTGTTTTTACAAATGTGAAACTATTTAGCACAGGACATTTGCCACTGGCACCTCAGCATCCCATTTCATATATTTACTACTTGTATGCAGTGTTACACATAGAAGGAGAGATTATGTTGAGAACTATTTGGAAGGTCTATGTTGAAGTTTCTTGGTTTTGTACTTCTAGGATTCAGTCTGCCCTTGACCCTTCTCCCCTATGTGCTTCTTGCATTTTGTTGCAGGAGGTTAATGTAGAAAAGGTAGGACATGTGTTGTGGAAAGGCAGGAGATATGGTTGTAGATAGCTGAGAACAAGACTTGAATGTACTGGAAAATAGATAAAACTTTAATCAATTATTTTTGGGCAATAAAATAGTCCTCCAGTTCTTGTTTTAATAGCATCTAACGTTCTAAATCATAATCTTCACATTTATTTTAATAAAGTTTTTGATTTGGGACAGTGATACTTGAAATAGGATTTTGAGTTTGGGGAGTGGTTCTTCTTCTGAAGTATTGAAAGAATAAACTGATTTAACTAGAATGGCTACATCATGATTTTTTTTTTTTTTACATGGGTATAATACACACATAGTAGATGCCTTCTAAAGTGTTATGTATATTTTTACAACTTAAAACCAGAGAAGGCTAGAAATATTGAGATATGAAAAAAGTCACACAGTTAACTGGCTGTGATACCACTCCCCAAACTCAAAATCCTATTTCACCTTTCCTTGTACTCAGAAAAAAATATAATATACAGATTTAGTTTGTTAAACCATCTGTGCCCCCAGAAAAAGAGACATGGACACCACAATATGGCAAGGTTAAAAGTAAAAAAATTACTTTTAGAAATAGTTAACAAAAGTAAACTACCTTCAAACTATCCATCACTGTTTCAGTGTGTACCTCAACTGGCTCCAATGGTCTGTGATGTACTATAGGCTTGAGGTTGACTGTGGAGGCATGGTACCTTCTACACTGTTAGGCCTACCCAAGATGTCTCTCTCTGAGTGTTCTGTGACCTGTATTACAAGTGCACTGGTAGGTTAGGTTTGCAAGAAAGTAGGGCTAGAAGGGATTCATGAGGGCATCTAGTCCAGCTTCCTGCTCAAGAACAGATCATTCCTGACTAAATCACTCAGTCAAGGTCTGTCTTGAAAACTGAAAACCCGTTCTTGGAAATTTCCAGGGATGGAGATTCTACAACATCTCTAGATAGAGATTGGAACGCTTGTTCCAAATGCTTAACCACCCTTATAGTCAGAAAGTTCTTCCTAATCTCCAACATAAATTTCTGCTGCTTCAGCTTGAGGCCATTTCTCTGAGTACTCTTCCCTATGGCCATACTGAATCAGGCTCTCTGATTAAAAAAAAAGGCAAGAGACAGGTCTACAGCCCAAAGCACAGATTTTATACCCCAAAGGTGCAAGAATGCATACTTGTTCCAATGTCTTTCTGGCTACCTGTGATAGCAAAATATTGATTTTTCTCCTACATTGACTGGGGAGACTGTGGGGAGGAGGAGGATGGCATGAAGACTGGAAGCAGGTGTGTTTGAATTTGCAGAATTCTCCAAACTTCCTTTCGGTGTGTAACCCATAATTGTACATGTTTTTTTCTAACAAATGTTCTGTGATTAGTTTATCTAAATCACCTTGTTGCATAGTGTCTTTGGAAATGAGACTAAATCATTTCTCCCATGGTCTGAAAGATGTCAATTAGCTGTGATTTATATCTTTGTGGAAATTACAGTCTTTGAAAGGGACAGTTTCTTATCTCCTTCATTTATCATTTTGGAATGTTTCTTATCACTATCCCCTCTTATAAAATCTTATTTTATGGTCTCTTTTAAAAAGCTGGGTTTTTTGTTACAATTTACTTAAGGCATTTCACAAAGAACATTTAATATAGCTAAAAGTTACTATAGTAGTACTACAGTAACATTTTTAAAACTAAAGCAATACTAAATTTGGTTTATTTATATTAATGCATCTTTTTACCATGTTTTCTGTCAGGCCTTTTGCTCAATTTAATTTGATCTCATTTCTGTTTCAGCTAGATGTGTTAATTGTGCTCCTTACTTTTCTTACCATGCTTGTTCTAAAGTCTACAAAGATTGGGGTCTCTTGCTTCAGTCACCCTCCCTTTCTACATGTTAATGTGAGAGAGATGAGATGAGGGGAATCACAAAGTTAGAAGAAATGCTCGTTATGGCTTCTTAATGACAGTCACACTTACCATGGGCAGCTGGGTCTGAGGCCAGACAGTACTCCAGTAACAAGGAGTGGGCAGATGTTTAGTCTAGACTGGAAGCTTTAGGGCTGGCCTGAGTGACTAGTTTAGGTGTCTTACTACATTGCAGAACCCTGAGATGAGCATCTGTATTGATAAGCTGCAGCTTCAAGTTCAAGGCCAGATAGTGTCTAATTAGCTCAGTAGATTTTAAAGTCCTTAATTAGTCCTTTTTCTGACCTACAAGGTACATGAGACCACTAAAACCAGGCCTTCTGGATTCCAGATGGAGAAAAGAAACAAATCCATGACACACTGACAGTTTTACCATGTATGATATAGCCCTTCCAGCCCCCAAAACAGAAGATCAGCATAGTTCCCAACATATACAATAAAGGATGGAAAGGGTGAAGGTGGAATATGATACCTGCAGTGGCTTTTCTCACCCACAAAGCTGTTGATACTTAACCTTCATCCTGTCCTCCATTCTATATTTAAAAATCAATAACACAGCCCCAAACCACTGCTATAGCTATAGTTTTCTTCCATTCCCAGATTGTCATTGCTGGTGGCTGTTCTGGTATGGGAGGAAAAAACCCCATAGTGCCTAGATGTTATAAATGTCTTCTGTCCTTTGACACCACAAAGAAAAAAACGTGGAAAAAAGCCAAACTCTCAACACCCTGGAGCTGATGAAAAAAAGGAGAGCACTAGAAATACTGTTTCTGCTTAAGACTTACTCTCTATCCATCACCTCTTCACTGCCTCCAGCTACATCAAATACCCACCACAGCTGGTGGAATGAACATTGTCTTCCAAATGTATATGTGGTACTTACCAAGCAGTATTTCAGCAATTTTATGCATTTCTGTGCAAATGCACATGATTAAAATAGACTAATATAATATCTATACAGAAATGCATGAGGGAGAATGGTAAAAGAATGGAACTGAGAAGGAGAATATGTTCCTCAACTGAATATGGGATTATTTTCTGTTCTGGATGAATCACTTTGTGATTGTGTCAGCTTCTCTGCTGTTGTACTGGAAAACATTTGTACTGAATCATCATGTTGTCCAGTTTCAGAGAATTGAGACAGCAGAACTTTTGGGTTGAGGTTTTGGTAATTCATTCACCTGGGAAGAGATAACTATTGGTCCCACTGCAAATACAGCAAAGGGTATGAGTGAAATTGGTTGTGATAAAGTAATGATTACAACCAGTCTGAGCTTCATGTGCCTGGGGCTTTGACTCTGCCTACTTTTTGGACTTGGCTCCAGGACTTTCCTCTAAATCTAGTTACTTGGTCTTACTTCTTGAACCTTGACCTAGCCTGCATTCTGAAGTTTGTCTAGGGTTTCCCTTTGAAACCTGGTAACTTGATTCCCAAACTCTGACTTATCCTGTGTTTTAGAGTATGACCCCAGCTCCTGCTTTCTCTCAGTGACCTCATCACCAGAACATCTATGACTTGGTCCATTTCAATATTAAATACTGACACACATCAGCTATTATATTTAGCATCATGTTTGGTAAATTTAGAAAGCTGAAATTAACTTTAGAGAATTTTAGAAAAAAACCACTCATTTTTATTTCCCAGCTCATTATGCACCTTGTTGTCCCATGTCAGAAATTCTTCTGAGCGAGATTATTTTAACTAGACTCTGAAATTCAACAGTTACCTTGGTCATCTCTTATTGATGTTCTGCCTCAAAGTCTGCTTAAAATATTCTAATTGCTGAAACAGTCACCCTCTTTTAAATTTATCATGAAATTTTGATGGGGACAATTCTGTCCTGGTCCCAAAGCAGATAATCAATCAAACTTGTACACAATTCCTAGATACAAACTAGGGAGGGTGGGCAAGATGGGGTAGGATAGTCAAAAGTGACAACATCTCACTCCCTGCAAATCTGAAGAGGTTAAGCTAAGGAGGTGGAAGTGTCTGTGGAGGTACCACAGCCATTCACATCTGACATAAGCTTTGCCTGCCTGCTTCCTTTTTTGGGTCTCTCACTTTCAGTCAATCAAGATACACACTTTGTGAGATGGAGAAGTAAAATACTAGTTCAATATAACAAAATATTTAAGTATGTGTCTGAGTCCATCCTTAATCAAGAAAGTACTTAAGCAAAAGTATAACTTCAATCTTACTGCAGAAGGATGTGCTAATGAAACAAAGTTTGCATGAATAATGGAGCTGGTTTATCTAATAGGTCTAATGGCCATCACAGCAAGTACCAAAGTTAATTCTGGTTAACATGATTAATTCTGTGGATGATATCTTATTTCTTAGTTTAGCATTCAAGTTGCTTTTTAAGGTTTTTTTTGTTTAAGCACAGCTACTCTGAGGTCACTAATAGAAAGTCCGTTTATGGTAAAGTGTTAGAAAAAACACATGCTTTTGTGTCTTTGTAGAACTGATGTTGAATTGATGTCTGTTCATTCTTTTACACAGAGATTTCCCTGTCTGGATAATGTAGCTATCAAAGAGTTCCAGTAAGCAGGTGATGTCATATATGACATTAGTGGAGGAACAAATGCATGAATCTCAAATGCTACAATTTGCACTAACTGGTCCAATGATGCTGTGGTCTGTGTTGATGAGGGGGCACATTTAACATCTGGGTCTGTAGCATGGTCTGGTGAATTTTCAAAAATTGAGTTAGGTAGTCTATTGTTGGAGAGAGGTTGCTTGAGGTTAGGGGGATGCCTCTAATGCAGGGCAGGCTTGTTGTACAAGATGACTTTGAGAAGTTCTTCATTTTCCAAGAGGTGTTACTGAGGTCAATAGGTCATTAGTGAGGTATGAGGCTGTAAGTAACAGCTGGAGGTATTCTGTTGGCCTGTCACAGGGATGGTGTCATAGTGAGTCAGAGCAGGATCTGAGTTTGGCTCTGATGATTTGTATAGCTGGTTTTGGGATTATTCTCTAATGGTGCCTGTAGACACTACAGGTTTTATTTCTTATTAAATTAAATGGGTTTATACAACTTAGACTTGTTTATTTTGGAGTATCACATCTGTGTTTACACGCAATATGCTTTCAAGCAAATTAAGCTGGGTCCCTGGCTGGCACCACGGGAGAGCAGGACAGTCCAGTGCTGCATCCCTGGCCTGGGGCCCCCTACCCACCCAGTGCCTATGACCTGCCACACAGCTGTGGAAGCAGGAAGCTAGCAAACAAGAAGAAAAAAAAGCCACACAAGAAAAAACGACTGCAAAGAAAGAAAAAAAGCAACACACACAAAAATTTTGCAAGCAAAAGCGATTTGAAGGGGTGAATGACAAAAAAGTTACAGTGCCATCTGGTGGACAAAGAAGCTCATTGCATGTCTCTGAGTGCCTTTGTTTTTGCATGCAACAAATCCATGGACATGATGCTTTCATTCCCAGTGAGCCAAACCAAACTATATCTGAGGAGTTTTAGTTTAATGCACAAGAAAGACATTTAAAACATAGGCAAATCCTGCTTGTGCAAACAGATACACTTTTGCAGCATATGAAAGGGCAAAATTATGGCATGTATGTGAGCCCTAAGTGTAGGAAACCTGTTCTAGATCCCCAAGGTGTTCATCCTGGTCCTGTAAGATGCATCTCTTGGCATGTTTAGGACAGAAGCTACTGATATATCTATAGAGGCCAGTTATACGCTGTGAAACATTGCAAACTTTCACAATGGTGTCCAAGAAATAAATTTTCTGGGTGGAATATTAAAGAGTTAGTTTGATGGAGGAATGGTTACTAAACTCTCAGTAGAATTTTTCCTAGTAATTTCCATAAAGGTAATGTCATCAAGCTACTTCAAGTATGCCAGGGGAATACGAGGGCAGCTGTCTCTTTAAATGAGTTAGTCGCTAAGGTGCCATCCTGTCCTGCTTTCTTCCTGACTTTAACATGGCTACCAACTCTGCTGAAAACGGTGATAGTCACTGTGAAAAGAATTCTGACTACCAATTGCTATGGGAGATCTGTGTGCAACATTTCTCTTCATTAGTTAGAGGAATGTAGTTAGTTAGCAGAAGACCACAGTGCATGCATTTCTGAGCCAAAACAATAAGTAGTACTTTATTTTATGGTTAACTTGAGAGACTGTTGTCTAGACTCTAACTTGTATGAAATGCTGCCACCAGTATTTTAACTCGTATAAAGCAGACTCAGCATGTTACTTCAGCGTTTGAGAGCTTCATAGGCTCTTTGTCAGATATCAATTTACACTTAAAAGCTCTCTAATGACTTGGAAAGTAGTGAGCAATTTGGGACCTATGTATTTTCTGGGTTGCAGTCTCCATACAAACCTGCTAGCTGCTTAAGATCATCTCCCAAACCAATGCACTGGCTATTTTAAAATTCGGATTTATTCCTGTGTGAATTTTGCAATGTCACCTCAGGACACCAATTGAAATCAAAAAGTATATTCTGTCTTTTAACACTAGCTTATGATCCATAATGGCAGAACACTTTTGCATTTTTATGTTTAGTTTTATTGTAAAGTGCCTTGGGATGCATTTGCATGAAAGGCACTATATAAGCTCATTTTGTATTGCATTGTATTGTATTGTGACAAGTGCAATAATCTCCAGGTTTCCTATCCATTAAAGAACTCATTTCACAGCTCACTAATTATGTGAATGAGAAGGGGAAATAGGTCCTTTTCCTCTAAGGTATACTGAGCAGATGGCATAGAGTTCATTTGTACCAGCTGAGTCTGTGAAGTCCTCTTCTGTTTTGGTGGCAAGGCTTTCCTCTATTTATCAGGTGTAGTAGAAGACGCATATTAGTTTCTTAAAACATCATTACAGAATATACTGAGAAGCTGGCTCAGTACTGTTGGTAGAACAAGACTAGTTAATCTATTCTGGGTCTGAACAGACTGTTTATTTCAAAGAACACAAGATAGCAATTAAAATGATGCATCTGTGTTTCAGTGTAATTCTAAACTGTCTCTCATTTATAGGGGATATTGGCCAAGTCAACCCTAGGGATTATGCTTACACCTGAAAAAGTGATTGGCAAATATGCTGAACACCTTTGAGATTATATTATTTTCCACAATTATAAAATGGAAATAAATGGATATTTCTATGCTCTCTGTACTTTTTAGCTGAGGCCTTTGCTAATTTGTCATTATTCTTCTCAGTCAAGGGAATAACTTGTTCACTGACATATACATGCATAGTATGATTTATACAGGATCCTAAGGTACAGCTTTTTTAATATAAAAACAAGCTATCGTAGATGTCAGTGCTCCACAATGGCTGTGGATAGCTGGTAATTGGGCCCTTATTTCAGGATTAAAAAAAGAAAAGCTGAGACTGAAGAGCTTGACGTTTCTGGTGTATGAACTTGGTAACCAGGTTGCTTTTGACAGTATTGCACAAGCAGTCAAATTGTTTTCTCTTTGCATCATATTGAACAGCAGGACAAATTTTTTTTCCCCCTCTCATTCCTGTCATTCAATTTTATGTTCACTGCACTGATTTCATTCTAATTTCAGACGGATGCTGCTTTAATGTATGATGCAGTTCATGTGGTGTCAGTGGCTGTCCAGCAGTTCCCACAGATGACTGTCAGTTCATTACAGTGTAATCGGCACAAGCCATGGCGCTTTGGGACCCGCTTTATAAGTCTCATAAAGGAGGTATGTCACTAATAAAATATGTTCTGCTTCCCTACCTTTCCTCCCTTTCTTCATATTCTCATTCTGCTCTGATAGCAGGTGGGTTTCTTTCTCTTTCTGCTTTTTGGTATGTGGGAAAACTTGCAGTCATGGCAGTATATGTAGCTGAAAACTCTTCCTGCTGCAGGAGAAATTGGGAACAATTTATAAATATAAAATAAATACAAAAGAGTGACAGATCTGCACTATAGACAAACAAAAAGAAATATTTGGTTGACAGTTCTGTGATGTTAGAAACCATCATAGAAGCAAATATGTAAAACACAACAATTAAATTCTGGCTTGTGTTCCTGTCCCATCCAGGCCAACTTTTCCTACTTGTTTTCTGTTGTTTATTCTGTTTGTCCCTGGATTGTTTTTTATCATAAATATCCATTATTTACATATTTTCATTTTTTATGGAAGGGCAATTTCTCCTGGATTTTTATTTAAAATGTAATAATTATACAATCATGGATTATTAGGACGTTGAAGATCAGCACTACATAGGATTCAGTATTTTTGGCCCATAAATGTCTGGCTGCCACTACTGTATTTCCCATTTCCATCATATGAAATACTAAGGTATTAATAATGCATCTGGCAGTAAAATCACTATTTTAGTGATGCATACTTTCAAGATAATAACTGGTTTTTGGACAACTCTTCCTTTTGAAAAATATAATAGGTGATGGAGACTATGTAATAAATACAAATTAATAGTCCTATTATCAATGATGCTATAATTTGGCTCTACCACTTATGACTGACATGTCATCTCTAAGCCATTAGAAAATAATATATTGTGCATTTTTAAATAAAGGAGAAAGACTTCTGAGAGGTAGTCATTCAGATAATGTCCCAATGTGCATTGACATTTGGTTCCATTCCCTGGGGATGCCTATGCCCAGTGTGCACTCAGGCAGGACAAGTTACCCCAAGTGGGGTAGGGGAGGCTGGGGCGAGCAATGGGGAGGCAGTACTGCAGCAGTGGAAATCCTGTCACACGGATCCTGACCAGCAGTGAAGCGCAGCTCCAGCTGGCCAGGTTCTGGCTTTGGGCAGTGCACTCTGCCACCACATGCAGCACTCCGACTTTTTTTCTCCGCGGGTTTTTTTGACCCCTGGATATCCAGCAGTCAAAAAAAACCTGCCTCCAAGCTGCTCCCTTGTGGTGCAGAGAACAATGGAATGTGCAGTATAGAGCACAGCCATGCATATCTGGAGGTGGCGTTAGTGTCTTCCATGTCAGTTGTCCCACTGAGATTTTAATGATTTGGCACCTCAAGTCACACATGAAATATTCTTAAGACATCACCCTAAACAAAAGAAACAAGCCAGTCTATAGGGGAGGGAATAAAACGGAAATAACTTTTTATAGAAAAATCCTTTTATCACCCTAAGTGAAACCATTTTATGGGCTAAAATAGAGAGCTCTTAAGAAATTGTGTGGAAAGATTAAAGAAAGTTTGGCTTAATTAGCAAAGAACCCTAAGAATCTCAGAAGTGCTTATGAAATGATTTTTTTTAAAAATCAGCCACAAGGTAAATTATTTAAATGTAATGAATAATTAACTATCCCATTTTCAAACACTAATTTGTTCTTTCTATTATTCTTATTTATAGAAATTATTATTGTCTTCTTTTTCTATAGGCCCACTGGGAAGGCCTCACAGGCAGGATAACTTTTAACAAAACCAATGGCTTAAGGACAGATTTTGATTTAGATGTGATCAGCCTCAAGGAGGAAGGTCTTGAAAAGGTATGTAAAATGATCAATATATTTACTGAGAGTCATGTGAAATAAAAAAATATATACATTTCCTGGGAAAAGGCTGTTTATACAAGGTTATACCATCACGTTACATTGAATATAGGGGCATATGTGTGTGCTTATGAAAAGTCACATTTCATGAATACCTTAGGGGAAAAAAAACCTTTATATTTATTTATAATGACTAAAATAAATTGCTCATACTAAATTAGGATGCAGAGTTAAAACATTGCTTACAACACTTCAAGTATTTTACTTTGTGCAACACGTACAATTCATATCCACAAAGATTACAGAACACAGTCACCAGACACAAATATAAATAAGCAAATCATTAGTACAAGACAAATACCAAAAATGAACAGGTAGCATTTTAAGTGTAACCAGTTTAAATTCCTATGAAAAAATCACAAATGTATATTCAGTAGAAGAGGGCTGATTATATTTGTGGCTGAAATTATAGAGCTCTGGAGTAATAGAAAGATAATGATGAATGGAATAGGATTCTGTGTATTATATTAAGTCTCAACAGCTTTCTGGTGTAAAATAGTAAAGTCAACTGGTGCAAAACACATGGCCAATATTCAAGATTCAAAAGTTGTCAAAGATTCAGATCAGAGATGGCTACACATTCATTGATTGCAATAGGGGCAAGATTGAATCCCAGTTTTTCAAAATAATTCTGAGACCTAAAAGAAATCTCTAGTTTTTCAGCAGAAAACAGACAGAACACAACTTCTGAAAAGAGCTCCTTCATGCCAAAGACTTTTGAAAACACGTTAACTTATTTAAATGCTTAGTTTCAATGGAAGATTATGGTTATGAGATACATAAATTCATTTGAAAAGCTGCCCTATTAGCCAAGTCCAAAACAGGTGTTAATTGTGATGTAATTCAGCTGGATTTCATAGAGGCAGAGGAATGTACATACCACATTTTTTCAGGTCCAGAATTTTTCCCATGGGCTAAGTACAGACAGACAAAAAACCAGAGGCTGAATCAATCCAATCTTTGCAGGTTAGTCTAAACTGCATAGCTTAAACTGAGAACAAGCGAGCAGACATTCCCTACTGATTCTAGAAATTGTGCCACATGCCTGCAGTGGTTCAAGTGAGAAGTTGCAGGGTGCTAGAGCAACTGCTAAAGGGAAAGAAGGAGAGAAGCCCTCCAAGGCTTTCCACCCTGTCCCTGCTTAAATAGAGGGGGTATGGTCAGGCCCCAGCCTGGGCTCAGGATGCTGAGGCCAGAAGAAGGGAGGGCTTTATACCACCCCCCTCGCCCACATGGGACCCCAACTCTGGTTTGCCTGGGGGGGTGGGCATCCCTGCAAGGCTTCTTTTCCCTGCTTGAGGGGAGGGGGAGAAGCCCCTGCTAGGGTTTTGGACACTTCCTGGCCAGGTGCTCACAGGCTGAGGTGGGGAGGTCCTCCCTGGCTGCATGGACTGCAGCCTGGGTCTACGTTGCGGGGAGAAGGGGACAGCCCCTAGCTGGACTCTCCCTGCTCAAGGGGGAGCCATGGTTACACCCAAGCCAGGGACTCACAGGCTAAGGTCAGGAGGGAGAGAGTGTAAAACTCTCCCTGGTCCTGGACCTTAGCCAGGGTTTGCCTGGGGGTGCAACCCCTCCCTGGTTTTTCCCGTGCTCCCTGCTTCAGTGGAAGTGTGTGTGTGTGTGTGTGTGTGTTGGTTGGGGGAACTGGTCAGATCCTGGCCAGGCTGGCATACTGAAGTAGAGGGAGGTGAGAGGGCTTTAAACCCCTTCCACCACCTGCAAGGGAACCCAGCAGCCCCTGCCTGGCTTTTCACCTGCTTTCCACTCAGGCAGAGAAGCAGGAGGTGTGGCCAGATGCCAGCCAAGCTGGCAGGCTGAACTGGAAGCGGAATGGGGGTTTAAATACTTCTCCCCAGCCTGCAGGTCAGGTCAGCACCTGGGAAAAGACTTGAAAAGCTGCTCCACCCACTCCAGGCAGACCCCTAGCATGGTAAAACACTTGAGGGGTTGCTCCACTCTCTCCAGGCAGACCCTGGCTAGAAGTTAGAGCCAGGTTTCCTACCCCCATCCCTTAGCCAGTAAATAGTGATACTGCTTTGGCTAGGTTGCAGAGGGGTTGGACCAACCCTGCTCTAAGTGAGCAGAAAGCACAGCCCAGGGCTGCAATCATCGTGGGATGCTGGGGGACTGTGAGTTAATTTGAACCAAGAAGGGGTCTGGGACAGAAATTCCCTAAACTGGTTTCACCTAAATCAGTTAAGTCTGATACTACATCCAGCCAGATTTATCTTAAACCCATTTTAGCCATTTTCTAAGTGGTTTAAATAAATTTAAATTATATTTTGTTACAGGTTTAAACCAGTTTTTGATCACTTAAACTGGTTTATTTGTAACTTTTGTCCCTAGCCATGAAGATACATATATAGCATTTTTGTTACAAGTTTTGGCCTTCTTTCCCATGCTGTACATATACTATAAAGGAGAAAGGTCTTAACTTTTATGTCAATAGAACAGTTCTTAATTCTTCCAAAGAACAGGGTTCTGTACAGTACCAGGCTGGGTTTGCTGTAGGTAGTTACTTAATACTTTGGTGCACTATTGATCAGAAAATGGAAGTTGTGGCTTTTCAATTCCTCCAGGATTTGATCTCATCAATATAGGGATTTTGCAACTTGATCTGACTTAAAGTGGAAGGCTGTCTTAGAAAATGATAAGAGCAGAAAAGAGAGCTAGGACCTCTGAAAATCAAACCTCTTATTTAAGTGACTACATTTTGCAAATATGCTTGCATAGTGATACTTGATGGATCTAAATCCACTACATATCAATAAATTATGTTAGACACCTACATTTGAGAATTTGGCACATGTCTGCAGTTCCCTGGGAGTAAGTTTTCACAGTTGGTACAAATGTACATGGTAAGTATAGACCACGGAATATATTTTCTTCCTTACTGTTTCTGATCATAAATAAGGTATGGATTGCTACTAGCAAACCACCTGAAATGAAATAAACTAGGGGTATACCATTACAGATTTTGGAGGTTGGTACTGATAGCCAATTTTTATTGCTTGATACTGATCTGATTTCTGATACAGCTTCATGCAGCTGGTAAGTTCGTTGTGGTGGAAGGGGAGGGGGGCAGATCAATTCCACCTGAGGTGAGGGAGGGAATGGGGCAAGGGCAGGCACTGCCCAGCTGGGTGGGGTGGGGCATGGGACAGATCTGTGGCTCGTGCAGGGGACACAGGGGCAGGGGGAGTTCCTGTCACTGTGCTCACCCTGGGAGGGCATGTGCCCTGGGTCTGTGTGGGGCAGGGCAAGCAGGCTGCAGCTGCAAGCGGGAGCCAGGGCTGCTCTGGGCTCTTCTTGGTGGGTGCTGGGCTGGGGCAGGCAGTGGCAGCACTGTAGCCACCCCAAATTTTGCTGTAGCTCCCCCATAGCCCCACCTCTCAGCACTGCTGCCTCATACAGTCCCAGCTCTTCTTGGCATGTGGGTAGAGGTGGGGATTTGGGTTGGGGCTGTGGTGGGCAGGTGGCAGCAGCGTTCAGAAGGGAGGGACCATGGGGGGGCTATGGCAAAATTTGGGTTGGCTGCAGCACCCCCCGTACTCCCACTCCCAGCACCACTGCTGCCTGCCCCAGCTCAGTCACCACTGAGAGGAGCTTGGTGCAGCTTTGGTTCCAGCCCACAGCTGCAGCCCACCCACCATGCCCCACACAGACCCAGGGGCAAGTGCCCCCCATGCCTTCCCGGGGTGGGAGCCACCCCCCCAGACAAGGCGTGGCTTTGTCCCATGCCCAGCCCTGCTCTAGCTAGAAAGTGCCTGCCCCAGCCCATACTCCACTCCCTCCCTTACCATGGGGGTGATGATCTGCCCCCCTATGTCTCCCCCCCACCCCTTGTTCACAATGGACTTACCAGCTTCACACAGCTCTCTGAGCTGGCTGCATGCTATACTGAAGCTGCGCGCGTGCATGGGAACTTATCAGCCAAATTACTGGCCACATCAGGCCAATTTCTGATGTAGCCAATTTTCCTCATACCAGTGACAATCCGATCTCCAATATTGGACCAATGTATTGGTGCACCTCTGAAATAAACTAATACCTGATGTTTATCAGTTTTATACTCTTTACTGGGAGATGCAGTAGTGCACCCTTACAATTTTAACAGTGGAAAATGCTGTAAAAAGTTTAAAATGGTATTTATAAATCTCTATCCTGACATGAAATGGAGTACAGTTTGCAGCAAACACTGTAGCTTCCTAAAACTCCAGAGGGAACTAATAAACATTCTTCCAAGGACAGAATGCCTAAATCTTTACTCTGTAACGTAAGAGAAATGGAAAGAAGCTACTTTTGGCACCAAGTAATAGGCTTTTTCATGTTTTAAGTATAACTGAAAAAGGAGTTAATGTAAATAATATTAATTGCTAACCCAAATATAGCTGCAGTAGCAGCTGGCTGTCATTTTCAAAACTAAAAAAAAAAAATGCTAACTGTGGATGTAGAAGTCTGACCTGAGCTACCTGTTTTTTGAAACTTTTGGCTTTAGATGATGACAGAAGTAAAAACAGTTATAAAAAAAGGAAAAAGAAAGAATATCTCAGCAGACAGAACTGCCGACCATTTTACACTATATGAAAATAATAACCTTAGGGAATTAGAAGAGACCAGTAAGTGTATGGTACAATGAATTCAGACAAACTGACTCTTGAACTTCTTCTTGTAAAAGAATTAGATTGCCTTGCATAGGACTGCTGTCAAGGCCTTGAACAGGCATTCGTTTTTAGAAGTGGAAATTTCTGAGAAATGTTCACTACCGGAAATCTTGAGCCTGAAACTGTTCCCTCTCCCCTGTTTTCTGTGTCTTTGCCAGACCTGGGTGATTCCAGTCTGGGGACTGCATAGTGAGTTGCTTTCATCTCCTCCCAGACCTGTTGCAGAGGTGACTTGAGTAGGAGGGCAAAGCCCCTGTCTCCTTCCCTGACTGGGGACCCTGGTCTAGGGAGGAAGGAGCGTGGAGATAGAGTTTCTGGGCTCAACTCTTCTCAGCAGAATAAGGGAACAGCAGACAAACCTCTGCATCCCCCAGAACTGCTCCCCGGGATAAGGTCCTGAGGAGCAGGTAGTAGGCAAGGGGCAACTTCTCTACTCCTTTCCCATACAGTGTAGGAGGGGAGTGGTGGGGCTTTGTCTAGGACCAGATTAGGAGGGAAGCATTCACTTCTGCAAAAGTGTTTTTTTTTTTTTTGTTTTTTTTTTGTGGCAAAGGAGACCACCTAGTTTAACACCTGGAAAATGTCTATCTCAGCGGGGACCTGTTTCATGGAAAAAATTGAATGAACACTTGTTTGCTTGTAGTTTCTAACTAGAGAACAGAATTTTTCCTAGTAGAAACATAATGCCTTTGTATGTCCTAAGTGGCCAGAAAATTGGTTCAAGATCATAGGCACAGGATGAAGATAAAAGGCATAAATTGAATTATGATTGTTGTATGTCAGTGCAAGACCTGGTTTTATTTAACATCTTTGTTAATGACTTGGAAGAGCACACATGTAGCATATTAATTAGATAAAAAAAAATTGTTAATAATACCATGGAGGACAAGTAAAAGGAATGTAGAGAATTAGAAAAACAGGATAATAGTGCCAGATTTATGTAGAAGAGAAATCAGGTTTTGATATTTTAATCAAAAGGGAAGGACATAAATGGAATGCAATAATACTCCAAAAGTTAAAGTATGATAGTTATGTACCTAGATAATGAGCACCTTAGAAATATCTAATGCATATAAAAAGATGCAAGTAGGTGATAAACTGTACATGAACTTGTTATGTTTTGGGGTTGAAAAGCTGCTGTGATTTTTTTTTTTTTCTTTTTTTGGCTGCATACTTGGAAAACTTGCATAATGGAACAGAGAGGTGATGCTCTTGATACACTACTAGAGATGGTACAACTAGGTTAATGCATGCAGTTTTTAGTACCAGAATAAAAAGCAACTGGGGGGGGGGGGAGTTAAAAAAATGGAAAAAGAAAGTCTCTACTTATTCATAAAATTACTTATTTTATCTACTGTGTCTGAGTAGGCACTACATTAAAACTTGAAATATTTGTTGATTAAATCTCAGAGTGATACAAGAGTAAACTCCCTTGACATAGAGATATACAGTCAGTAAAGCTCATTTTTAAGGTGAATATAATAAATGCCCCTCAGATTCTAGATGTTTGTATTAAATCAGACTGTTCCTGACAAATATAGTAGGTTCAAAAAGAATATGAAGGAGTTCAGGATGGCTAACATTTTTGTTTAACATTTTTGGGGCAGAAAGTCCTTTTGCTAGTCAGTGATTGATTAAAATCAGATCTTTACTACATGATAGATTTTACATGGTAAAAAAAAGGAGTGTAAACATTTTGCAGCAGATTTGGGACTTAAGGAAGATTTATGTGAAATTACTTCAATTTTCCATATACATTACACAATATTACTACATTATCTGCACCTTCTTTTTCATATTTAATTTTCTGTTAGTATTTCTATGCAAGTCCATTTTCAGAAGGTCCCTATATACCATATTCTAGCCAAAAAAATTGATTTACACACCTTAGATGTGATCAATTCTTGATTACATTAAATGAAGATGTATAAAGTAATGGATGAGCATCAAAAGAGAGGAAAGTTTGGTTCTGATAGGCATTCAGAAGTTTAACTTTATAACCTAATATTTTATGCTAAAATGTAAACAACACAGCTAAAATTTTAGCTGTGACTAATAATTTAGGTCATGAATCATAGAACTACAGTGTAGAGACTTTTTGGAAGTCAATTCATCCAGATCCTCATTCAAGGCAGGATCATCCCTATCTAAACCATTCCACATACGTCCTTGTCTAACCTGTTCCTAAAACAACACAATCAACCCTGTCACACAACTACAAGGCATGTTACCCAAGAGCACCAAAAAGCATCTAGTCTGCCACAGGTAAAGCAGGGGAATGAAGGCTGTCAGTTTATTTCCACAGCAATAAAGGTTATTAAAATGCACTTGAGAGATTCAAGGAAAAGGGCCTTGTCCCCCCACCCCTGCAATGCAGAGCAAGCCAAAACCTCCCACAATCCATATCAGTTTTACCATGAGGTAGAATTCCTTCCTAATCCTAGATGTGGTGATTGGTCTGACCCTGAGCAAAGGGGCAAGAAACTTTAATCTGGAGCCTCTGGGTTTCAGTCCCAGCAGGAGCACTAAGACACCACAGTCAAAATTCCTAGCCTCGACTGTCAGCCAATACTTACTGGTTCTAAGCAAGACAATGTCTTGTTTTGTAATACCCTAATTTAGTCTTCTCTTTTCTGATTGCTTGTCTGTGTGCAAGCAGTGTTAAAATTAAGGCTGAAGATGTTCCCCCTCCCAAAAAAATCCTTTTCTTTTAAATATACGTTATTTGTCTCAGAGGGACTTGATGCTTATCACCCTTGGGCTTCATGTAGAATTGGTGCAAGTTCAGGATCTGAATATTCACTCTTTACTTACTCAGGGCACTGGCAGAAGTGACATTTGTTGTACGATCAGCCCCCTGGAAGTGCTCTGCACCCATGCCATGATACACATGCATGGCTGCAGAGTGTTTTAAAAATGGCTGATCGCATGACAAATTAACCCTCATCTAATGAGGGATCAGATGATGGTGCTCCAAAGTAGAGCACCTGAGATAAATGTCAATCCCTGCTCAGTGCTGTCTGCAAGAAGGGAAGGGGAAGAAGGGAGGGGAAGGGAGCTGTAGGCTGTGGTTTTAGTACTGGATGAGCAAATCCTGGCCTGCAGTTACCCCTTCCTGTTCTCCCTCCTCCCCTCCTTTTCAGAAGACAGCATTGGAAATTGTGGCTGGGGTCAGTCCAGCCCAATTATGGGATAGGCAGGCAAACTCAATTTCCTCCCTCCCCCTGTTGTGCAACATTCATCTGTTGGGTCTGGCGGGGGGGGCATTCTAATTCATGGCACTTTATGCAAAGCACCATGAAGTTAGAGTGGGAATCTGCACATCATGCAGCTCCTTCAAACATTCTAATTCATGCTGATCCCATAGGTGTTTTTGTATCACCTCCAATGAAACTAGTTATATGAATAAGGATTTATAAGTTAATTGTCCCTCCACCACAGTCCTATATGTGATGATGATGCAGTTTAAGGGCGAAGTAACACAATACACTTAGATCACAATAAGGATACTTAAAATGAGAGTACCTGCATGTTAACACTCATTAATGCATGCTAAGTGCCTTATGAGCTTCTCAGAGTGGGCTTTTCACATCCCAGATGAGTGCACCTGACTGTCTGGTCTTCAGGAAGAGAATTTTTCTCTTGTTTTTCTTTTTAGTGAAAAATTTTGCAAATTCTCAGTTCTGTAGCAACATAAAGCTGGAAAATTTTTGAAATCTCAGTTTTGGGAGATGGAAAAATCTCTTTTCCATCCAAACTCTAGTTGCTCTGTAAAGCTTTCTCCTAAATATTTTTCTTTTAACACTCAACATGTTTAGAGTTCTGAGAAAATGCTACAAAGGGGATGGAATGTATTATGTAATTATACATAATAAAGTAGCTTGGTATGATTTCACTGTGTTTTTCACCTTCAGGGAATTATTTGTTTTGCAGATTCCAGTGAACATGTGTTATTAAATCTTTTCAATTCTTGAGACTGCTTTAGAATTAAAACACTTGCAGTAAACAAATTGCATTGGATTTGGTGCCAAGGTTAAACTTCCACTTAAATGTTATTCTTGGGGAAAAAAAGGCTTTTAGTAGAATGTTGTTATGCTGCATTTAGTTGTGAACAATAGCAGTATATAAAAATATCTTGTGTAATCATTTGAAACTGCTCACCTGATACAGATCATATTAAGACAGTATGAAGAGAATATATTCTTTACATTTTAAAGGGATTTATTCAGAATTCTTTAAAAAACAATGGCAGACAAGGTACCTTGGGTGAATTTGATATCTTTTATTAGACCAACCCAAATAGTTGGAGAATAGTTATTAAGCAAGCTTTCGGGTTCAAAAACCCTTTGTCAGGCTAAG
>JAGPOW010003642.1:77333694-77385252 GCA_030014935.1 Caiman crocodilus
CCAACTATTTGGGTTGGTCTAATAAAAGATATCAAATTCACCCAAGGAACCTTGTCTGCCTATGTCCTTAGACCAACACAGCTACAACCTAAACCCCTTAAAAAAAATAATCTGCATTTATAATTGCCATCATGTATAGAAAACAGTAAGATATTTTTGGATACTCAAGGTCCTGGTTTAAATGATACAGTTGATAATACTCTAATATTATTAGAAAGAACCAGAATTCTAATGTGTAAATCTTCAATTGCTCACGACCAATTCTAGACATGTTCCTTACTGCTGTGGCAGAAAAGCTGTGGTAGGGCAGCAAGTGGTGGGGGAAGCAGTGTCAGGGAGTAGGTGGGGGAGGGAAGCAAAGGCAGGGAAAAGTACGGAGAACTCAGGGGCAGGGGTAGCTGGGGAGAAACAAGGGGTGAAGAGTAAGGCAGGGGGAAAGCAGGGGTGTGGAATAGGTAGGGGAACACATGGGTGACTGGTGCCACCTTAGTCAGTGACCTGTAGGAGGGGTTCCCCCATGGTCAATTGCAGAACTGGTTCTGGAAGTGGCTATGGCCGCTTCTGGGAGCACCACTCCCCGGCTGGTACTCGTGAGCGGGGGGCATCAGAACTCCCTCCTGCTTCCCCTGCCTGTTGCCTAAGCAGCGAGCGTGGTTCTTTGGCGGGTGCACTGTCATTCTCAGGAGGTACATGTGTACCCCTGTGCACCCCCTACGCATCATCACTGGGGAGAAAGCAGGAGCAGGCTACCTGCCCCCCACCTCTTGTACTCCTACCACTTCCCCCCTCTGCCTGTTCCTCCCCCACTTGCCTCCTTGCCTGTCCCTCTTTCTGCTGATTTCTCTGCTGATCTGGGTGCAGGTGGAGCCCAAGTGCAACTCCTGCCTCATGCTGTAGAGAGCAGCTTTGCAGGAGCCTGCCTTTTCAGGGAGCAGATTCCTCCTTCCTGCCTGGCCCCATTCCTCACTTGCCAGACTCCCTTCACACCTGATCTCTAGCATGGAACAGGAGAGGCTCTGGAGCTCCCCCATCCCTGCTACAGTGGAGTCAGACTGAGCCACCAGCAGTGAACAGCTGCTACACCAGGAGCTCATCTGGCTAGAGACTACAATAGCAGCATGCAGAGCCCTGCCTGGCTCCCTGCCAGCAAGGGAGATGGGGGAACCTGAGCCAGCAGGGACTAGATTCTCCATGCTGCTGATACGATCTCTGGCTCTGACCCAGCTAGGCTTCCTGAACAGCTACTTCCCACAGCTCCTAGCTGTGATACTCCATTTGGAAATGAGGCTTTGTTTCTCCACGATGAATGGCGGAAAATACCTCGTCTTGGAATGGAGTAAATGCAGTATCAAATACATACGAAGTTCTCAGGTATCTCTCCTTAGATACCTGTATCTATACAATTCATTGATTACTGATCAGAGGCTGGAATACAGAGGTATTCAAGAACAGTAGGGATTAACCTAACTGTAGATCAGCGTTTGGAGGAAAGAGCAGAGGCAAGACAAGGTCCCCTCTCCTCTGCCTGGTCATTCCCAGGCTTGTGTGATTTCCTCTCTGAGTTCTTCCTCTCTTCCCCCAAGAAATATTCTATTAACATACTATGCCTAATGGCTTTTAACATTTTTTGGTGTTTTGTGCCCATCGAGTGTCTGAAAATTTTGCTTACAGCTTATTTCCCAGAATCCTTTAGGTTACAGAATGGAATATTTTGAGATTTCTTAATAGGAGACTTCAGATGGTGCTTTTATTATATTTCTCCTTTGCTTTCTCTATTGGCTTAGCCCTGGGGTTGGCAATCAAGGGCACACAGGCCAGACACAATCTACAGTCATTGGATCCTGCCCACAAACATGAAGCTTTAATGGCATTTGGCAACAGCAGCTTCTCCCATGCTGTGGTGAGAGCTTTTCCTGTGCTATGGCAAAGAGAAGGTGCAGTGACAGAAGCTTAACCTGTGCCACAGTGAAAAGAAGCTGCAGTGGTGGACAGGTTGTAGCATTTACCTACCTGTGACCTGACCTGCGGTGTTCTGGCCCACAATCTGAAAAGCTTGCCGACTGCTGTTTTAGGTCAGAATCCTAACTCACTTTTTGCACCAAAATGGTATGTACCTAGCCATGTAATTACCACTTTTGGCCAGATTAGTGAAATTTACACACAGTTGACAATCATATTTTTTGGGCAGTGTGGATTTGAAAGCATCTACAAAGGTTACTGAGCTTATTCAGTAGGCTACACTTTGGCTAGGCAGGCATGTGGCTCTAGAAGTAAAAAATAATAAAAACAGTATGGCCCTATGCATTAGATTGGGTGCTATGGGAGGCGTAGGGCCAGCACAAGGCCCAATCTGGATGTACAGGGGCTGCTGTGGGGCTGATCCTTGCATTCAGGGATGATCTGTAGCCACCCACACATACCCTGTAACATCTTCCCTGCCTCCTGGTCTCATCTCTCTCTCAACTGCTAAAGAAGCCAGCTGAGAGCTGAAACAGAGGCAGCAACAGAAGGAAGTTTGGATGGAATTACTTTTCTCTCCTTCACATCTTTGGGTCCCCATTACTTCAGGATTCTGCTGCCTTCCCAGCCAGATAAGTGAATCCTTGGTGATTTATGTCTTTCAACCTACTTCCAGGTTGCAATACTTCTTTGGAACCCAACATTGTGAAAGAGCGCTAGAAAGGATATTAAGAGTTGTTCTTTCCAGTTGACTTTTTTATGCGCACATTAAAACAAAATCAACCCTTCCCCCCTCCCGCCCAATACATAAACATAATTCAAGTGTGATGGCAAGAATGATGCAGCTTAAGATTCTGAGTAAAACTGTGCTGGCCATCTTTTGATAATGATTATGAGTAAAGACTCTACACCATAATGAATTAAAGTAAGCTAAAAAAACTGAAATTATCTTATGCTTTAAGATAAAATTTAAGGTCTTGAATTCACTACTTGGTTACTTCTAAGCTGAAGAAGTGATGCAGCACTGAATCAGAAATGTGAGATGTAATCCTGAACTCCTCAGGCAGAACTCCTACTGACTTCACTGGAACAAGAACTTCAAGGCTCTAAATGTCAAAAAATATATGTACTGAACCTTTATCTGCAAATCAATTAAGCCATTATACTTAATTTACTTTGAATCTTCCCCATTAAGTTTTCCAAAAAACACATTTTTGTGCCCTTATGCTGTCTGTGTTAAGAAGAAAGGATAAATCCATTTGGAAAAGTGATACCGTATTCTCTGCCAGTGAATTTCCACCCAGCTATTAAGTTATCAGATGTGGTTTATCTTGGAGAATGAAAGTTTAAATGGAAAATTAAGCACTGAGAGTGACTTCAGAAATTCTGTGCATCATTTTGCCCCTTAATGTCACACTTCACCAGACACACTTTGAAGTGCAGTGAATCATATTTTAAACAAGCAGACTTTAATATAACGACAGCAGATAATGTAGCAGAGGTGAATAATAAGTGTTAGCAGTCTTAACTTCTCCCTTACAGTATTCTTTCCTAGGTGTCTAAGTACAATTGATGGGCAATTTATAAAGAGCATATGCTGTTTTATAGATTGGAACTTGGGATCCAGCGAGTGGCCTTAATATGACGGAGAATCAGAAAGGAAAACCTGCAAACATCACAGATTCTTTATCCAATCGCTCTTTAATTGTTACCACCATCTTGGTAAGTAATTATATTTGCCTTCCTTTTCCAGAAATACAGATGTACATGAGAGCTGATGAAAAAAGCTATACTAATTGCAACACTAATGAACAGTATGTAATGTCTTTTACAGTTATTTAGCAATTACTGCGTAATGAACGAGCTGCAGTTGTTAATTTTGTCATGGATTTTTATTCTAGTTTAAGTTGACATAAATTACTGTAATTTTAGTATTATTTCCTTTAATTTGGGTTTGCTTATTGTTAGCTAAATTTTTTGAATCTTGGTTAAAAAACCAACCATACATTTTAAAATCATATTTAGGGAAAAACATAATAATTCAATTAAATTGACCAGATTGTTAGATTGATTATTCAAACTGGCAAAATTGTCACTCATTTTGGTAGATAATATTGTAAGATTTAGTTTTTAATCTTCATCATAATTATTTTAATTTTTCTTGTCCTCTTTAGAACTTAGCAATAATCTTAACCAAATTGAATTTAAAGATGGGAAACTTCATTTTGACACTTCAGAGAAGACTGAATTTTCATAAGTTTGTAGATGTTGTTTTACATGCCAGAATGGACTTTATTGATAATCCATTTTGGCCCTTGGCACAACTCAGAAACTGATTTTCACCCAGTTGTTATTATATCTAGCCCAATAACTTCTAGTTGAACTACAGCATAATATCGAGTTAGATACATAATATTGAAGTAGATACAAAATATCACTAATGGTCTGACTAATGTCTTATACAAGGTAATATAGCCTTCATGATTACACATTTAAGCATCATGTTAATCCTTTTTGCTGCAGATTAACACTGGAAGATCATGTTTACTTATTGCCAAAAATGTGCCCCTAAGCACTGCTTTGGATCACACCCTAGTTGGCAACAATCCTTGTTCTTTGCTGTTTGATGTAGATCCATGTATTTGTCTTTATCTAAACACTCCTAAAACTCCTATCAATTACCTAGTGATTTATCTCCACCAGAGATCAGTCATCTATATTATTTACTACTTGATCGTCCTTTAAGTTATGTATAAACTTCATCACTATTTTTTTTACATTGTGTTGCAGTCTGTATTGACAGTATTCATTTAAGAACTAATTATTACAAGACCCTAGTGGAACCATCCGCACTAATCTAAGTCTCTCCATTAGCAACTCTGTTTTGAGATATTAGCAAATGTTTAATCCCTTTAATGTAGGTATCATACTGATTTTGTATACTACTCATTTTTTAATTCTGAATCCTGGCTTTAAGAAAGGGTAAGCACCATCAGTACAGATGTTAACTCAGGCCACCTATTGGCAATACTTTTTATTAGGAGAATCCCTGCTCTTCTGATAGGAACTATGGGCATACAAGCATTCATTCAGTTTTTCTGGAGGGAAATTAAGTCCCTTCTGGGGAAAAAAAAAGTTTCCAGGAAGATCTCCCTTGTAAGAGAAACTCTGTCTGGTCCAGGAAGGGAGTGAAGAAACAGGGCAATACTCATCTCTGTAGACTAGGGACTGCCAGGTCATGGGAAGGGACAGGAAGCATTGCCCTGCTGCTCTGGTCCCCTCCTACACTGGTCCAGGAAGGCAATTGAGCAATGAGGCAAAGTTCTCTTTCCCACTTGCTTCACCAGGGTCCCCAGTTTGAGAACTGAATGGGAGGTTTGCTATGTTGTTCACTCCACTCAGCTCCCAGTCTGAGGAGGCAGAGGGTGTTGTCCCACTTCTCCAGTCCCCTCCCTCTCCCAGGCCAGTCTACAGGAGGTGGATTGTTCCCAGACCTGGGTGTCACTAGTTTTTGAAAATGTGGGAAGTCTTTTCCTCCTCTCTCCAAAATAGGTGGACTGGAGCAGCTCCAATCCCCCAGTCTTTCCCAGACCAGGATCATCTAGTTTAAGAAAACCACAGGGGCAGGGAAGAGGGGGTAGTTGCAGACCTAACCCCTATACTATTTCCTCTCCCAGAAACATTTCTAGTGGTGAAAATTTTGCAGAATTTCCTGAAATGAACAGTTTCTCATTGCCTTGGTCTGAGTTCACTAGAGCTCTGAACTGGTGCAGCCCCATTGATAGCTAGTCACTGACTTCTGTAATCATGCCAGTCCCCTGTGTAGACAAGAGTTCTGTTTTCTTAAGAATAACATTTGGTTGCTAGTTTTGTAAGCATATGTCCCCATCTTTCACTTCCAGATGGAATGCATAATTAAGGGGGGAAAAAAAGGGCATTCAGATTCCTAGGTGCTTACTTGTAATTGCCACTTTACACCTCATTTACTGTTTGCTGAAGTTTTGGGTAATTGTAATAACTCACATGAACTAAAAGCAGAAGTTATGAGGAGGAAGGTACTCAGAATAATTAATTTTCTCTTTTCCTTCTGTTGGTTGGCTGTAAAGAGTAGGTGTGGTGCCTTGCTTTTATTATCCCATCCCTTTGTCTTTTATAAATGTGTTTGCACTTGGCATGCTATATATCATTGTTCGTATTCTATGGACAGCTGACATGGTGAGCTGGAGAAATCATGGTTTTCTTTTTTTCATTGCATTGTATTGTACTCCTGAAGTCTCACCTGTACAAGCTTTTGTGAGAGGTTGCATCTCTGGGACAAAGCTTTCAATAATAACAGAAAAGTTAAAATCATGTAGAAAGAATTGGCTTTAAAATAATGGCTTAACAGATCCTTCAGAGAGGTTCTGTAGTACATAGTGTAATAGAAACCAAAATGATTTAGAGGCTTGTGTTTGTTTGTTTGATTTAACCACCACTGCTACTATTTCTGCTGTGCCACCACAGTACTGTCAGGGAAGACTATATATCCCCTGAAGGGCAGTTGGAGTGAAAAAACATAGTAGGGAATACCATACAGCTGGCATGCCAGATGTATGCCATTGCGGATCCATCTGTAATGCACGCTCCATGCCAAATACTTTACCAGTCTTTCCATTGGTAAACAGACAGTCTGAGAGACAATTAGGGTGTAGCTATAGAAATTCATGGATGTAGCCCAGGGAGATAGTTTTCTCTTCATTCATTCATTTTAATTCCTTTCAAAATATTGCCCAAAAAGAGAATTTAGCTTACTTCGCCCAACCTAGTTCTATGGAATTTTCAAGCTTGCCTTCCAATTTTAATCTTTCAAGCTAATGTTACTGCATTAATGTTTAATTTTAAGTGATTTTGTTTTCTCTCTCCTGACATACTGAACTATGATGTCCTGTTTTCCTTTACGCTGCAAGCTTGTAGGTTTAAACTTCTCTTAGCCCAGTCCTTTTCACATCTCTGTATTTCCAGAACATACCAATCTGATCAAATTAAAAAAAAAAATTACAAAACAGACACATAGTGTGAGCCAGGATGTGCCATTGTGAAGTTCTAGATTCTCTTTCTATATAATAGACACGATAAGCTGTTGGGAACTGGAGGAGCAAGTGGCTCAGAGGTGGTCCACCAGGTATATTGCTGTGGTACCAAAAGTCTCTGGGTGAGGCCTTCCGAACTTTCCAAAATCCTGGCTCCTCAGCAATGCAGCTCCAACGCGGAGCTTGTAAACTTCACCTGGATAGAAAGTATTCCTGTTTAGACTACAAACATTCCCAGTTCCCCATGTGACTTCTCCTTCACACACTGAAACATCAAATATGCTTCTAGTACAAAAGGAAAAGAAACCAGCAGCTCAGAAAACCAAAGTTTTCAACTAAATGACTCCCAAGTTGAAAGTCTCTGATACATTTAAAGAAGATTGAACCAAAACAGCAGCTAAAGTTTTTTAAAGAATATTTTTTGCTTCTGTTTTGTGGAAAACTTTATTTTTGTTTTTGGAACAAAAATGTGTTTTGAAACTTGAGAATTTTGTGTAGAAGAAAAATTCAGATTTCTGCACAGCCTGATAAAATTCTGAGAACTCTTTGTTAAGAACATCTTAAAATCAACTACTAAGCATTACCGAACACCTACTAAATCCACTGAATTTGCGTGCTTTGTCAATGGACTGGGGCAACTCTCACTTACACCAGTTTTATACAATTCACTGGCTTTTTCGGAGTTCCTCTTCATTTATGCTGGAGGGAGGGTAACCTCTGTCCTGTGACTTTTCAGGTAATAATAACTAGGCATTTCCATAATTTATCACTATAGGCTGTTCATTTTTTCTAAATATATAAAGAAAATCTTGCACTTTTCAAACTTTGTAACATTTTGTTTTTCCTTCTAGAAACCGCTGGATGTATTCTTCCTTAACTACAGGTTAACACATTTTAATAGGAATTTTAGGAAACACATAAAAACTATCCAGTGTCAGACATCCTTGTGGAGCTTGCAAGCACCACTTGGATAGAATTATTCCTAACCAGATTTCCATTTCTCCCACTTCCCCATGTGACTTACTTCCTCATGATTTTTCTATGGCACAGCTGTCCAACAGGCAACTTGTGAAGCTAGGTACAAAAAGTCAAAAAGCCTGAGGCTGAATTGATGCAGTTTAGACAAACCTGCAAAGACTGAAAAGATTACATTGAAACAGAATTGAACAGACATCTACCTTTGATTCAGGAAACGCAGCCCCATACCTGCAGTGGCTCAGGCCACAAGCCAGGGGGTATTAGAGCTGTGTGTTCACTTTCTCTTCCTGCTGCCTATGAGGTCTCTGGAATTTGCGGTCCAGAACTACAAACAGCAGGACTCCGCAAGATTGCTCATCACTTCCTCTTCCTGCTTCCAGGTGCCTCTGGGATTTATAGACCAATTGCAGACAGCTTTTTTCAATAATTTCCTCACTATTTGTACTCCATTTCCCACCAGGCTATTGGAATGCGGGTATTTAGGGCTTCAAGTATTGTGATGGAATTCATAATGCAAACTGTTTAAACTCAAGACAGTTGAATTGAAGTTCGTTGTCTATTCTCACAATTTGTGGGATCCTGTGTCTAGCAAAAATCAATTTGATCTGAGTTATGAGATGATTTGTTGTTGTGCTTTTGAGCAATGCAATTTCAGGATAGTGAGAATAATAATCCAGCACTAATGCATATTTTTTTCCTCCATGCATGAATAAGTCAATGGCCACTTGATATCATGGAGCTACAGGCTCCTCCATGACCATCATGGGCTCTCTTCTTTGCACTGAACTGTACTTTAGGCACATTGTACAAGCCTTTTTAGCACCTTCTGTGTCGACATTTAAGTTGGGCCAATACAGAACACCCCTTGCTCTCTTTTTACATTTTTCAATGCCTAGATGCCCCTAATGTATTCTGTTTCACATGTCTTTCTTTAGCACTGCTGGAACAAAAAGTCATGAATCTTTGAACAAAATACCATCCAGTACTGATAGTGCTTCCTTGAACTGATAGTACACGCTAGGTTCATGTTTTCCAGGCCAACCAACACAAATAACTGTTATCACTTTTTTCAATGTGGTGTCCTGAGCTGTAGATTCTGCAATTAGTGTCCACATTTTATCTGTGACAAGAATCCTCTTTTAATTACATTAACATGTACTATGTCCGAGTCTAGAATTCTGTCATTTTCCATTGTGTCATATGCTCTGGACAATGTATCTACAATAAGTAGATGTTTTCCTTGTGTGTACTGTATATCTAGATCATACATTTGCAGTTGAAAGGAAAGTTGCTGTAATATGGGTGGCATGTATGATAACCCTTACTTTGCTATAGTTATCAAAGATTAATGATCATTTTCAGTTAATCACAGGCTTCCCATAGATGAATATATGACATTTCTTACAGCCATATACCAGAGCTAAACTTTCTCAGCTTGTGCATATAGGCAATCTAACTTAGAGAGTGCCCTAGCTGCATGTGCTCCTGTGTTTTTGAAGCAAAGTTGCACCAATATCTTCTTTAGAAGTATCTGTTGAGTTTAATAGGCCATTTAGGCTCCGAGTATTTTTGTATGAGAACTTTTATTATTTCTTCCTTCAAGTTTTTAAATTCAGCTTCATGTTCGTGTTCTCATATCCATTAAGCATTCTTTTGAAGGAGTGATCTAGGGTGTTTGGTCTGCTCTGCTAAGTTTGGTAGATGTTTCCCTACAAAATTGATCATTTTCAGTAATCTTTGCACTCCTTCCTTATATATAAGGGGTGGCATGTGAGTAACAGCTTTAACCCTTGCAGGATTTATTTATACACCTTCTCAGAGATCTTTTCTTCCATATATGTTATTTCTTTGATCCTGAATTCTGAATTTGCATTTTTGTTTCGTCAGTTTCAAACCTGTTCTGCAAGCTGTCACTAGTGCTTTTCTTAGCCTCAGTTCATGTTCTTCCATAGTATTTCCCCAAATTAATACATAATCAGTGTAAACCATTAAGACCTTCAAAAATTTGTTGCAACTTTCTGTGAAATACTTCAGATGCAGAACACAATCCAAAGGGAAGGCTACAAAAGCAATACCTTCTGAAGAGTATATTGAAGATACATAATCTAGTGCTATTCTTTTCTAGAGGCACTTGCCAAAGCCCAGAAGAAGCATCGAAAGTAGAGAAATATTTAGCTTTTCTATGTTGTCAAAAACCTCTTTATTGGTGTGAATGGGGAAATTCTCCATTTTCTATTATGTCTGTGTTAACTAATTTATTTAATTCCTGTTTCAGTTTCTCCTTTAGTACAAGGGGAATATTTCTTGGAGCATATATGGTGGGAGCATTTGGTTCTCTTAATTTTATCTTGTACTCAGTTGACAATTTCCCTAAACCTTGAAACACATCATAAAACTTCTTCTGCGTTCTTGCTTTCTAGTCCCTCAATGGCATCCATTCCCTTAATTAAACCTAGAGTTTTATTTGCAACCCAATAATTGGCTCTAGCTTTCCTGGGACTGTTACAAACAGAATGTTAACTATATTGCCCTTGTATCTAACATGCGATGCACAAACATTTTTGGTTGCAATCATGTTCTCATTATATGCTCTAAGTTTTGCTTTCTTATTCTCCTAATTCATAGGGTTAGTTTTCATTTTTTTGAATAATGTATTATGGTATTATATTGACCTGTGCTCCTGTATCTAATTTTAAAAGTTACTGTTAGTCAATTGGTGTCCAGGATGGTTGTCTTCCAATCCTTGGAAGAATTAACTTCTTCTTGCATTGTGCCTGTGAGAAATTTTTCCCCTTCCTTGCTCTATAGAGCATGTACCTGCTGTTCCTTGTGTGGTGTATCCTGCTCCTTTTTGCAAACCCTAGCAAGGTGACTTACTCTTTTGCATTTGCTGTAGTGCTTACCAAATGTAAGGTAATGCATGGGTTGGTGGTAACCCACACGGCATCTGCAGCTGACCATTGTTTCTTCAAGCAATTCTCTTTGGCCTTCGCATGCCTGCTTCATAGTGTGGTCCTCATTTCTGTATTGTTTGTGTGTTGCCTTAGGTTTTTGCAGTCTTGTAATCCTGTTTAGTTCAGTTTGTTCTGTTTTTTTTTCCTTCAGCTTCTGAAGTCTGGCATTTGTGATTTCAGCTGTTTGGCGCATTCTAATTGCCTTTTTCAAATTAAGCTCAGGATTCTCTATCAGTCTTTTCCTGAGGCTTGTATCCCTTCTACGCAATATTATTTGGTTTCTGATCATGGGCTCTTTTAGGTCTTCAGAGGTGCATGGCAGTCTGAGGTCTTTGACAAATTCCTCTCTTGTCTCTCATTCTTTCTCCTGCTTCATGTGGAAATTATACCATTCAAAGTTTTCAGTTTGTTTGGGTATACAATATTCCTCAAACTTTTTTATTACTGTATCATAGCTTTTCTGTTCTGCTTCTGACAGTTGTAGGCTATTATAAAGAGAGAGAGCTTCTGGGCCTGCTATATTAAAAAAAAATAGCTACCTTGAGTGGATCTTCCTTTTCTGTAGCTTCATTGGCCATCATATATGGTGAAGCTCTGCTTAAATTTCTTCCAGTTTTTTGCTGCATTTCTAGACAGCTTTAACTCTTCTGGAATTCTGAGATGTTCCTATTTTTGTATTTCTTTGCACCCCACTCCTGGTACCATGTGTTGTTCTCAGAAGACCACAGAGTTAAGCTTATAGAATGATAAAGTTTGTGCTCAGCCTACTGTTGTGCTGTTCCCTTCAGTTCCCTCCTGCAATCTCTGGGCAAATGTAACAACTTATACATAACTCTCACAAAAGTATCCACACACACTGTGCACAAACCAATTTAAAAAAGACCAAAGCTAGTTTAAGATAAACCTGCATGGATGTAGTATCAGATTTAACTGATTTAGGTTAAATTCTCTTATTGAACTTCTGTCCCAGATCCCCTCCGGATTCAAGTGAACTCACTGTCCCCCAGCATCCCATGATGCTCTGCACCTGTTCCACAAATCCCACCTTGCAGGGCGGTTGGCCTAACCTTGGCCTAAGATGTCTTCTCCAGCTGACCAGGGAGGCGTGTTACCAGATTCTTGGTCTGGGCCACTTCAGGGAAGCGGCTGACTTTTTGGGAATCCAAAGTAAATGACTGTTCACTTGCTTATTGGTTCAGTCTACACACCTTAGACTAACCTGTGAAGATAAATCAATTCAGTATCAGGCTGTTTCACTATCTGTATTTAGCAATGACTTGAAATGGTGGGGAGAGGGATTCCCTGCAAGGTCCTTCATATGCCCTTTTGACTTCATTGTAGGTTTTGCAGATGCAGGGCTTCATTCACCTATATCAGAGACTCGCACCATTTCTTCTGTTCAACTCCAGTTGAAGTTCTGCTCTTTCCCCTTATCATGAATGACTCATGCCCCTGGCAGCTGGGGGGAAAAAGGGGCGGGGACACGGCAGCAGTGGGAACATTGTAATGGCGGTAGGAGTGGCAGGATCATTGCAGTGGGGAGTGGGGAGTTCTTCCAGGTGCCACCAGTGCTGTTGGTGCGGGGCGGTGGCGAGCGCCAACTAAAGGTCAGCAATCACCTACAGCTACTGCTGGCAGCATCGGCGTTGGCCAGTGGCGGGTGTGGGCTGCCTGCAGATACCACCGGTGGTGTTGGAGGTGGGGTGGCGAGCAGTGACCGCCAACAGTGTTGGCAATGCCTTTTTTTAGGGGGTGCACCACCACACTCAGGGGGTGCATGTGCACCTGTGTGCACCCTCTACGTGTCACCCCTGCCCCTTATGGATTCCTGTTAGCTGCTGCCACTTCATGTGTACCCATGTTCAGGCTCTGTACATTTTCTATTTTTCAATTTGTTTTTTGTAGACTTGTGTACAAGTTGTGAAAAGTGTGTGATTACATCTAATATTTCTTATTTCATTCTGGCCCTTTTAAAATCTGGGCATTTTGCTTTTCATTATGTTTCTATAAAACAACCTTTTAAGATTTTTTTTTTTTTCTACAAGAGCAATATTTCAAGTTTAACTTCATTTATCAAAGCTAAGTTAGAAAGAAAGTAAAATATTTTTGGTAAAAAAACAGTATAAATTTGAAGATTTTCACATTTTTTATTTTGTTTTGAGCTTCATAAACATCTTTTTTTTGCGCATTTTCCATCTTATGGAAAGCATGTATGCTTTAATAACAGTCTATTTAATAGCAGGAGTATTTTATATAGCCATATTAGACGTGTGTAAAATCACTCTTTCTTGTAATTTTGTGATACATTCCCCAACATATCTGCACAAACAGAAATTGTTTTGCATGTGCCCTGACATTATAAATCTAGAGCTCTGGGTTTTTAATTTCATTCTGTGATAGTGGCACCACATAATGAGGAAAGAATGCTCAATCTGGCCTCTCCTATTCATTTTCTGATAATTAATTTATGTGGCCAAACAACCCATACATTTTGAGTAATTGACAAATCAAATAATATTTGATACCTGCAGGATGTTTTAACCCTGGACAATTGCTTATTTCTCTTCAAGAGCCTAATTTATTCTAATTTTATGCGAGCAGGGTTGCCTGTCAGGAATAGTCTGCTTTTTTGTTGTTTTTGTTCCCCACCCCTCTACTATGGAAACTGTAACCACCACAGTTTTATAAAGATATTATTTCATATATTATAGTGTTCTAAATATTATGTTCTGAGATCGAGAAAAAATTCAGTGTATCATGTAAGCACTGAAAATATGACTTAAATGGCACTTAAATGATGCCCTGGCTTTGTGCTGGCCCCACTGCCCAGGGAAACTTGAACTATAAAGCATATATTCAGTGAACATTGATGAACTTGATATCTTACTAGGAGGAAGTTTCCAGCAGTCTTTCCTGGGTCTGATATCATTCAGGTTTTTTTTTCATTAATGACTTGGAGGATGGAACTGAGTACATATTTAGTAAATTTGCAGGTGACATCAAGCTGGCTAGGGTAGCAGACACTTTGGAGGAGATTCTAGGTATTCAAAATTTACATTGATAAATTTGAAAAATGGTCTGAAAATAATGGGAGGGAATGCTACAAGGACAAGTGCAAAATACTATATTTAAAGTAGAACAATCAAATGTACAAATAAAAATTAGTGGATGACAAGCTAGACCATAGTACTGCAGAAAAGGACCCAGAGGTTATAGTGGACTTCAAATTTGAGTAAAGTTCATCAGCGTGTTCATTGGGGAAAACCCCAGTGATACACTGGAGTATCACAGATTCATCCATTTTGTTCAGCACTGCTGAGACAGCATCTGTAATACGTGTTCAGCTGCCATTGAATTTGAAAAAACGTGTGGACACATTGATAAGAGTCCAAAAATCTCCATAACAAGTGAATTGATGGAATCTCCATTGCTAGACACTTCCTTGAGAACAGGTTAGGCCAATCAATCTCAACCAGAAGAGAGGCTATCAAGAACTGAATTTGTAAATATATTTATTTGTGGATCTCCCTAAATCCCAAAGACAGATGATACATGCTGCTTCCTCAACAGCAAAACCTCAGAAATCAGCAGCAATGGCATTTCATTATTATGCTTCTATAAAATCTCTCCTCACAAAAACAAAATAACAAAAGGAAAGCCACTGAACAAAATATGTATTTGTCATCCTTTGTATTAGAAAAGGTTTAAAACCTTTTAAAACCTATATGAAATTTACATCCTGTATTCTGCTGTCCAGCAGGTAATGATTAATACTTTGTATGAGTTGTGGCTGTCATTTGCAGTGATTTCACTTTGTAGTAGAAAAATTATAAATAGAAATACATTTAAATATCTTTTATCTAAGCTTGTTTGTATAGGATAGAGACTGAAAAATGCAAACATATATAAGCACCCCTTTCAATTAGATTTTTTTTAACATGCACTTTAGGACTGAGCAGGTCTGCATTTCAAAATTTATCACACTAACTATATGGGCAAATGTAAAATAGTCTGTAAAACCAGACTTCTATATGAAACAAATGAGAACTGAACTTGAACAGCTGATATATTGATTTACTTTACTTTATTTTATTTTATTTTTAAAAAAGAAACTATGCTGTTGAAAAGTTCAGACGAGTTGGCAGTTTACTCATACAGAAGACTGGCATAGGGGAGTAATTTGAGGAGGCCCATCAAGAATATTTCTGGATTATAAAACTAGAAAATGAGTATGGTCATTTAGTCTAGCTGTTTGTCCATCAAAGGCCAAAGGGCTTCTCTGAGTTATTCTGTTTAAGCTGTAGCATATTTTTGGAAGAAAAATTAATTTTGCTATCAAGATTTCCATTGATAGATAGTTCATCATGGTGCTTAGTAAATCGTTCTAGAACTTAAACATATTGTTAACAATTAAATAGATAGTTTCTTAAGGTACATTTTTTCATAAATGTATGTTATTTGGTATTAATTATATTATATTCCACTAATTGCTTTTTATTATTTGAGTTTCATATTGGTTGTTCCTCCACTTTGTCTTTTTTCAGTGTCAGGCTGACCGACCTGTTATTATCCTTTTAACAACACAACACTCATTCCTGTCAAGTCCTCTGGAGCTTTTCCAGTCTTCCAAAGCTTGTTAAAAACCAGTCTTAATGATCTGGGATACTTTTGGCAAGCAATTTTAAAATGTACAACTGCAAATCATCTGGAATTGATATAAAAATATTTAATTATAATACCTTCTATTTAATATCTGTGGTGTTAGTCAAATCTGTTATTTTCATCTGATAGAGCACCACCACTGTCTTTGCCTCTGACTGTTAAAAATAGTTACTAAAGGGGCAGCTATTTTGGGTCCATGTCATTTTGGGTCTGTGCACATGTTATATTTAATTTGACCTAACTAGGATTAGGTTCATTTAAATGCCAGGCTGTGCAGGTGTCTGGGAGGTTTAAATCAGGCCAATAATGGTGGATCTGATCTAAGTTAGTTTACCTGAGCAGGCGAACTAACTTAGATTGGGAATAGGTAACCCAATCCAGGGAACATGTGTACACATTTGGAATACAGATCTGGGACTGCTCTTCTTACCCCTCTGCTCCCTACCCCCTCTACCCCCGCTAACACTGACTAGGCTTTTTTAGCTTCCTGCCCACCCCCACCCCTGTGGACCCACCAGCTATCCCTCTTACCTGCTGATCCCTCCAAATGCTACATGGACCTATTAGCCAGGCATGACCTGGCTGAAACAAGTCCTAGAATGGCTTTTTTAATAGGAAGGCTGTGCTACAAAATAGCTGCTGCTTCTCTCTCAGCTGAGTAGCCAAAAACTGCTTCCAGTTTGGTAGGCTAATGCATGTGATTTACACATTAAGATTCATGCAAATCTTCCTGCCGGGTTTTGACAATATCAACTAGGTCTTGATTAACATCCTGTTCCTGATTTCTGTTTGTCCATATCACACAAGAAGCATGAAGTTACTCTGGCACCGAGGGGACTTATAGGCCAATGTCTGTCATTAACCTAGACTATGACGCTTGATCTTGCCTTTTATCTAATACCCGGCCTTGAAATTCTAATAGATAATTATACATCTGGATCTTGCCTCTTGTCTGATATCCAGCCTTGGCCACATCATCTTTTTATGGAGAAATTTATTTCCTTTCTCCTTAGTTTAAAATAACTTACAAGGATTGGAGATCTCTTTGCTGCTACTCTACGTTGTCTTATGGGTTGGGATCAGCTACTATCTACAGGTCTTTGTACACTTCTTCATTCTCTTTGGCCTTCTGGATCTTCAGTAATATTTTCCACTTTTTCTATGCATGGTAACAGTTATGAAATATACAGAGCTCCTTCTAGTTCTTTCTGGTAAATGCAGGCTATGACTTCTGTTAAGCTGCTTCGCACTCTTACTCTAATGGTATTAACTAGCAAAACTTGTCTCCAATTTCTCCTCTTTCTGCTTCTTTGTTTGCAAGTTCTTTTCTCTCATGTGCCTATGGTGGTAATACTTCCTGAATCTATTGTTTTCTTCCAGCAAAGCAACCTACTTGCACTCCATATTAAATCCTTTCTGATTTCAGTCAGGAAAGAAAAGGTAGTACATCCACTGAAGGTCTCAACCACTGTTTCAATGAGTGGTTATCAGGGTTTTCTACTTAGAAAGTAAGCCCTTCTGAATCTCTCATACTTACCATTCCCCTGGTCCAAAGTTCACCTGGCAATTGATTTATATTTGGTATGTTCTGGAGGTTTGGGGAATTAAGGATCAAGATAAGTTGGGTGTTAAGGATCAAAATAAGTTGCTAAATATTATAAATGAGACTCAGGTTAAGGATGATTTTGAGATCTGCATATTTATTATACCCATGTGTTGGAATCTAAAGGATATGATAATAGAAATATCCTCAAACATCTAATATTATGTGTTGTCAAAAAGGCTAATATTGATTATATACATAATTAAATTTGTCATCAATGCTATGAATCTCAGCACCGAGAGTGTTATTTTTTTCCACACTGGGCATGCCTACACATGTGCCAGACTGTACAGTTGTTACTTCACAGTCATTTAGTACTTGCTTAAGTATTTAGTACTTGTAGCTGAAGGGAGTCATTTACTTGCTTAAGCAGCATTACCATGCAGTTCTGATGCTGCCTGTTTTTTTTCCCACACTACTGTGCAGTAGCATTGGCACCATGGTTCATGCCCGCCAATACTACGTTGCCGTAGTAACGACGTAGCTCATCATTATGGTGATGTGATGTCTCATGTAGCTGTGTCTACTGAGCACTTGGATAGTGACAAAATATGCATACCCATGTGCAAAAAGGCATTTCTCATATACTGTAAAATATTCAAGTGCCCATTTGTGTTCACAGTTACCCAAATTGCATATTTCAAACAAATTATTATTTAGTGCCTCATTCTTGCAGTTGCAACTTAGTTGCTTAGCCTTGAAAGTATTGCATTTTCAGTATATCTCAAATTTGTAGTAAACTTTGGAATGGATCATGCATTTACACTTCTGCTTTAGGCTTGGAAATCCGGAAAATTTCTTTCCTTTGAAAAATCTAGTGTCTCCAGTTTCTCTGTTGTCTATTTTTAGGTTGGAAGAGATGATAGAAAAAGAACTAAAAAGTAGCATTTAGGTCATGTGCCCTTTAAGATCCTTTTCCTTTCAGAAACGTAGCTAAAAGCTGTTCAGATGAACCTTGTATAATGAAGTTGAGCTGGGGAGTAGAATATACCTCCGCAGGTTGTTTACATTGATCACTTCAGATTTCGCCACCCCTGAAAATCAGCTATATAACAAAATTATCTTATGTCACAGGACAATGCTGGATGTGAGCAAGTACACATACTATCTTTAAGTGTCTGGATCTCCTTGCTGCTATTGTAGGAATACCTTTTCTTTTTTCTTTTTGTATTGAAAAAGTGTTTTCAGTACTATGAAGTGCTTTTACCTACAAAATTAGCTGTGCACGAGCACAGTGTAATTCAAGACTATATCAGAATTCAACAAGATTTAAGTAAAGTTATGCCATTCTAAATCTCGCTGTAGTATAAAGAAAAGCCACCAATATCAGCTATAAAGTATGGACAGAATATTTCATTTCTTCCACCATTTCCCTTTCTTATCTTTCTATACTGCAAGCTCATTTCGGTGTATATATAAAACCTAATACAGTAAAGTTTTTGTCTTAGTTGAGGGCTCTATGTATTACAATATATGAATTATGCTAATTATCATTTTTCACATTTACTTTTTTCACACTTTTGCTTTTCTTTCCTATTTCTCATTATATGTTAAATTGGGAAATATTTCTGTATTCTTTCCATCTGAGGGAAGGACTCCCTCCGGATATCATTAATCTTACTCTTCAGCTGACCAGAGATTCACTGCAGAGTGGTTTGAGGCAGGGGTGCTCAACCTTTACTCATGGGTGGAATCTGGCTTGTAGCATCATGCCATCTGACCTGCAGACCTCTCCACAGGTCTGGAAATTTGGTGGTACCCATAGGAAGTCCCAGGTTCAGTACACTTGATGAGATGCCAGATACCAGAATCCAGGGCACAGGAGCAGGAAAGGGGTGATGCTAGCTTCCTAGGGCCCAATACTGGCACACAGAGGCTGGGAAGGGTAGGTGTCAGGATCCCCTGGCACTTAATCCTAGCAAGAGAAAGTGGTCTTTGGACCCTGGGGCCCAATCCCAGCACACACAGCTGGGGGGGGGGGTTGCCAGACCTGATGGCCCAATCATAGCAGATGAGGCTCCATCTGACCCATGGCCTCACCTCACACTATTCATCTGGCCCATGAAGCCAGAACTGGACACTTCAAGAGGGACATGGATAATCTTGAGAGGGTACAAAGAAGGGCCACCCTCTTGGCCAAAGTCATGGAGGATAAGCCCCATGAGGACAGACTCAGGGAACTAGACCTGTTCAGCCTGAGTAAGAGAAGCTGAGAAGTGATCTGATGTCTGCCTGCAAGCACATAAGGGGAGAACACAAAGACCTGGGGGAGAAACTCTTCAGGAGGGCACCTTAAGACAGGACAAGGACAAACAGACATAAGCTTATAGAGGGCACATTCAGGCTACACATAGGGAAGAACTCTTTCTCTGTAAGGGTCGCTAGAATTTGGAACACACTTCTACCAGATGTGGAGCAGTCACTATCATTGGAGTTGTTTAAGAGGAGGATGGACAGGCACCTTGCTGAGGCTTGTCTAAGCCCAATAATTTCCTGTCCACAGCAGGGGACCAAACTTGATGATCCTACGGGTCTCTTCCACTTCTATAATTCTGTGATTCTAAGGCTGAGAACCACTGGTCTAAGATGTTCCCTTACCCAAAAAGTGCAATATTTCTGCATTCTTCCTCAACCTGCCCCTCCTCTCCCCAGTTAGGAACATACAGGCAAATACATACCAACATCCTTGAAAGCAGACTTAATATTTCTTAATCTTTGAATTTGTACCTTCCTTACAGAAACGCTATGTAGTGGTGGTGGTGGTGCTGTTTGTTTGTTTGGTTTGGGTTGGGTTTTTTAAATTTAACATTATAATTCACACTACAGTAGTACCTAGAGCCCTAAACCAAGATGGTTAAACTGTTATTCTCAAGAACTCAAAAGCATATGACTTCCTGTCGTGATTGTATCCCACAGTTTTGCAGGATCTAAAAAAAGAACCACTCAGTAAGAAGGAAGAAATAATTTAGTTTCTGAAAGCTGATAAAAATATTCCTTATTCTTCCTGTCAAAGAAATGCTAGACTCTTTAGGCTTATATCCTTACATAAGGGATTATTTTCCCAACAATGCATCATTATCAAATAAGACTGTTCAAACAGTGAGTTATCAGGAACCACTATTCCAAAGCAACCCCCTATAAAGACAAACCATAACTCTACTTCCTCTGACTCACTGTCTCTGCAGGGAATAGTAAAGGGTGTAAGGGAAATGTTGTTTGCCCCCTTTCCACCTGCCTGGTCAGTAAGAAAAGAATTAATTATGTATTAAAACATTCTAAAAGTGTCTTCCATTTAAGTTTTAAAATGTAAAGAAAGCATTCTAAAATGCACTGAGTGCACTCAGGCTTTGTTTTGCTTCTACTGCTTTTCCATTTGGTTCTATTGAATGGCTTGACATTTCTCCCTTTCCTAGCTAAGATCTTTAGGGTCACAGGGGAATTGAATCAAAGAAAAAGTTCAGTGAGGTTACCTGTAACAGCCTGGGATTGATATTAACTAAAGAGTACTTAAATAATTTGTCTTGGACACTATTTCTACATAGTAGGTCTAGTTTATCTTCCTGAAGGAAATATCTTCATTACCTGCATCACCAGGAAAATAAACTGTTCAGCTATAATATGTAGTTGACAGAGGCTTTCCTAAGTACAGACAGTGGGCTGGACTACCATATGTTAGCTTCCAAAATGTAAAGAAGTATTATGTTAAACAAGTCATGTATTTGAACTTGTCCAGAATCATGAAAAAGTGTCTGCCTTCTGTCCAGAATGTGTTTGAGGAATTGTTGCATATTAAAGATAAGAACAACCTGAATGTAATTTGGAATAAAATGAAACATGATGCTCAAAACTGTCAACACATCGGATTGCAAAATGGTTAAATGATAAGGCAATTAAACTGGTGAAAAATGATGAGTGAAAAATAATAATTTGGAGACTGAAGAGCACAGAAGAGGATAATTGTAACTAGACAGACAGATCTAAAGGCAGGTGAATATATAACAGCAAGATGCATGGAACTTGAGAATCATAAAGAAGGTAATACAAAAGGGATATTCCTTGGATCAAAAAACTTAAAACAAAAATTTGCTTGTGTTAAAATGTGATAAAAATCATAATGACAGAATCATCAAATGCTGGTGAGGAAATTATGATGCCAAACTATATGTGTCTCAAAACTAATAATAATACCAGATAACAGATAAGAGATCATGAACCTAGAACTAACAATTTTACCAGAGGATCTGGCAAACACTGTTCTGCAAATGAAGCTGAAAAAGCAGCAGGGCTAGATAACATATCAGCAGAGTTATTAAAAATAATTGTATACCATGATCTTGGTCTAATGGGAAAAAATCGCAATAGGTAGATTACTGTGAAGGACAATGTTTTCTTAGAGTGGTATCTTTTATTGGATCAACTATGCTGTCGTGTAGATTACTAGAATGTGGTCTGTCAGCTGGATAAAATTAATCTTTCTGACCTTACCAAAGAAGAGATGCATCAGAATTTTGTAACACATGAGGAAGACTTCTGTTCTGTGTAATGAAGGACTGTGTGGAACGATTGATAAAAGAACAACCATTAGAGCAAGCTGGTTTCAGAAAGGGGGAAGGGTCACATGATCATATCACAAAAGTTTGTCACATTATTGAAAAATTCAGGATCAATATCACCTATTGAACAACTTTTTATTGACTACTTAAAAGTATTGACACCACCTCATGTGATAATCTATGACAGGGCTGTCTAACTGAATGGGGTTAAATTATGGCTTCCCCAACACTCCAAAGCAGCTGGAGCCTCTGGGCTCCCACTCCCTCTTCTAGTTGCCATTTAGTGCCCTTCTCTAGGGCAGGGAGTGTTACAGTGTGGTAATGTAGTGAGCGAAGGGTGAGTCTGGGGCATGCAGTTTAGTGGGGGTGCCAGAGTCACAGGCATATGGTGCAGCAGTGGGTCATCCATGTGGGTGTGTGCTACAGCAGGGAGCAGTTGCAGGCCCACAGTGGTGTGGCACCCATACAAGTGTGCAATGTAGTGGAGGAACACCTTTATGGGTAAAGAGAGGGTCCCAGACACATGGTGTAGCAGTTGGGTGGATATGGATGGAGGGGGGCAGGGTGGTTCATGAGGCATATCTGCAGGGTGTAAGGCCCAGGAAGCTGTGGCTTGCCCTGGTGTGATCTGCTGGGCATGTAGTCTAGAAGCTTGAAAGAGTCCAGAAGCTTGAGAAGCTCAAGAGAGTCCAGAGGAGAACCATGCACATGATCAGAGGGCAAGAGAACAGGTCTTATGAAGAGAGGCTGAGAGCCATGGGACTCTTCAGCCTGAAGAAGCACAGGCTCAGGGGTGACTTGGTGGTAGCCTATAAGTAGATAAGGAGGATCATCAGGATCTGGGCCCTATGATCTTACAAAGTCCCTTCCAGCCCTAATGTCTGTGAAATCTATGGAATCTAGTCCCCACTGGTGCTACCTGTGAAACAGCTACTTGGAAATTAGACAGCCCTGGTCTGTGGAGTGTACTGGCAGATGCAGAATTCTGAGGAAAACTCATCAAAAGTCTCTGTCTTCAGCAACAGATCAGGAAGTCAACAGCAGTGAGTGACTATTGTGTACAACCAGAAATAAAATGACTCAAGCCACTGATCTGGGTAAAAGTGCTGCCATGCTGGCTAGCACAGGATATATTTTGAAGCTAAAATCAAGCAATGAATTAGTTGCCATCGCAGATTCAGTAAACACAAATTGAAGATTAGATTCTCGTATGCACATTTAACATTCATTTGTACGTTGATATATCTCACAGTGATGGTTAGTGTTTTTCTAGGGTGAGAAACAAGGCTGATTCTGCTCACAGGCTCTTCAGCATGCAGAATTTATTATGAGAGAAGCTTTGGAAAGATTTGACAAGGAGGAAGAATTTTGAACTCCCATTCATGGACACCTCCTAAGTGATGACCCAATATTCTTGCTACCCAGTGCAAAGCCAGTGTCGGAGACTGTAAAAACAGTTAATAAGCATGATGGTCTGTGTCTGAATGTGCTAAAAACAAAATTTGTGCATGTCAATGCGATTTAATAAAAATAAGGCTCAAAAGAACACCGCAGTTAATGGTAAAGTTGTGGAGGCAGTCAATGAATAGCTAACTATGAATACATATATTCAATCAAGACATTTTATCAAAAGAATAATGATAGAAATGGCTTGGCTTTTTTGGCTTCCATTATAAAAGCATGTGAAAAGGCATGGCATCTTCAAATGGTTAGAACCTTGTCATTTTCTTCTTTCCTGTTATGCAAAGAAAACAGTGTGCTTTATGTTGAATGGAATGTTGTATATCAATTAACACATTCAAATCTATCTGTTGTTTCTTTGTGACTCAGTGAAAGTAAGTTAGATTGTCAGTGACGGAAATGATGAGTTGAAGGTTCCTATCATGTTATGAAGGTGAGGAGTGAAATGTATTGAAAAAAAATAGATGGAGATATCAGGAGGCTTTTGAAACTGTTTTAGTTACTCATCTGTATCATCATCTGTCTTCCTTTCAGTATTAATCTTTATAGTGTTCATCTGTAAAAATTCCACTGAGGTTTTCAGTTGTGTACTGCTTTTTATTAAGATGGAAATTTTAAGGAGAAGAGTTAATCTATAGTTTCAGTTCTTTAAAATAAATAAATAAAATACACACACACACACACACACACACACACACATATATATATATTTTTGAAAATGTTTTGTTATACAAAAATAAATGGGTAATTAAGGTAAATATTATACAGGTATTTCACACACATTATTTGTATTCATCAGGTATCCATTACTAGCCTTGAAATTATTTATACAGCATTAATCACATGCCAAATATAAACCTAGATAAAAGTGTGTCTCAGGTTTTTGGGAAGTAGTTGTCTGATTTATTCTAGAAGTGCTTTTAAAAACGAAGTAAAAATCAGATTATATAACACACAAAATATCTGTAGGAGAACTGCACCATGAAGATGATGTTCAAATCTGATGGAATCTTTTTTTAATCAGTGTCCAAGATTTTATATATGCAGCTTTGCAAATATTGTGTGTGTGCATGCAACTATCCTTCATATGTACTCCTAGCCTTTCTATGTATTAGATTCTGAAATAGATTTATATGATTAGCAAACACATATGGTATGATATTGTTAGAAGTAGGGAGGGTTGGTAAAGATGTTTCAGACATTGTATGATACTCTTACAGTATGTGAAAGCATTCCCAGCCCCCAATTTAGGTGTAGGTGGCTTACTTCATGCCCCTAAATCAAACCTTGGAGTGATATATTCAGGTATTCACCACTGCTGGGAGTGGTGCGGGCAGCCTAAGGTAAGCGAGGTATGGGGAGGAGGTGGCAGTATAGCAAGGGTTTGCGTGGTGCTGGTGGGTCTGCAGGGATGGGATCTGTTAGATGGGGGTTGCGTGATCCTAGGTCTATAGTTGTGGGGCTAAAAATAGCCTAGTAAGGGTTGAGTGGAGGTGGGGTGGGGTGGAACAGCAGAACCCCAGGGCTCAGGGCAAGTGGCTGTACTGTGAACTTGTACGCATGTTTGCTAGATCAGGTTAACTCTTTGTAAATTAGGTTAACCTTTTCTCAATCTAAAGTTAGTTCCCCTCCTGAAGTGAACTAATTTAGATCAGTTCCACCATCTTTAGTACAATTTAAGCCCTGCAAGCACCTGCATGACTAGGTATTTATTGGTTAGGTCAAGCTAAATACAGGCTAGATAGAGCTATAGATGTCAACATTAACACCCACGCTACAGTATGAATCATATTTGTTCTACATTCGTATATGGGCATATTGAGTCCTAGCTTTTGTAATATATAGTCTATTATTTTCTAAGACCAAACAGTCCTCCATATTTTTTGTTTTGTTATGTTGGATTGTGATTGTGGCTTGTTTGTATGGTCTGATTTGATCTCAATGCTGGTTAAAAAATACTTTCTTTTTTTTTTAAAGAAAGAAAGTAGTTTGGGGCAGATTGTCTGATTCCAAAGAGATAAAAAATAAAAATTTAAGTGTAGAAATTGTCAAAGAATCCACTATTTAAAAAAACAAAACTAGAAAGAAGATAAACTTTTCTTTGGTTCAAAATGACTTTGCATTTAGAACTTACTGTAATTATAATGAAACTATTATAACATTGAAATGGAGTATTTAAAATTATCTACACAAAAATCTTTGACCCATTTTTTTATTTGAGAACATATTTGAGATTTTGAATTTTTTTGTTTTTACAGTTTTCAAGGGATGAGAAAATCCCACCTACCTCTACTAATTTATACGTTTTTATTAAAATATATATAAAGATTCTTTCACAGCCCACAAGGGCTTTCATTTTCTTTTTTACATCTTACATAATAAGTTTGCATTGTATAGTATTCTTCTTAGAAATTTCCAATTTATATTTACTTTTGAAAGATCATGTTATGAAACATCTCACTAAAAGTAATGTTTTGGGTTTTTTTTAATACTACAGCTACTGTGTTGTAGAGTAGTGTATTTTTTATTAAATGCATTTATTAAACGTGCCTTATAAATTAAGCAACCCAAAAGAGTCAGCTTGTATATACAGTTGTCTGCTATCTAGACTGAATGAAGTTCCTTTACAACACTTCATTTTATTTTAAAATTTAAAAATCCAAAATCTTTTGAATTATTTGACATATATTGTTAAAAACTAGAGTATTGAACTCTGTGAAAGCCTAACTCATGTGAGGAGCTCCACTGGCAGAAGTATTATAGTTTGTGTGAATAAAACATTAAACCATAAACACATTATTTTAAGTATGGATAACAAAATCTTAACATGACAATTAAAACAAAATAGTCAGCAGTCTCTTCAAATTACATAAAGGGGAAATATCCACTTGCTGAAAATACTTGGTTTTAAAAAGGAAAATCTTCATGCGTTACCTCTTATTATTCAGGCTAAAAACTTGTGTGCTAAAGTTTCAGCTGTATGCAAATTAAAATGGATGAGTTATGGGACTTTCCAAAATGGGGTTTATATTGGAAATGCTGACAGACCCTTATTAAAGCTGCCAGGTGCCAGTAGAATGAAGTGCTGTTAACCCCTATGAATGCTGAGGCAGGGATTTTGGACAGTATGCATTTTGTAAAGTTACCCTGGAGAATTTATTTTATTATTCATTGAATCTTGTGTCTGGTGCAGTGATTGCATCTGGTGCCATTTTTCTTACCTTACTTTGTGGTTATTTTTTATCCTTGTATAAAATGGAAAGGACTCTAAAACATCAGGAAAGCTTGAGCTCATGCATCTAACCTAACCTGTGTCAGTTGGAAACTGAAGATTGGTACTGTATTGGTAGTAGAAAATCATAAGCCTCTCTCCTTTTCTCATCATTATACTGTATGTAGTGTAAGCTATATTTTTTCTACAACCAAAATATAATCAGAAATCCCACATGATGTCAGCAATTAGGTTACTACCAAAAAAATTAAAGTAATTGACAGTTCTTAGTAAAAAGTATATGTTGTCCTCTAGGCATTACTTGCAACAGTATATAGCTGCCTGAATCTTCAATCACATCATAACTTCAGAATTAAGTTTGAGAGCTGAAAATTTGAGAGAGTTAAAATTTGGTTTCCATGTACTTTTTTTATGTAAATATGTTCATTAGTGTTCTGTGCTCTCCTAAATAACAACTTTTGACTTGATGCAGCAGAACAGAATGTACTGTGGCTGATGTTTTTTGAAGGGTTTTTCTATATACTTATTTAATAAGGCATTGAGAGCACTATTAACATCCCTGCTGTTAAGAAAAGTATAGCATATGGTACTTAGGACTCTTGATTGATATTAGAGATCCATAATAAAACTATTAGTATTCAATTGCCAAAATACTCACATTTTTAGATTATTTTCATTTTTAAGCAGCTTACAGAATTCCACCCAATCAATACTTGGGACAAATAAATGTACTCTTTAACAAATTACTTCAAAGTGAGTTGAGTACATCTGCATTGACAACATGGCTGCAGCATTGGCTTTTTGATGTCACTTAAAAATGAGAGGAATTGTTTTTTGAAAGATGCAAAGATGGTTTTCTCTTAATAACCTCTGTGCACAAGACATGATACCATGGTAATATTAACAAAAAAGTTAATATGCTATATGATTGACACTCTGTGCTTTCAATTCTTACAGGAAGAGCCGTATGTGATATTCAAGAAGTCTGACAAACCTTTGTATGGAAATGATCGATTTGAAGGATATTGCATTGACCTCCTCAGGGAATTATCTACCATCCTTGGATTTAACTATGAAATTAGGCTTGTGGAGGATGGAAAATATGGAGCCCAAGATGATGCCAGTGGACAGTGGAATGGTATGGTTCGGGAACTAATTGATCATGTAAGTACCTTTATGAAAGCTTGCCAGCTATATTATTCTCATTCTGCTTTCAATTATATTTGTTAGATTTATCAAGGTTATCAATTATATTTTATATAAGGATAGACTGCAGTACTAGTATGTGATAATAACAACTTTATAAGAAAATTTGTACATTGAAAAGAAATGACTTTTTTTTTAGTCTAAATATGTCTTTTTAAATATAGGCTATTTTTATCCATCATTATTTTGTCTTTTTAACACTGTTTCTTTCTAATCAAAGATGTATACTCTTACATGGATTATTTCCAAATTAAAATGTAGAACAAATAGCATTAAGAATGATTTCTTAAGAATAAATATAGTTTTCGTGTAAGAAGAAACATGATAACTACTTAATCATTCAACAGTAATTGTCCCTTCATTGATGATAAGAGACTTTATACTTTGTCCTAGAAAAATCTCTATATAACCTTTAAAATATGTAGTATATTTTATCATGAACATAAAACTGCAGACCCTTTTTGTCTCCTCATAACATAACCTATAAAGTCCAGTCAGCAAGAAAAGTCTCTGTGCAGGCAGAAGCAGCAGCGTAATTCAATGCAAATCAAAACAGATACCATTATAGGCAATTGTTTGTAACTAGTCCAGGCATCCTTTCAATACAGCCTTTAAAACATACTTTCTCATTTGGTGGTGCCAATTAATTCACTTTCTTAGGAATGGAGGTTAGTTTGTTTGAAAATTATGGAATTGTATCTGGTGTCTTTATTTTGTCACATTTGCATTTATTTGGGCAAATTGTTCAATATCAAGACATCTGATCAAAGGCACTTGGAATAAAAAAAATGCTTTATGTATCCATATGATTAAAATAAAGAGATTGTTCTGCACCTAGCTAAAGTCATATTTCTTTAAGATGGCATTGACATAAAATGCCTGAGCAACCTGAAGCTAAAGCAGCCAGTTACCTTGTTGCCATTTGTTCTAAGAACTCATGAGAACAGGTTCCAATTAAAAAAATAAGATTATGAATATTAGTTGAATAGCTTTCTCTGAAGTTATAAGTAAGTAATTGCTGTTGCAATATGTATTAATTACATCTCATTTAGAATTTTTTCAAACATGCTTGTGTATATATCAGTGTGAAATTGATGGTTGTAAACTAATGACATCTACTTAAGTTAATTATCCCTGATTGGGAGTAGTCACTGTACAAGCATTTCTTCTATAATTCTTTTGAAAGCTTTTTTATTCTCACTTTTTGGTACATACCCTACTCCATTCCTCTCCATTTCTTGAGGTAGTTATGGTCCTCTAGGACCTACACTGAGATTATCAAAAATTTTACACATTTGAATAATTCTAATACTAAAATCCTAGTATTAAAATATAAACATGACTGTAATCATCCCATAACCTTTCATTCAGTTTTATTATATCCAGAATTGATTTTTCTTATATTTCAAGTTTAATTTATAGATGCATAGATGGTAAGGCCGGAAGGGACTTCAGGAAGATTGCATTAGTCAGGAAAGACAACTGGGGTCAGCTGACCCCAGCAAGGTGTCTGTCCAGTTTCCTCTTGAAGATTTCCAGGGTAGATGATTGTACCACTCTGGAGGGAGCCTATTCCACAGCCTGGACACTCTAAGTGTGAAAGTTTTTCATAGTGTTGAGCCTAAAACAGTTTTCCAGGAGTTTGTGGCCATTACTCCTGGTTTTCCCCAAGGGTGCCCTGGTGAACAGTTGTTCACTGAGCCCTTGATGTATTCCCCTGATGTACCAGTAAGCTGCTACCAAGTCCCCTCTCAGCCTTCTCTTTTTCAGGCTGAAGAGTCCCAGGTCCCTCAACCTTTCCTCATATGGATGCTGTGCACATCTCTGATCATACAATTTGCCCTTCTTTGGACACTCTCAAGCTTTATCATGTCCTTTTTAAAAGTGTGGCACCCAGAACTGGATGCAGTACTCCAGCTGCAATCTCACCACTGCTGAGTAGAGTAGAAGAATCATTTTCTTTGTTTTGCTGGAGATGCATCAATTGATGCATGCCTGAGTATTATTTGCCCTGCTGGCTACAGCATTGCACTGCTGGCTCAGATTCATACTGTGGTCTATGATTATCTCCAGGTCCCTTTCATTCCTGGTGCTGGTCAGTTTGGTCATACAAAGCCTGTAGCTGTACAGGGGGTTGTTCATCCCCAAGTGGAGCACTTTACATTTCTCAGTGTTGAACTTCATCTGGTTCTGAACTACCCAGATTGCTAGCCTGTCTAGATCTGCCTGTATCTGTAGCCTATCTTCAAGCATGACCATGCTTCCCCATTACTTGGTGTTGTCCGTGAACATAGATGGAAACTAGATATGAGCTGTTGATGACCAACTGCAGTGATATACCATACTGACATTTCCAAACCAAACTTTCAATCATCAATCAAGTTTGATCTCTCTCATTTCTTTTTCTTTGTCCTTTTTCTCTCTATTTATCTGCATCTTTTTAGAACTCTGGTTTATGTATTTAGGAATACAATAATTATTCAGTATGATATTCATTCACCCAGTACAATGTCCTGATGAGAGGAATCAAGGCCCCAAAAGTTGGATGCATAACTATCTTTAGGATCAGGACCCAAGCCATCTCCCTAAAGTCTCCAGTCTGTTGTTCAATAGGAGAAAAAAACCTTGTTTCAACAGAAGGAGAGGTGGGAATACTCCTAAAAAGAAAAGGTTCATGAGCCTCACCATTTTTAAGACCAATGTAATTGGTAATTAGTTTGGAGGCGAAAATTGCCCCTAAAATCTACCAGGGGTGCTGCCTAGTATATCCAACCAAACTGGATGTGTTTAGGGAAGAGTTAAAGCATAGGAGTGAATGAACTGATAAATAGAAGGCCAGTTACAAGCACTGCCCAGAATGAGGAAATAGCTGAAATAGCATTGCATCTTCCTGAAGTACAATTTCTTTCCTTGAAATTTAAAGAAATGCAAAAGAAGAGGCGCATAACTTATCAGAAAGGAAGCACTAGAAAAAGACAGCCAAAAGAGAAAAAAAGTTCTTTAGACAAGACTTCTAAATATAGGGTTGAGCAGAAGAAGTAAACATGTAGGTCTTATTTTATACAAATAATTTAGAGTCGCTGTAGAGACCATAAGATGTGTCTTTAAGGCGGAATTAAATGTGATCACAATTAGGGAATGTTAGATCATATTTGCACTGGATAGATGTATCAGAACTTTATACCACACTGACCTGCTCTTTTGATGATTAGCAATGCATTGTACACCTTCTGTTACAACCAACATACATCTTTTGACTTATGGTACCTTCAGCAATCACGTCTCTGGTTACCAGAGTGACCCAAGCTCCATCAATATGTTTCTTATATACTACCTTTTTTTATAGGACAGCTGCTGTAGCATTTTTTCTTGATAAATTTAATATCCAGCAAAGGACATAGAGTTTTTATAAATAATCATAAAGGAGAAGGGGCTCCTGTACAAGAAAGCATCTACAAGAACACTGACAGAAACACTAGGTCTTGTCTTGCATAAAATAGTTTTAAAAAATGGAGTATTTTGTCCTAGTGAGGGTAGCAAGATTCCATAAATCAAGTTGACCTTGTTTTGCCCTTTCTCAAAGTCTTTGATTAGAATGATTGTAGGAACACTAGATGAGATGGAAAGAAGTCAGGCTTCTGAAGGTTATTTTATACAATACAGCTGTAATCTCATGCCTAATCCTTAGGGTAATTTCATAGGCAATTTTCTGTCTGGACTAGAAGAGCTGCTAGTTGTGCCTTTTTCAACTGTATGGAGGGAACAAAGTGAAGTGCTTATGTTGTATAATTTGGAAGTACTTTTTAGTAACCTGAACAGTAAATGCTTGATCATCTATTCATAAAATCAGGAAGAATGAAAAAGTGACTAGGTTACATTAACTGTACTAAATAAATAAATGAAAGGATATTGACTATATATCGTCAAAGGAAAAATACAGAGTTATTTTTAAGATTATAAAGTCTATATTTAAAAACAACCTGTGGCCACATCTAGATAAGCAGAGCCATGCAGTCGGTGGCACCGCAGACACATCTGTGGCACTTCATACCACACGTTCAGCTGTTCTCTGCACTGCAAGGGGAGCAGCACGGGGAGGAGGTGTTGACCTCTGGATATCCAGGACCATAGATAAGGCTTGTTGGGCCAACCTCACCTACACCACCTGGGGTAACCTTCTGTGTAGCAGAGGGCACATGGCACAAGTGTTCCCTGGGGACAGCTAGCGGCAGTGCTAGGTGAATTGCTACTAGTTATCCCCAGGGAATCAAATGTCCACAGACATGGATGCAGTTTTTTGGGTGCAAGATAAAGGAAATTCTGAAATTAAATAATACAGTCACTGGAAGGCCCAACTTTTCAAACTTTTATCCTAAAGCTAGGCATCAAAATTTCCACTGAGTCACTTTGCATAAATACTTAGTCCAAGGGGCACTGGCTCAGAGATGTGTGAATTGAAAATTATAGGTTCTCCTTATACCACTGGAAACACATCACTTGGTTAGGTGCTTAAATATACATTTGAGTTTCCTAAGAAACCTGAGAAAAGGAGATCTTCCACTCCTCTGTTGTTTTTTATGACATGTCAAAAAGAAGAGTTCCAATGCTGCAAAATTTACTAAATCATTGTTCTCAAACAAGGTGCTCTTGTATCCTGTGGTACTTGCGATCCTTTAAAGGGTACCACATAATGTTAACACTGTTAGATGTGAAACCCCTACACATGATTCACAAGATAAACCCAGGGATTTCAAATAAGAATCTATAGTGTCAAAATATTTTGCCCTGTTGTAGTTGTTTTGAGTTCTTTGCACCGGAAGAATTGCTCTATTATTTTTCCGTAGTCAAGAAATCAGTTAAAGCAATGATCTAGCATTTTTCTGAGGTGTACCCTGAGTTTAATGAGCACTGCATTGAATCTAAAAAAGGTTGAGAACTATTGTACTAGATAGACAAAGACTGAGACAACAGTTTGCCATTGTTTCAGCCTATGTGTGATTCCAGTCTGTTTTCCAGTATTCTATCAAGCTTTTTTCCCCTCTCTTACTGCTTACATAGCCAGTGTGTTAAATAGTTTTTAAATAGTGTTTATCTGTGTTGTATTTTGTAAGTAAAACTTCCCAAATGGTAACATGCACACCAAATGGTCACACAGGACTGACTGAATATATTGGATCTCCCTCTTTTTTTCTTTCTTTCAAGCAAATGTATTAAAATGAAAAGTGAAAACATGGAAACTGTACTTCCCTGTAACAGCTACAGCATTTGCTTATAAGAAGAAGTCATGGGGTTGCTGATGGAAAGGTTGTCTTCATAATTGCAGATTGGAGGGAGGTAGTTAGCAAGTGAATTCCAATGATATATTCTTCTATATGAAAAATTTGCAAACCCACCGGGGAGGAGGAGTTGTGTATTTGTTTTTTTTTATGTTATAATCTTATATTTATAGCCCCAAAGTATGGCTAGACAATTTTCACTGAATAGTTTATTACCCTCCCTGATTGCTTCAGTAGAAAATACTAAAATATTGATAGGAACAGGCACTGGGACCTAGTTGTCTCCATCCCAGGTGAATCCCATATAAGACAATCTTAGACTTGTACTCTTTCTTTCCCTATCTCTGTACTAGTGGATATTTTATTTGAGTTCTTAATGCAAAATGAAACTGCTTCAATAGGAAAGACAGAGAGCTTCATCACAGAACACCTTGTATTGTGGTGCTTAGGTCACTCTCTTGGGAAATGGAAGAACTTAATTTAAACCCGTTCTCTTCCTGTTTTTTACCAGAGATTTGAATCAAGTTCTCAACTATCATGTGAGTATCCTAAACAAGAGATGTCACTACTTGGTCCTTGATTTTGTGGTCCTTTGGTGATGCTAATCCTAGGTAGCCTTTCACTTCCAAATTCCATTTTCTTTTATTTCATATATTGAAGTACTAAATGTTTTGAGTAACATGTTCATTTGATTCACTGAAAATTTTTAATTCTAGGTAGTATCTTTTCTGTTGTTGTTGTTCAAGCGGTGCTAGCTGCAGGTGTTAGGAACTTATTTGTTTATTGGGGGCAAATTACTATTATATTGAAGTCAGTAGTAGGCTTTCAGGTTCCTAATTTGATTTTAATTAGGTCATAAACTCTGAATAGCTCAGGTTCTTGATGATTTGTGCTGGGATCATTGCATGTCAGTCTTGTAGAATAAACTGTGTGAAGTGATATTGTATTATTTAAGAAATTGTGTGTATGTATGAGAAAGTGCTCATGAGCAGGTATGTCCACTATTTATCTGTATTAATATTGGATACTGGCACTCATAGTTAAATAATACAGTAAAATAATTTACTTTACTTTTCTTATAATAGAAGCCCTTCTGTGCAACCATTTAAATGCATTCTTAGTCGGTAGGTTTTTGAAACAGTGAGGCAAATATCTGCAGTTTTGTAGTTTCTGGCAGATATGTATTAAAGTGAGAAATCCATTGGGAACTAATTCACTATTATTATGTGCTATTTAAAAAAAATGCAGTTGTTGTTTGTTAGCTTTCAATGTACATGATTTCTCCACATAGTTCTTATGGAATACAAAGCCTATGCATTACATGTTGTATTATCACTAGCAGAGCTTTCATGATTCATAAATCATTATAGAAAAGCTTCTTTAACTACTTTCCTTTTAGATCATGACTGCTGTTTTATTATGTACAAGTATTACAATAAAACATTTGTTTCTTCAGGATTGTTCAGGTTCACCAGGTATTTTTGACTTGGAGGAAAGAACAAAATTTGTACATGTAGTGGGCAGTTAGATAAACAAATGTAATTCGTGTGAATTAACCTCAACTACTTGTCAGTGCATGTGCTTTTTGAATTTGTTAAATTAACATCTTCATTCACTTTTCACTACAGGATATTTGAACTGATAATAGCTCCAACATTATTTTCTTTGTTCAGTAATCTAAAAGATTTTAGATGTTTGTGTAATCAATTTGAAGTGGTCTGGAATAAACCTTAATTAATTAGTTCTCTGTAATTCTTGAAGTTATTTATGCCCAGGAATAACTTGGCTCAGAGAGCTGCTTAGCTGCTGAAGTCAGGCAGCTACCATATTTACTCAAATATAAGAAAACTCCCTTGCCCTTACAATCAGCATGTAGAAAATATTCCCTCACCTTATATTTGCACACAAGAAAACCTTATTGAATACATTGTCTTTCATTAAACTATTGCCAGAAGCGGCATGTGCTCAGCAAATTTAACCAACTCTATGAAGATGATTGAATGCAACCCACACTGAGCATGCCTGTAAAACATATGGCCCATATTAAGTAAACATATTGATTTGGCTTACCACAGGGCTACATTAGTGCATCCAATCTAAATAAGATGCAGATCCCATTGCACTCATTTCCCCTCAGTACCAACTGTTTTTCAGCTTGTGGTGAACTCATGGTGAACCATATATTTCAACTTCCTCTTCACTCTGACAGCTGAGCTGTGCCTTACTTTCCTATTTCCAATGATTCCTGTTTCTTCACAAGCCTTGTCTAGCAAACATCACCAAACTTCTGTACAGAGAAGAGGCTCTGTTGCCCTTTCTCTTGGCCCATTGCATGTGATTGGTGTGGCCCTGCCCACCATGAAGTGGTGGTGGAGCCGGTTGCTCTGTGCCTCATCTGTATATACATTTTTGGAGGATCCCAGAACATCTGGTTCCAGTGATGACTATGTGTTGGGGAGTTGGGGAGGGGGCATAATTAGTACATGGATCCTTTGTGGAGGGTGTATCTGGAGTTCATATACATACTGAGCGGTGCTGAATTGCAGGAATCACCGTGGCTTAAAACATTGACTCTGCTGGGGCCTGGCCCAATGAACTATATCATAAATCATGCTGTTTTTTACTTTGGACTATTATCAGGCATAATTTGTATTATGTATAAGTAGGTACAGAATTGCTGCTCAAATGTGGGTTTATGGAATACTTGTACTGAAACTTGCAGCAGTTTGCAAAAAAAAGACTAAATGCATGTATTCTGGATTATTTAAGTCTATGGGTACCCAGAGTAATTTGTTTTTATGCAGATCGCTATAGGTATGTGTATTTCAAAGTTAGTGTTTTTTTGGCCTCTTACATTTTAACAGAGCTTGTGCAGGGTCTGACAGTAAGGAGGTGGGAGGGGGCTGTACAAGGAAGAAGCTAAGGTGGGTGGGGAAGAGGGAAAAGGGGCCACATGATGCCCCCAAGCACTATTTTCCCTGGTGTAACAGTAGGAGGAGGACAGATTCAAGACAAACCTCTGATAATTAGTTTGCATACCTTGAAACTTTTAACAAATGTATAACATTTCCACATAAAGAATCTAATTATTAGGGGGGCCGTTTAAATTTAGGGTTGTTTTAGGTTTGAGTAAATATGGTATGTAACTTCTTGTTTGTTTTATAGTAAGAAAAACCCAAAACAAGAAAAAAAACCCTTTATATGAAAGAATGTTATGGATAACTTTTTCTCGACTTCTCCCCCACACCAAAGTCAATTTGATTGTATTAGCCGATCTTCTGTAAATTTCTTAATTCTTAAAAAAGCCTTATGTTCAGATTGTGTTCTTCCTTTAAAAGATTTCCAGGGTGCCAATCCTTATCCCAATCTTTATGCTCAGTCAATGTCTGGTACAATCTTGGCCTGGTAATTTCCATGCAGAAGGACAGGGAGTTTAATTTTCAAAGAAATGCTGGAGGATTTAGCCATTATGTCATATTAATAGAAGTCTCAGCTGGGGAAGGACTGTTTAGCAGTAACAGACAGGTAGAAACCTTGTAGGATACAAGACAAACAAATAATAAAAAAGGATAGAGTCTTTGACTCCACTCCTTTTCTGCAGCATCTAGCTCATGTGGCTCCATGGCAATCAATGCACTGTGTGATCCATCAGCACTCCTTGCAATTTGTCTATTTTACAACTCACTCACTCTTTGCTAGTGTAGACACTGATTCCATGGAGAGATTTTTTCAAAAGCACAAATGACAGCTAGCCACCTAACTCTCACTAATTTTCCTCTGATTCTTCTCCAGGGATATTCCTTCACATATTATTGCACACAGAGCATTACTGTTAGTTAATTGTTAAAATATTTTCCTAAACATGACTCATTGAAATTGTATTATTTTCATATGATAATAATTTAATTTTAAGTAAAGTATAACATGATCTCACTCTATAAGTTTTTCTAAAACTGGCTTTTATTTTTTAATGTATTTTATCAGTTTATCTTGGTAATGTTATTGCAGTACACCCTTATTTCTCATTTAAGGTTGTGATGGTGCTCTTGAGATTATGCTTCAAAAACAGACAATGGTATTTCATGTTTTATCTAGCCAGGAAAGCATAGAAAGAACAAAAAAGTGACTCAGCTGAAGAAAAAGTAAATGATTTACTTTATGAATTGAGTTACTGAGTAGATCATCATGAATCTGAAAAATTCAGGCCTATGAGAGAGTAACTTGGCTGTTTCTACAATGATAACCATTTAGTGCATGAGAGGTAGTGATTTTATACTTACTACATAAGGATAGTAAGTAGTTTGGCTTACAAAGAAACTACCACAGAGTTAGCAAAAGGAAAAAAAGACCTCTGAGAAATGACATTAATACAGATTCAAAAATAGAAGATTGATGCCATGTCTTCAGTACACTCAACTACATTTTAAATGTTGAGCATGTAAGTTTTTCCATTCCTCTCATCACTGATGATAGCTGACAAGTAATCAACTTGCATTGTATGCTGTGAGTTAGGATCATCATCCAAGATTTCAAATCATCTACTTTTCCTTTTTAAAAGAACCTCCTGCATCTGTCTTTTGCATATCCAATCCTATCACATGAATGAGGAATGACATTATCAATTTAAATAGAGAAATTTTGGCTTTCTCCTATTTTAATGCATCATCCAAGTGGCCAAAGAAAGACAAACCAACTAATGATTTACAACATGGACTAAAAATGTGATCAAACAATGTAGCTGATATATCAGAAAATATGAATAGTTGGTAATATATTAAGATGTAAAAATGACTTTAGCTACCATCTCTGGTAATTAATCTACCTTTCTTTTCCTGGCCTGTCTTTCTCCATCTAAACCAGGTTCAGGCTTTCTGGTCAACTTCAGGTGAATGTGATCAAAACATAGGTCAGTCACTTTCATTTTCTTCTATATTCACCCATTTCCACTCACTGTTGACAATGCCAGCATGCTCCCATCATTCAGGTGCCTAGCACAGCACTCCTCTTAGACATGTTCCTTTCCCTCCTTCTTCACATAAAGACCATATTCAAATCTTGTGATTATAGTATACAATGTCTCTGAGAATCAGGTTCCATACTTAGTTCAGGTAGAAATGGAAAGGAGGGATGAGGAAATTTCTTGTCTCCACTATTGTAGCCCTTTGTCTTTGACTTCCCAAGCATACCATAAAAAATCATCTTCTTGGGCTACTGATCTGATGTGATCTCTCTCTTGAGTCTCTATATTGAACTCCAACTTCTACATTTGATCAAGTTCAATCTTCTTGCCTAAGCTTTCCAAAGCTTCCAGAACTCTGCCAAACTTTTGATTAGGTCTGGTCTCTTGTCATATTGTCCCATCACTGCATTGCATTACATTACAACCCATAACACAGATTTTTCTTATGTCAGCTATCCTGAGTTGATTAAGACTATTAACTGGTTGAAATTCCACCTCCTACCCCCACAACCCAAAAGTCTTAATAAAAAAACATGGATATTCAACAGAAAAACAAAAACATAACCATTAAACGACTTAAAGACAAAATCTGATCATGCTTTTCTTTGCAAGTTTTCTAAAATCATTTGTAAGAATTTGAAAAGGTGAGCATTTATGAGAGAATTCTGGTACTGTCAAAAAATTAGTTTTTCAGTGGAAAGGAGTTTCAACAGAGCTAGGAGATGCAATAGCTGATGTGGGGATGGCAGGGTCATTTCACAACAATTTTCGACTTGAGAAAGTACCTGTACCATGTTGAAATGAAAGCAAAATGTTTTAAACTTCTTTTATTTGTAAAAAGAATGTTGTAGACGTATTGATTTATGAGCTGAAAATGTCAGATGTTGAATTGAGGGCTCTTTCTTGTATGTTCTCTCCTGTCAGTAGTCACCAAACAGCTTGGAATCTTGGAAGCTATCCTTTGAAAAGCTTTAGCAAAACTGATATATCTCCATTAATGGTTTTGCTTTGACACAACCTATTTCAAGGAAAAAAAACATTCCCTTCAAAAATATTCTGCTCACTTCTACTAGTTATAAGCACCTCTTCACTTTAATTCTACTTAGCATCCCATTTCTACAATGAAGTCTGCAAGAATTATGTAATGATACACATATCATTATTGATCTCTATATGTATACAAGAAAATATTTCTTTACTACCATACTTTGGATTAATTTTCACTGGTGAACTGCATACTCCATTTTATAATGATACTGTATATTCTCTATGCCCTTTAGGGCACATCTCCATTATGTCTGCACTGCTGCTGCTTGAAGCACTCACTCTCAAGTATATTCCACAGACCTATGAGTAGTCACAAATACTAAACACAGAAATGCAGTTGAGTGACTTTCCCCTATGGCTGCTCTTGAGATGTCTGTCTCCAGTACCAGGCATGCAGTGTAGACATTGCCTTAGTTATATCATATCTGCAACTGGGAATGCCATCTTTAGTGCAGGAACTCTGGGTATCTCTGCAATGTTCTAGAGGCTGTTGCTGAAAAATAAATCCCACTTACGTGCTCTTGCTCTTCATAGTCAAAACTTGGAACTGAGGGGGTGGGGATGCCCATATTTTGCACTTTTGTTGAAATCTCTGTCCTTGAAGTGTTTGTAAAATGTGGGGAGAGGAGGCAGGTTGGAGAGAGGACAGGCATCCCCAGATCATTCTCACCATTTCAGCACTGGGGAATGGCAGAAGGACTGAGTTAATTTTTTTGTTGGCAGCCTTGAAAGCAAGGTAGAACCAGTAGAGACATACCCGTTACTGCATGTTTGACAACATGCTTGGCACTATAAAGTAGTAGGCAAGCCTATTTTTTTCACATTGCCTGTTTTAAACAAAAACAAATTCAGAGTAAAATTTCTTCCCAGTGGGGCCTCATTTTTATCTGCAAAATGAACTTAATGCTTTGTTTTTGTTTGTCTAACTTTTTGTGAACAAGTATTATTCATATGACCATATTTAGTTTAATAATGATGACACCCGAGTAACTAAATTCTATACATTGAAAATGTATATATTTGTTATAATTTTCCAGGTATCAAATTTAATTATTGAAGGTTAGCTTGAATTTGTTCCTCTCCCACTGCTACAATTGGTCAGGCTGTAGTTGGAATAATGTGCCCAACTCTGGGTTCTGCACTTCAGGAGGGATGTGGACAACATTGAGAGGGTCCAGGGGAGGGCTACTACCATGGTCAAGGGGCAGTGGGTCAGGCCCTACGAAGAGAGGCTGAAGGGCCTGAATCTATTCAGAGTCCGCAAGAGAAGGCTGAGAGGGGATCTGGTGGCCATTTGCAATCTCGCCAGGGGGGACCAGTGGGAATTGGGGGGGGGTGGGGGGCTTTGTTCCCCAGGGCACCTCTGGGAGTTACTAGGAATAATGGCCACAAGTTGTTAGAGAGAAGGTTCAGGCTGGACATCAGGAAACTTTACTTTACAGTTGGGTCTGCCAGGCTCCGGAATGGGCTCCCAAGGAAGGCAGTGCCCTCTTCTACCTTGGGGGTCTTCAAGAGAAGGCTAGACAGATATTTGGCTGGGGTGCTATGACCCCACACTTTTATTCCTGCCCGGGGCAGGGGGTTAGACCTAATGATCTGTTTAGGTCTCTTCCAACCCTAAGCACTATGAAACTAAAGGGAAATAAATCTTAGGGGTGTCAGGTAGCCCCCTTACGAACTTCTTCCCTCTGTAGTCCCTTTCCCTGGTCTCCCTGAGCACATGGAATTAAGGGGCACATTTAAGAAACACTGGGGCATACACAAAATGTTTACTGTGCAATAGCCTAATTGGCTGCCTATAATGTGCTGGTTCATGTTTTAATTAGAACACATTGGAGCTGACTTGATTAATTGCATCCTAATTAAAATACTCCAGCATCACCCTACTGTAATGTCTATTAACCCCACCCCATGTTTTAAAATGGCCATAGTGGTGCTTTAATTAAAGATAATTTGACAAGCTTTAGTTAAAGTGCCTCTATGGCCATTTTAAAGGAGGCGGGGGAGGGGGCGGGAGGTTAATACATGTGACAATGAGGTGATGCTGGAGCATTCTAATTAGAATTCAGTTAATCAAGAATCAAGTCTGCTCAGAAGTGTTCTTATTAGAATGTGAACCAGCACATCTATAGGCACCCAATTAGTCTACTGTGCAGTAAACATTTTGTGTAGATGCATCCACATTTGGAGGTGCTTTAACTAAGGCTCATCTAATAAGCCTTAGTTAAAGCAGCACTGTGGCCATTTTAAAATATGGGGGGCTTAATACAAGTGATAAAGAGCCATTTTAATTAGAGTGGCTGTTGTGAAACTGCTCTAATTAAAATGGTCCCTCCCCACCCCCAAGCATGCATATAGGCACCCATTAGCTATGTAGTAAATGCTGTGTGTCTGTAGCAATGCACATTTGGACTGAAATACAGCCTAAACCTGTAACAGAATAGAAGTTAAGTGCACAAAGAGTGGTTTAAAAATGGAGTGCACAGATGTAGGCAGGGGGAAGGGGCAGTAGGGAGGAAGGGAGGCTCAAGCCGGGAAGTGGGAACAGGAACACTCCATAGAAGGAAGGTTTGGTTTTTTCAGGGCTTGGCACCAGCAGCAGCTGAGGGACCCAATTCTTTCTTCTATGGAGTGCTCCTACCCCTGCTGCCTGATACAAGTTTCCTGGGCTGCCCAGCATATCTTGCCAGCTGCTGCTGGTAGCAAGCTCCAGCAATATGTGCTGGGCAGTCCAGAAGACTTGTGCCATGTAGTGGGGAGAGGAGAGCTCTGTACAATGAAGGATTGGGCCTCTTGGAACCCAATCCTTCCTTCTGTGGAGCCATGCCACCCTGATTGGCTATCAGGCACGTTCTGAACCCCACTGTCATCACCACAGACCCTCCCCTGTGCTCAGCCCTAGGGTTCCAGGAAAGGCCCAGAGGAGATCATCATGGAACTCTGGGCAGCCGGGCCAGCAGCTAGGAGTGGTGTGTCATGGTGCCCTGCTGTGGGGATTTCCTCTAAGCCTAGGGCTGGGTGCAGGCAGGGTTCCAGGTGACAACAGGGGGCTGGGAGTGTGCGTCTGACAGCCAATCAGGGAGCTGCACTTGGCTGCCCTCAGCAATCTCTGGCACTGGGTCTGCATGCCCCACCTCTCCCAAAAGGCAAATGTGTGTTATGTTTCCTCCCAACCCAATCTATACAATTTAGAGAAGCCCAGATAGGTCTGATTGGTTCCACCTTGGGCTTTTTGAATGTCTGTATTTAGCCTCAGTATTAGATAAAATATATCCCCTTCCAGCCTTCCTTAAAAAAGGGATCTGTGTGAAGTGTTTAAATGCTTTTCACTTGATACACATAACATTTATCTTCAGCACAGATAGTGACACATTTTCTCAGCTTTTGAGAACCCTGTTTAACTGGCTTCCTTATTGAGGAAGTTGCTCCTCTGCCACATACACATTTCTAGGCAAATAATCAACTTACATGCCAAGATACTTTTTAGAAAATCTCAAAACTATAGGGACAGGTTCAGTTTTTGGTCATAAAGGCAAAGTTTTTGTTCAGAGGCAATGAACAGAGCTTATGAAATCAAGGCAGTCTCCAGCTATGTAACTATTGAAGTCTTTTTTTGACATCTGAACTCTACAGTTATCACTTGGAAAATGCGATGGAATTAATATACTACACTTGTTACAAAAGAAAAAGGTGTTTTGATTGGAATGTCACGCTTACAACACGTTAGAATCAGTTTGTTATTTTTATCTTACATAAATGCCCAACATTAATTTATTCCAAAAGCACTGGGTTTAAGGTCTTACACCAAGAAGTTCTTCCATATCTGTGAATGTAGGATCTTATTCTGTCCCTGTCTTTAACTGTCAGACTTTTGCCTTCTTAAATTTCATTTGGTATACATGCCAGCCAGTTACACAGTTGTTAAAATATCTGTTAGATGATACTTGCTTTTATCTTTATTCAGTGCTGCTCCCAAAATTTTATTATCGGTAGAGGTAACCATTTATTTTTCCAAATTCTTTTTCTCTCTCATTAAATATAATATGAACTGATGTCTAGACAGTGACCCTTACTTACCACACTATTATTTATGTACTTAGGTTTTTTTTCTATTTCCTAACTTGTTCTGTGTGTTTGCTTTTTGCTTGTTTATCTCTACATCCTTTTCCTGATATTTTAAATATTTCTCAGTATAGTCATGTACCTAACATGAGAAACTACACATCAAAAATAAATAAATAAATAAAACTAAATTAAAAAGTAAATAACAAAACAGAAACCAGCACATGAATTCCCAGTATCATTTTTATCTTTAATTCCCCTATATAATGAAAAAAATTGCTTAAGAAAAGCCTCTCCTGATAAAACTCCAAATCTTTTAATTTAATTTAATTTAATTATAAGGACACAATATTCATTAAAATTATCTTATAGTACAAGGTACAGGAGAGAAAGTAAGCAAAGTTAATAGTATAGTATGAAATTAGGAAGAAGTAGGTCAGTGGCACTTTATGGATTTATTTCTCAAATAGTCTCTAAAGTTTCATAGGCTGTAGCTTCTTAGATGTAGGCTCATTCATAGTATCTGACAAAGTAGGTGTAGCCGCTGGGCGTCGAACATCTTACCTTGGGCCTCTTTGCCCTGAGGTTTGGTAGATATCCGGCTGGCCGTTGCAGGAAGCCTTGGGGCAGGTCTCTTTCCACACCGGGGTCCGCCCCTTCTTGCCTGCCACGACTTTGATCTTCCAGTGGGTGGAGCTTCCCTCCGGGTGGATGTCCCCTTTGGCTACCTGCAGTCGAGATCTTCTGCAAGGCTCCTCCATCCCTTTCACCTCGCCCTTACCTTGCCCGGCGGTTTCAGGTGTCCTTGCTGTTGCTTTCTTTGGCCTCCACCAACGTGGAAGGCTTTCCTCCCTGCCTACTCCCGCACTGCAGCCCCTTCTTACCCAGGGTAACACACACAAAGGAACGCTCGAACAACTTAAACACTGCCGTTCATCTAACGGGGTCTTGGCCCCTGCATCGAGCTGCTACCCGCAGCTCTGCTTGCTAGCCCTCACTCTCCGGGCTGGCTACCCCCCGCTCTTTATCTTACTCCCCTGGGAGAGACACCCTCTCAGGGTTCTCCCTGCTGTAGATCTCTTCCTCCAGCTCCCACTGGTCCGGGACGTTCTCTCTCCGGGCGGTCCCAAGGTTTCCTTCTCCCACCTGGGTCTGTCTCTGGTTGCAGTCCTCCCTCTGGGCCTTCTCCAGTCCGCGGGTCCCTCCATGCGCCTGCGGCTCGCTCCCCACTTTTCCCTGACTCACCTGCCCTGATTACACCGATCTCTGGCCTCTGTCCCTCTCGGGGCTTTTCACAGCCTCCGGGGGCTCGTCTGCTGCTGGTCCTAGTGCTCGGCATCCTCCGGGCTCTCTCCCCTGGCTGGCGCATGTGCCGGCAGCTGGCTCTGGTGTCCTGTGCCCTTTGGGCTTGCTCTTTAGCCCGGAGCACGTGTTGGCAGCTGGCTCCGGCGAGCCGCGCCTCCCAGGCTCACTGTCCTGCTTGGAGCCTGCTCCCGCAGCCGGTCCAGTGCTCCGCAGCTCCAGTCGCTTCTGCCATGGCCCACTCCCAGCAGCCACGTGCTCCTCTGTCTCCTGGCCGCAGCCTCTTTTTTTATCCTCTCCGGCTGGTACCTCGGGCTGACGTCACTCGCTGTCCACAGGTGTTTAACGCCGTCGTCCCAGCCACGTGTGGGGTTCTCTGGTGATCCTGAGGTGAGTAACTGATATTTTCCTTTTCTTTCATTCTGCCCTCTGCTGCTTGCATCTGCCTCCGCGGCTCCTTTGGGGAGCTTCGGAGTGCCCCCAGGACTTCTCCCCCTGTGACAGTAGGCTTTTGCCTATAAAATTGCATTAATTTCTGAAACATTTAGTCTCTAAGATGCTGCCCTGCCCTGCCTTCAGCTTGACTATAGACTAACATGGCTAACTACTTCTCTCAACACACAAATTGTTAGTTGAACACAGGAAAGACAATGAACCTGTCAGTAGTAACAGGAGTTAGACGTAGAAGAGTGAGCTTAGAAGGAAAGAGAAGAACTTCAAATATTGAGTGATTTAAGTTTGTGAATTGTAGCAGGTCTTTGATTTGAGGGCGTGGGGGAAGGGAGATGATTTGGAGATACAAGACTAGACAGAGGGGAAGGAATTGTTATTTTGGGAGTAATTTATGTGAAAGTCAAGCAAGAAAAACTATAATCACCAATAAAGTTTAGAAAGCCAGACAAGCTCTGGCTCATGTCAGGTTTCATTACAAAATATCCTGTTAACCTATAACGTTTGCAAACTTTGGGTGCAAAGAAGCATTCCTGGGACTCCATTTAGATTTAGGCAGCTTACCTAAACTGAGAGCATGCAGGTTGCTCCTGAGAGTGGTGTAGACCTGAGGAAAGGAACACGGGGCTAAAGAGAGAGGCTAACAGGTCCAGGGTGGATTTGCAGGTCTAAGGGCCTGGTGGGTCAGCAGGGGAGGTTGGTGGGTCTACAGAGTGATGAAGTGGGTCACTCAGTTGTTTGGGGGGAGGGAGAGTGTTTGGGAGGCTAAAAATAGCTCCCAACCATGGCTGGGCTGGGGTAGGAACAGCATAGCCCCATGGCTATGGTGAATGCCTGAGCTTTCCCAACCCCAGGGCTCTGCTGTGAATGTGTACAGGTATTCACTAGGCTGGATTAATCCATTTTACACTGAGTTAATCCAGGTTGATATAAAATTAGTTCCCCTCTGAAGGTGATTTAAACCTTGTGAATGCCTGCATGCCCAGACATTTCTGTCAATCAATGCCCCCTACGGACCAGCCAGCTCCTTCCCCCAGCCAGTTTCTATTCACAGAAAATAAATAATATTACAGTAAGGGAATGTAGTACAATAATGTAAGTAATATTATAATAAAGAAATAGGCTTATCACAAAAACTAAACTTAGGTTATCAATCAGTAAATAATATATTTAAAAGTTTAAATAGTATGGATTACATTTATAGAAAGATTAGATTGGACTATTTCTTAAATGTATTCAAAACCTGGGCTTGATCTGGTATAAAACTAAATTGAGACATTTACAAGGTAATTTTTTAACTAATCAAAAGGACATATAATTATTTCAGTATTTAATCTCAAATGGTTTTGAAGATGATGTTTCCAAGGATGACATTCCAAAAATTACACAGCATGTTGGCAGGCTAGGAGATACACTGTGGTTATCACTTCTGTCTGCCATGCCAGTAAACATGAATGCAGTGCAGAATACCAATGCATTTTAACTTTTACTTTATTATCTGTTATTCAGTGCTATTTAGCATTTATTTTAACTCTTCTTTTGGATTTGTGATACTGGAAAAGCCCTTTTGCAAATCTCTACATGTTTTGTGTATGTTTTCACTGCGGTATTTTGTGCTTCAGTATTGTTATTTTCTTGCCTCCTCTTCCTTTTATTTTCAAACATGACAAGTTTTTGTTTTTAATTTAGCTCCTTCCTGATTTATCTTTTTAGCCATTTGAAGGCCATCTGCTCAGACTGCATTTTTATTTCTTGGTATATATGTATTTATCATGCAGATTAACCACTATTGTTTTATGCCTGAACCATTTCTCTTCACTAAAAGTAATTTCCATTAATCATTATCAATTATATTTGTTTAAGCTTCTTTGGCATCCCTCCAACCTTAGCTTTTCTGAAGACATAACTGCTGATCCACATTAGTTAATATTTAAACATATTATGTCCAGTTGATCAAGTTTTTCTAATTATCCTCTTTTACTTATTGTTTCCAGATCAAGCATAGGCAACTACAAGCCTCTGTCTTTTAGTAGCTATAACAGATTTTCCACATATGTGTTTACTGATCCAAATATTTTACTAGTTTCCAATTACTACTGTGTTGGCATGGTTTACTTCCCCATTATTATAGCATTTTATTTCAGTGTGAATACTGTCTTGGGGGTCCACAGGATAACTTATTATGATAATTTTTAATATGCCAGAAAAGATCACTGTATTTTTTTTGTATTTTTAAAGTATAATTGCTAATGCACTAAGCTTCAGCTTCAAATACTTTGACCTTTTGTTTCCACTATCATTTGTCCCAACCTGAATGAGCACAGCAGGCATCACTGGAGGTTCCTCTAGTAACCTTGTCTCTTCCTTTGCTTGTGCCTCTATTTTTGCTTCCAGCAAACTATGACTACATTCTTACTCTGTGGCTTCTTTCTAGAAAACCTCCTACTGCATCTGGAAGTAGTAATAAAACTCCTTCAAGCACCGTGTTTAATTAATTCTTCACCACTATTTCTGTTATTTTTTTCATTAGTGCAATGAGCAGCCCAGGCATTGGTATGACTGCTAGTAATTACATCCATGCTCCTATTAGTCTCTCCTATTTCAAGGGTTTCTGCAGCTATGTAGCTACAGGAAGGTACCTAATTTTACTGCTGGTAAAAGGAAGATACAACCTGTTGAGGGGTCAGTGTCTCAGTGATGAAGGACTAACAAAATACCACACTTTATTCAGGACTTTTTAGGCAGGACCTATATTCTGCCTGTCATGAGGATTATTATCATGCTCCAAATAAAAAAAATTACAGCCCCTAGGTCCATTGACTTTCATGAAATTTAGGCTTCTAAGTTAATTAAACGCTTTTGAAAATGCCATCCTTTCTTTGTTTCAAGGTGTAAGAAATTATTTCAAATGGTTCATTTAAATCTGTATTGAAGTAGATTTTACTGGTCAGTGTGAATAGGTTTGAACCAAACACCTCTTGCATGAATCCAGAGTAGGTGCTTGCACCTTCTTTGGGGATAGTGTTTTAAGTTGCCAAAAGAAGGTAACATTCACTCCCTCCCTTTCCCTCTGTGCTTAGGGGGATGTCCCTTCCCCTATCTGCCTTTGCCTCCCCTTTCCCCACTTCTTTGTCTCCCACTGCTGCTATCCTGGAGGTGAGGAGACCTCCAAAGGTGTTCCAGCTAAGCTAGGCAAGGGCTGGGCTCATGTGGGACAAAGGCAGCAGTGACTGAGGTGGATAGATGTCCACTCCCTGCCTGGTTCTTCTGAGTGTTCTCCATCACCTTGGAAGCAGGTGTGGGAAAGGGGAACCAGCCCACCACTGCCATTTTCCTGGGCTAAGCCCAGCCCTTATGCAGCATGTCTGGAGTGACTCAGGGTATGAGGAACAGTGGCAGTGGCAGGCAGGGTGGTAGGAAAGGGAAGGGAAAGGGATATGTGTCTGAGAAGGGTATAGGCATTTTTACGTGCTTTGGAGACATAAAAAGTACCCAGTAGCTACTCCTGTGACATGATCTGCCTACCCTAGTAGGAGGGAGAAGGCTGGGAGCAGGGCTGCAGCCTCTCTGCAGCATCTTGCAGCTTGGCAAGATCTTGGATCTGCTTCTGATTATGATATGTAGAAAAAGAAACTCCAGATTTCAGGGCAGTCCTAGGTAGACACGCAGTGAAAAGTCTCATGATGCACACAAAATTATCAGATAAAAAAGTATGACCAAGAGGCAATATAGTCACAGCTTTTAAAAGTATGTAGTAATGCAGTAACAGGAACAAGGGAAAAGACACAGGCACAATCAAATGGCAAGGAAGTAGCATAATTCTGATGCCAAGTAAACAGAAAGCTACGCATATGTAATACTCAACAAAAGGCATTCAGCTAAAAGGATAAATCCCGAAAGAGCAAGGGACTCAATAATCAAACTTAAGGAAACAAGTATGCTCAATCCCTGGTATACTACAGATGGACAGAAAACAAAACTGAAACAGTTTTCCGAATAGCATTAGGAAATACTAAATATTATTACAAAACTGTGCAAGATCATCCCCTATTGAGCTGAATGAAAAATAGTAGATCTTGCTTGATGTTTCTCAAAGGTACTTGTGGGGGTGGGGAGAGTTGGACAGACTTGACCCCCAATGTTAAAACTACCAGGATATCTTTTAGAAGCATGCCATCACCATGGGGGCTGAGCTAGGAAACTAGTGAAAAGATGACAAGAATGGGGAGAAGGTAGTACAGAGAATAGTTTTATAGTTTCATAGTTGGTAGGGTCAGAAGGGACCTAAGCAGATCATATAGTCCGACCCCCTCCCATGGGCAGGAAAGGATACTGGGGTCAAATGACCCCAACTAAATGGCTGTCCAGCCTCTTTTTCAAGACCCCCAGGTAGGGGCAAGCACCAGTTCCCTTGGAAGTTGGTTCCAGCTCCTAGCCACCCTGACTGTGAAGTAGTGCCTCCTGATGTCTAGCCTGAATCTACTCTCAGTCCCCTTATGGCCGTTGATCCTTGTTACTCCTGGTAATGCTTGGGGGAACAGGGACTCTCCCATTGCCTGCTGGTCCCCCTTGGCAAGTTTATAGGCAGCCACCAGATCCCATCTCAGCCTTCTTTTGTGGAGGCTGAACAGGTTCAGGTCCCATAGCCTCTTCTCATAGGGCCTACCCTGCTGGCCCCTGATCATGTGAGTGGCCCTCCTTTGGACCCTCTCAATGCTATCTACATCCCTCCTGATGTGTGGTGCCCAGAACTGGACACAGTACTCCACCTGAGGCCTCATCAATGTTGCATAGAGAGGGGGGATCACCTCCTTGGATCTGATCGTGATGTATCTATGGATACATGACAAGGTGCAGTTAGCTTTCTTGACCCCCATTGGCAGTCCATGTTCATCTTGGAACCAATAGTAATTCCAAGATCCTTTTCTGCCTCTGTGTTTATAAGAAGGGAGTTCCCCAGCCTGTAGGTATGTTGCTGCTTCTTCCTCTCCAGGTGCAACACCTTGCATTTGTCTGTACTGAAACCCATCCTATTCTCATCCACCCACCTCTGTAACCTGTTGAGCTCTAGTTGTAGCCTGCCCCTCTCTTCTAGCGTGCTCACTTCTCCCTACATCTTAGTGTCATCTGCAAACTTGAACAAGGTGCTTTTCACCCCCTCGTCCAAATCGCCGATGAAGATATTGAACAGTGCGGGCCTGAGAACCGAGCCATGGGGAATCGCACTGCCCACATCTCTCTAGGTCAAAAAGGACCCATCTACCACCACTCTCTTGGCGCAGCCCTCCAGCCAATTTGTAACCCATCTGACTGTGTAGGTATCAACATCACAGATGCCTAATATTTTAATGAGGATGTGGTGAGAGATAGTGTCAAAGTCCTTCATAAAGTCCAGAAAGACTACATCCATGCCAACACCTGCATTCAAGGCTTTTGTGACCTGGTCATAAAAGGCCACCAGGTTGGTTTGACAGAACCTACCTCTAATGATCCCATGATGATTGCCCCTAATCATAAACTCCCCTGCTGGTCCCTTGCAGATGTGCTCCTGGATAATTTTCTCAAAGAGCTTCCCCAGGACTAACGGGCCTATAGTTTGCTGGGCCCTCTTTCCTCCCTTTTTTGAAAATGGGGACCACATTGGTTCTTTTCCAGTCATCAGGCACCTCACTAGAGCACCATGAGTGGTCATAAAGCTGTGCCAGGGGTCCTGCAATGACCTCTGCCAGTTCCCTAAGCACTGTGGGGTGGAGGTCATCAGGACCTGCTGATTTGAACACATCAAGTCCCTCCAGAAGCTCCCCGACTAGGTCCTCACTGACCCTGGGCCTGGCTGTGCCTCCCTTGGGTCCGTCCAGAATCCCAGTGCGGGGGATGTCCCTGTCTCTGCTTAGAAAAATAGAAGTAAATAATCTGTTAAAGGAGATAAGCTTTGTCATCTGGTGCTACCACCAGGTTAACCAAGTATCTCCTGCAGAGGCCCCACATTATTTGGAACCTTCTTTTTACCCATTAAGTATTTAAAAAAAGACTTCTTGTTATCTTTGATCTGGGTCACTACTCCCAGTTCCATCTCTGCCTTAGCCTTCGTAATAGCCCCCCTACAATCTCAAGCCAAGGAGGTATAATCCTCCTTGGTGATGGTCCTTCCCTTCCATTCGTTGTACACCACCTTTTTGGTGTTGAGGCATTTGTGAGTGCTTTTGTTGAGCCATGGGGGCTTTTGAGAACTCTTGCCACCTATGATCCATGTGGGGATTTGTCACACTTAGGGCTTGGAGGATCATCTCCTTAAGGAATGACCACTCTTCTTGGAGTCCCAACTCCCCTCCCCTCCGGGACCTCAGTGCCTCCCTGACTACTCTCCTTACCTCACTGAAATCCACCCTCCTGAAGTCCAGAGCTGCTGCCTTGCTGCAGCAAGTATCTAAGGTCAGAAGGGGCCTAAAGCAGGCCATCTAGTCTGACCCCCGCCAGTGGCAGGAACGAGTGCCAGGGTCACAGGACCCCAGCCAAGTACTTATCTAATCTACTCTTGAAGATGCCCAAGGTAGGAGCAAGAACAATTTCCCTAGGAAGCTGGTTTCACATCCTAGCCACCCTAACTGTGAAGTAGTGCCTCCTAATGTCCAACCTAAACCTGCTCTCCAATAACTTGTGAACGTTGGTGCCCAGGAAAAAAGAACCTGCCCTATTTCCTGCTGATCTCCCCTCAGCAGTTTATAGGCTGCCACCAGGTCCCCCCTCAGGCTCCATTTACTGAGGCTGAACAGGTTCAGGTCCC
>JAGPOW010003642.1:77385352-77397705 GCA_030014935.1 Caiman crocodilus
CTCCATTTACTGAGGCTGAACAGGTTCAGGTCCCTCAGATGCTCCTCATAAGGCCTATCCTGCTGCCCACATATCAGTCTAGTGGCCCTCCTCTGGACCTTCTCGAGGCCATCCATATCCCTCTTGAAGTGCGGTGCCCAGAACTGCACACACTACTCCATCTGCGGTCTGACCAACGCCGCATAAAGAGGGAGAATCACCGCCTTGGACTGGCTTGAAATGCACCACTGGATGCACAATAGGTTTCGGTTGGCCTTCCCAACCACCATCTGACATTGGCGGCTCATGTTCATCTTGGCATCAACAATGACACCAAGATCCCATTCCATCTCCGTGCTAGCAAGAGGGGAGCTTCCCAGCCAGTATGTGTGCTAGGAGTTGCTTCCCCCCAGATGCATCACCCTGCACTTGTCCACATTGAATCCCATCCTGTTCTTGTCCGCCCACTCATGCAGTCGGCCCAGATCCAGCTGCAGCCTCTCCCTCTCCTCTGATGTCCCCACCTCCGCCCACAGTTTGGTGTCATCAGCAAACTTGGAAAGCTTGCTTTCCACCCCCTCGTCCAAGTCAGTGTTGAAGATCTTGAACAGCGCAGGCCCAAGGACCGAGCCCCGGAGGACCCCGCTGCTCACATCTCTCCAGGTCGAGTACAACCCATCCACTACCGGTCTCTGGGAGTGCCCCATCAGCCAGTTTCTGACGCACTCAACCGTGTAGGGACCAATGCCACAGCTCCCCATCTTTTTTCCCTTGGCAAGGAACCTATGTGAGCGGTCAGACCTGGCTGACTGCTCTTCCTAGCAGATGTCCGGGTACTTTAGCTCACCTATGATGACCGTGTCCCTTGACTTAACTGCTTTTGCGAGCTGACCTTAGAATTCCCGGTTCAGCTCTTCTCCCTGTTTAGGTGGCCTGTAGAAGACCCCCACCGTTAGGTCCCTTTCCCCCGACCCCCTTGTATTCTGACCCAGAGCACCTTTGTCTGCCCTACCTCAGAACCAGTGCTGTTTTCAGAGGATGCATATTGCTCTTTGACATAGAGCGCCACACCCACACCTTTCCTCCCTGTTCTATCCTGCCTATACAGCCTATAGCCCTTTATGTTTACCACCTAGTCATGCATTGGATCCCACCAAGTTTCAGTGAGCCCCACTATGTCTGGGTTTGTGTTGGCTAGCAGGAGGGCAAGTTCCTCCTGCTTGTTCCCCCTACTGCAAGCATTAGTGTAGAGGCATTTAAGGCCTCTTGAGGGTGTATGCACCTCCCCTCCAATCCCCGGACTGTCCAGGCCCTTATCTCTCACCTGGGTATTTCTTGTGTTCATTGCCTGTCTTGGCTGTGCTGTTCTTGTGGGTGTCTCTTGGTCTGGTGTTCTGTAGCTCCCTTGGTCCTCTTCCTCCCCTTCCCTCAATGTGCCTAGTTTAAAGCCTGCCAGAGGAGATCAGGCAACCTGGAAGAGAAACACATGCTTACCTTTGGGGGAGAGGTGAAGCCTATCCCACCCGAGCACGTCTCTCATTGTGAAGTGAGGGTCATGGTTCAGAAAGCCAAAGGCCACCGTGAGACAACATTCCTGAAGCTGCAAGTTGACATCCCAGATGCAGGTCTTATGGTGTCTTCCACGCCTGCTCACTGGAAGGATCGATGAGAAGACCACCCGTGACCCTATCTCCTTCAGCTTGTCTCCCAGCACTTGGTAGTCTTTTATCAGGTGGTCTGGACTGCTCCTGGCTGCATCACTATTGCCCACATGGATTAGGACCATGGGGTAGTAATCATTGGGCCGGATGAGAGGCGGGATCATCTCCATCACGTTCTGAATCCGTGCTCCAGGGAGACAGTAGACCTCGCATGTCATAGGATCCTGGTGACAGATGGGACCCTCTGTTCCTCTCAGGATGGAGTCACCTATGACCAGTACCCGCATCTCTTCCTCCAGGTCAACTTGTTTCCTCCAGCCTGTTCTGTGCATGGAGTGACCTCCATATCAGAGGTTTCCTCCTCACATTCCTCTTCCTCCCATGGACTGGGGGAGCTGGTACTGCACCACAGTAAGCAGCTTTGGCTCTGGAGGGAACCATCTGCCATTCCACTGTGGAGGGCACCTCCTGGGGCTTTTCTTCCTTTGGTGCTTCGCCCCTCAGGGAAAGCCCGTCAATACCTGTCAATTTCACCCTCTGCTTCTCTGATTCCCCTGAGCCTGCTAACCTCCTCCTGGAACTCCCTCATCTGCCTTTCCACAGCCCCAAGGCAGACACCTGTGAGACAGGTGTGAGGGCTCCCATTCCCTGCTCCCCTGGCCCTGCCAGGCATCCCCCACAGCCCAGGGGGCAGGGTGCTACCAGCTCCCTCGTGGGCTCTGTCTGGGTGGAGGTCTCAGAGGAGCCCTGGTTAGGTGGCACCCTGGTATTCCATATCCACACCATTTTTATTTATTGGTGGTACATTCACCTTTCCATTACCAAGACTTCCTCCTGGCCCCTCCTACCTGCCCACCTGCGCAGATGCTGGTGCAAAAACCGGCAAGCTCTTACAGAGCACACCTGCTTGCTCATTCTGTTTGTATGTGGCTCAGGAGCACAGCTCCCTACCAAGTCAACTAAAAGGGAGGTGGGGGCTTCCCCTCTGGATTTGGCTTAGCTGCACTGGCTCCCTCTGCCCCACTTACATTAGGGGAACCAGCTGCTGCTGGCCCCACTGCTGCTGCTTCTGCTGCTGCATCTGCCTCCACCAGTGGTCAGGTAAGGGGGCACATGTGTGTGTGTGGGGGGATGCACATGTGCCCAGTTCCCTCCTCTCCTCTCTGCTCCTGGCTCCCAATTGCTAGAGGCTACATCAAACCACAGCTTTTAAATAGTAAGGAGGATGTCGTTCTCAGTGAATTTTTAATTATATGATTCCTCAAACAAGCAATATGGTATGAAACATAGTGAGCCCCTTGAAGAGGGAGCATGGATGACTAGTCTTTAACCTTCTCAGACAAAGTTTTGTCTAAAGAACTTTTTTCTCTCTTGGCTGTCTTTTTCTAGTGCTTCCTTTTTGATAAGTTACTTGCCTCTTCTTTTACATTCCCTTAACTTTCAAGGAAAGAAATTGTACTTCAGGAAAATGCAATGCTATTTCACCTATTTCCTCATTCTGGGCAGTGCTTGTAATTGGCCTTCTATTCATCAGGCTTTGCCTGGTGTCTTGTATCATAGGATGGAGTGAATAGAAACCATACAACACCTGCTTAACCCTAAACCCTTGGATCCAGATCTTCTGATGTATTTGTGTGGGTCTTATATCTCCCTTTAGCTCCCATAGGTCACTATCCAATTCTAAAAATTATGAGGATTGCAGGAAAGATGCAGTGTTTATATCATTGTTTCTCAACCTTTTAAGTCCCCCATACCTTTCCTGAATTTAGTGTCACCCTGGAGTGCTAGTTGAGATATTTACTGATCCAGAACCCTGTTTCCACCACCTGTCTCTCTCCCCCCATCCCTCAGCTATAAGGAGGGTCTCAGCAAACAAGGCTGCTCCCCTGGGGTTGTGCATGCCAGTGACTGGTGCTATCTGCCCCTGCACTCCTCTTGTAGATTCTGAGCATGAGTGGCAAGGGGTGAGATGGGTTGAAAAATGCAGGTCCATCGGTGTGTCCACCCACCTACCTGCCTCAGAGCACATGACTAAGAATGTGGGGCAGGCAGCATAAGCATGCCACAGGGAGATAGAGGGCAGTTTCCAAAGGTTAGATAGAAGGATGTACTTTACTCTCACATGGGCTTGGCACCATGGCACACCTTAAGGGATTTCATGGCACCCCAGTTGAGAATCACTGGCTTGTATTTAAGGGAAATGTGAAAATTAGAGCTGTTTGATGGGAGAGTTTCTCTCTCGGAAACCTACCATTTGTAGTACGTAAGTCATGTGCATGCATTTTTAATTTTGTCTTTTCTAGTTCAGAAAAAGGCTCAGCTTGGGAAATAGCCTACTTTTACATAAATTATATTACATGGAAAAATTCATGAAATAGTTTCTATATTCTTATGTGGAGTTTTTGCTCCAGCAAGGTGCTTTACAATTCTACATTTCATGTTTAAGTATCAGTGAAGTATTTCTATATTTTCATTTCTGAGGGTTTATCATATGTCTGATCATTCAGTTCATTTCTGCAAAATTTGTCCATTATGTATCTGGCCACTGCTGAGCTCATAATAAAAACTGGTATCTAATGCTGACACCTGTCTTGTTTCTTCCTCCTTGCTCGGTATTTGATCCAAACAGCACTTCCTTTATCCCCCTCCTCCAAAAAATCTGTACAGCCTCATCACAGTATTGTGCATAAATAATTTGTATATTCTAATCATAACTCTGATGCTGATTTTGTCTGTGATCTTAGGTAGAGTTCCTATTAACCTCTATATCAGTTTCATCATCTGTGAAATGGGGATATACTAGATTTTGCCAACCCCAGATTGGTGTTATGAAGATTAATTAGTTAATGCTTATAAAGTGCTATGAAGATGAAAAGCTGCATGTAAATGAACATTATTACGGTTTTCAAAAGCCACGCTGTGATTTATTATTGCTCATCTCAAAGCAATGTCAAACATCTCAAAGTCAACATTGCTGGGAGGTGGAACACTTGGGAATTTCAAACATCAGCCAAACAACATTTCAATAATGCAGTGTCTTTTAGGATATGCTGTCAGGAGTTGTACATTTGGGAATCATTTCCAGAACAGGGTGACACCCATATTGTTTGGATAAATTAGCAGGTGGTACTTCTTTACTATTATTATTATAAGAAAGAAGTACTGAGACATGTAAGAAATGCAGTACTGATTCTTAAGTTTGACAGCATATGGATGAAGCAGGAAATTGGATAGAACACATTAATTTGAATATATCTTGAATATGTCATATTGTTTCATGACAGCAACATTTTAGTAGTACATGTAGTGGCATGTTAGTATGCACAGATAGAAGCTGTGCATTTTTTTTGGAAATGTTGCTACTATAAACTAAGGTGTAATCATCATGCACATCCTAAAGCAAGACTGAGGAAATGTAAGTGCTAAATGAAAGTTGTAATTCTCTAGGTTAAACCTTTTCTTCTACAATCCCACAACTGAGACTAATGTAGATGGGACATATTAGGTACCCATTTTGATCTGAGACTAAAAGAAATGCAAAACTGTTGAACTCTGGAGTTTAGAAATGATATATTTTATTAGACCAACTAATAAATTGCCAAAAAAATAAATTGCCAAAAAAAAAATCTTTTTCTGCAAGCTTTAAGGCACACACACCCTTCCTCAGGCTCAGGGGAAATTATACGTGGTAAAAAGTCCCGATAGGTATAAAATAAACTTCATTTATTATGCAATATTTTTTGAGTTCTTAGATGGTTTAATAAAAGGTATTGTCTCTAAACCAAGATTTCTAAAGTTTTGCATTTCACTAATGCAGAGTGGAACTAATGTATCACCTGGCATGGGTTTCCAGAATCAGTGAAGTCAGTTCTTCAAAAATTCATATCTTTCAAAAGGAATATATTTTTTTCAAATCTTTCTTTAGTAATGTGTATGGGACCATTAGAGGTGATGGTATTCAGGGTGTGCAGCCATTACATTACTGCTCTATTCCATGAGCATTTATATGTTTAATATATAACTTAATTTTAATTATGTAGCATCTGTAGATTCACATAACACTCAAAAACTAGGAAAAACAGTATTGTGGTTATCTGCGCAAATATAAATTGGTTTCACTTTCACTGAATGATGCATGGTCTTTGAACAAAATATGATCACATTTTTAAACTATGCTATAATGCATATGTATACACAACCCTAATTATATCATCTCTTAACTCTCAAATGTTTGAATTTGTAAGCTCTGATAATGTTCTTATCAACATGCTGTTTGTATATTCTTTACATTTTGTAAACACTCTGAAAAGACAGAAGTCCCATCATTTTCAATTATGGTACATCCACAGGATTGAAAACTCTGGAGCTGCACCATGGACATTTTCAGTCCAAGAGCAGTATAAGTTTGTCATCCTTATACGGTTGATGCTTGGGTGTCAAACTTATGTCCCACAAGCCAAACCTAGCCTATGAATCTGTGTGATCTGGCCCATGGGATTTGGACCTACAGCACACACTGCATGTGGCACAGGGTGTTGGTCTGAAGCATGTGCTGCATGGAGGACATCAGAGTGTCTGCAATTGCACCCAACTTGGTATCAGCCTCAAATTTACTAAGCATGCAGTTGATCCTATCATTCAAATTGTTAATGAAGAAATTGAATGATATCGGACCCAGGACAAACCAGCCAGGCCAGGCAACTAGCCACACATGTGCCTGGGGCTTAGTGTGCACACAAGATCTGCATGGAATACACTGTATGCAGTGTACGGGCTGAGCTTAATGCTGCACACAGCACAGAGTGCTGAGGTACAAACTGTATGCAGTGTCCCGCTGGACTGGCCCTATTGGCTAGTGTACACAAACAGCCTGGGACTCAATCTAAGTGGACCTTGGAACCAGCACCTATGTCCTGTCAGGTATGGGTACCCCATGCAATATGCACCCTGGACCAACCCTGTGTTGTGTGCAGTGCCATGTCTTGTCTGTGTGCTGCATACAGTATGTGCCCTACAGCAGGGTTCATTTATGCTGTTTGTGCACATGAGCTGCACCCAACTCTGAATGCTTCACGTGGTACAGGGAGTTAGTCCCAATCTGACCCACACACCAACCCAGCAGCCTTGCCAGATGAATGTGACACACTGCTGTATGTGGACTCATACTAGGGGAGGAAGTAGGGTTAGAGGCAGAAATTAGACACGTCACTGGTGGGTTTCATAGCTATATGGTTTCAGCATAATGGTAAGACTCAGGAACCTTGAGTGCCTTGGGCTGTGTTTCTGAGTATATGCTAGAGTGCAAAATACTTCTGTCTATTCTCCTACAACACTAACCTGTTTAACTTTTATGCACTTTTCATTTCCCACTCTTGTCCTTACAGAACCAGGCTCATCTCACTTTCTTGTCATGCTTTTCATCCCATAAGCATGGGATGCTTTTTGTCCAATAAGTATAATCCCACTTCTCCAGACTCTGTGGCTGCTCATGCATAAAGTCCTCAGCATTGGAATTAGAACGTGCCAGAGCAGACTTAACCAATCTAGTCTGTTCCATGTTTTAATTAGAATGCTGCAGCTTCATATGCATTAAGCCCCCACACATTTTAAAATGGCCACAGGAGTGCTTTATCTAAACCTCATCAAATGAGTTTTAGACAAAGTTTTCCATGGACATTTTTAATGTTAAGGGGATTAATAAATGTGATACTGTGGTATTTTAACTAGAGTGGCTTTCCAAGAACCACTCTAATTAAAATGCCCTTCCCTATCACAAGGAGCATGGACACCCCGAGTCTTGGTCTCCATTTCTGTTGTTGACTTTTTGTCGCTAGGCCCCTTGCCTAGCCAGCTCCAACCCCCTGCAAATCCTGTTCCTCATCCAACCTGTCTCTTTTCCTTACCGTGGACTCCAATTCTATCCCACATGTTCCCTGTCACAACTGGCTGCTGGTCTTAATCTCCCTTCTTATGCTCTTTGTCCAGTCTTGCTGGGTCATCTTTTTCACCTTTTGCTCCTTCTTCCAGGGTCTCTGTTTAACTGATCACATTTCTATTCCAAATCCCATCTTTTTATGAATTCTATCTCTTCTTTACCCTACCTTTCTTCTCACTGCCCCAGTCAGAGTCATTCGGATTGCATAGATTTTATTTAAGTAATAAGGCTTATTAGCAATTAAAATAAATAAAAAGGAATAGACCATATGTGTTTTAGAAAGGAAGCCAGTACCATTATCCCTATTTTATAGATGGGAACACTGAGACATTATAGGATTAGGTACTTTGCCAAAGGTTACTCAGCAGGCTAGTTTCTCATTTGTCAGAAGATTATTCACACATGGTAATTTTATATATGACATATAGGCTAAGTACAGACAGCCAAAAAGCCTGAGGCTGAACTGAGTCAGTCTTGCAGGTTAGTCTAAGATGTACAGATTTAAACTGAAACACAAGTGAACAAACATTTACCTTTGATTCAGGAAATGCAGCCACATGCCTGTAGCCAGGAGGTGCTGGAGCATGACTCTCTCTCTCTCTGGTTGAGTGTTCATTTCCTCTTCCTGTTGCTCTCAAGGTCTCTGGAATTTGCAATCCAGAATTATAGCAGCAGGACTCTGCAGGGTTGCTCATCATCACTTCCTCTTCCTGTTTCCATGTACCTCTGGGATTTGTAGTCCACAGTGGTAGCCAGCACTAAATTTGGGTGGGGGAAGGGGTGTTTAACCCCCTTCCCAGGCCCCAGCCATGGTTTGCCCGAAGGTGCAGTACCCCCCTGTAGACTGGGCTGCATCCCCAGCTGGGGATCCCCTTTGTCAGCCAGCACTCACTATTCCACAGGGCTGGAAAGCATTCTGGGATGCTGGGGGACTGTAATTTAACATGAACCAGGAAGGGGTGTGGGACAAATTTCATAAACTGGTTTGACCCAAATCAGTTAAGTCAGATACTATATTTAACCAGCTTTATCTTAAACCAGTTTCAGCCATGTTTAAACTGGTTTTTGTGCACTGAGCTTCTGTTCTGTTACAGGTTTAAACCAGTTTCTGATCACTTAAACCAGTTTATGTGCAATTTCTGTCCCTAGCTATAGAGGATATGGTGTGCTGGTTACCTTAAACTAGTGTTCTTTTTTCATGAAAACAGTAGTACGTCAGTTGTTTCCTCTTGAAACATTTTTTATTCCAGCCTACTTTTACCACCCCTTGCCATATTTGAGTCCTGCCAAACTTCCAATTACTCCAGTCACTTTTTGGAACTTTTTCACAGGATCCCTTTTTTAGCTTTTCCTTTCTTCCTTTAAAACATGCATATACCACTCGCATACCACTTGTACAAAGCAGAAGCCATCTGGCAGTGCTTTTGACAAGCACAAGATTTTATAAAATATGTTCCTGATGTGTATATTTGTTGGCTTAAATTCTATGGTTTCATCTCTTTTTCACTATATCTGATGAAGTGAATTCTTGCTCATGAAAACTTACACATCTCTTACTCAATTTGTCTACAAGGTGCATCTCTAGCTTGCCTTCTGCATCTCTTATTCTTCTTATAGGCTATTTTCCCTTTATGATAAGGGTGTTTTTTTTTTTTCTTTAAAAGGTGGATACAATCCGTCCCCAGCTGGAGTCTGGAATATTCCACAGCAGTTAAATCTAAGCATTTATCATTTTTTCTAACCCCACAAAGTTATAGTTTAGAAGTGGGTTTCAATGCACATTAAAATTTAATGTACCCCTCTGTTGCCATGTGAAGCAACTTGCTAAAATGATAAAATTTATAATAAGTCAAAGGTTGTGACCACTAGGTGTTGCTATGAATAACACATAGCACTTTTACCGTTTTAAAAAATAATTTGTTCTGCTTTGTAATAAGTAACCAAGAACATAACTCGGACAATTGCAAAGGCCTTTGTGGTTATTGAGCTATCCCATGAAATGTATGCATTACTTTAAAGAATAACTATACTTGTGCCTAAGCAATACAAGGCTGACTTTTGATAAAAATCAGTTTCATTCTTTGAATATATATATATATTACTGATCATGCTATTTTACATTTTGACCTTCTTCCTAAGGGCTTCCAAATATGTTAGCATTTATAGTTTATACAAGAATCAATTCATCCAAAGCTTCACTCAACACAGCAATACAACTTCATCTGGGAATATGGCAGCACAATAGTTTAGAGGAATAGGTTATTTAATTATGGAGACCATCATCAAGCTGCAGCTGCTCTCTAGGTTAAGCCTAACCCAGCCCAGCCCAGGAAGCAATGCTGGTGGCAGGCAGGTTCTCTTTCCCTTTCTGCTGTCCTGGGAGAGAACTAGGAGCTGTTGGAGTGCAAAGGGGATGAGCCCAATCTAGGCTGGTGAGAAAGGCCCAGTCCAGACCAGTGTAGGGGAAGGGGTGTTGCCCTCCCCTGCCATGCCATATGCCACTCTCCCCATCACTAGCCAAATTGGGCCTGCTGTGTAGCCCCTGCACCCCACCAGATCAGAACCACCCCACCCCATACTGCACCAGCCCAGATTGGGCCTACTGTGCACACCACCTGCCCCAACCCCCCATCCCAGATTAGAACTGCACCCCAGGTCCCCACTTACTGCCCCCTCTGCAGATCTCAGCACTGCCCCAGGAGATCAAGCAGGGATGAGGAACATGCCTGCTCTCTTTGCCTTCTGGCCTCAGCTCAGTCCAGAGGGCAGAGATTGCCTGCTGGGAGCAGCTGGAAGGTTCCCATGCCAGCTTCTCTGGGGCAGCACTGGGAGCTGCAGGTAAGCAGTGAGGCCTGGGGAGAGGGAGAGGAGAATCCCTGAGGTATGGCAGGGTATATGAAGAGAGTCCTGACAGGCTGGGAGAGGGAGTCTCAAGGGGAAGAGGGGGGAACCAGGAGAGAGTCCCAAGAGGCAGGGACGGAGCCCAGGGGACAAAAAAGGCATCTCAAGGGACAGGAGGTACAGGAGAAGAATTCCCAAGGGTCAGGAGGAACCCTGAAGGCCTGGAATGGGGAAGGGGGAGCCCCAAGAGCCAAGAAGAGCCCAAAATAGGAAGGGACATTCTTACCTTTAGGTGATATCACTGGGCAGGGAAGGATAGAGCAGTTGGGACCTGTGCCTCTAGGGATGCTGGAGGACTGCTCCCATCTCGTTTTTGGTATGTAGAGTAGTCGCATAAGACTGTGATATGAACTGACCAAAACCAGTTTGAAATACTCCATGGAAGAGGATTACCTCTAAACTGTTCAGGGGGCCCTTACCATGCATTGCCCTGCCTTAGTCTGTGGGCACTCCTGTTTTAAGGACCCTTAATACATATTTAAGTTAACAAATAGCAACGCCCTAAGAGTATTCAAAACCTTTGTTTTATATTGTAATCTAAAGGGACAATGCTGACTACTGGTGTGCATTTGACAGTTGCAGCTAGGAAATATTTCCAGGTTGGGGGTGCATGCAAGGGCAGCTAGCGGGAGCACCCTTGGGAACACCCCAGCAAATGCTTGCTACATGTACATTTCCCTGTATTGATTCACTTATTTATTAGTACAGTACTGAGAAAAAGTGCTGGCAGAATGTTTCTGTGGTGCACTACCAAAATATTTATGATTGTTCATTCTGTGAGATTTAATCAGAGCCCACCTGAGGAAACACTTTTAAACAAACTCTGTGAAATGCTCTATGATGCTATGTGTAATTAATTTGTCACTGCTGTAGGTTATTAGTGAGGCAAATAGCTTTCAGTGCTCAAAAAAAATATTAAGCTTACGGAAGGACTGTGGCATTTCAGAAGTCCACAACACTGAACCAGAAGTATGTGGTAGGAGTAAAAACTAAAACCAAAAATGTTAGTATTTGAATTAGTATAGAATATTGTACTAATTTTAAAAAGGATAAGAATAGCAGTGAAAATTATGACAAGGTGAAAAAGACTTCCTACTAATAAGATAATATCATTTCAAAGGCCTACAAAGGATGGAGAATAGGATTCATCTCCATCTGCACTGGTCCAGTCCTGTAGGGAGCAAACCAGGAAAGCCAAGGCTGTGACTGAATTCCAAGTAGCTTCGAGTATCGAGGACAATAACAAGTCCTTTTTCAGATATGTGGGGAGTCAAAGGAAAAGCAAGGGCAACATTAGACCCCTGCAAAACCAGATGGAACAGCTGACAACTGATGCCCAGGAAAAAGCCAACCTATTAAATGGGTACTTTGCGTCAGTCTTTCATCAGTCCCATGGGATTCCCCTGCCCACTATGGGACAGGGAGGTCCAGGTGAGGGAGATCCCCTGTCCTCCATTAATGCTGACCTTGTGAAAGAACACCTTGAGAGGCTGGATACCTTCAGATCAGCTGGCCTTGACAATCTACACCCCATGGTACTCAATGAGCTGGCAAGCGTCATAGCCCAGCCTCTGGCACGGATCTTTGAGAACTCCTGGCACTCTGGTGAAGTACCTAAAGACTGGAAGAAGACCAATGTGGTGTCTATCTTCAAGAAAGGGAAGAAAGTGTATTTGGCAAACTATAGACCCATCAGCCTGACTTCTATTGTGGGGAAGGTCTTAGAAAAGTTTATTAAAGAGGCCATCCTTAATGGACTGGCTGACACCACCATCCTGAGGGATAGCCAGCACGGGTTTGTTGTGGGTAGGTCTTGCTTGACCAATCTCATTTCCTTTTATGACCAGGTGACCTATCACCTGGACAAGGGAGAAGAG
>JAGPOW010003642.1:77397805-77465650 GCA_030014935.1 Caiman crocodilus
GGTCTTGCTTGACCAATCTCATTTCCTTTTATGACCAGGTGACCTATCACCTGGACAAGGGAGAAGAGATTGATGTCATATATCTTGACTTCAAAAAAGGCTTCGATCTGGTATCCCATGATCAACCCTTGGCAAAACTGGCCAATTGTGGCCCTGGGTCCACCACGATCCACTGGCTGGAAATTGGCTCCATGGTCAGACCCAGAGGGTGGTAAGTAATGGAAGTCAATCATCCTGGTGCCCTGTGACCAGTGGGGTCCCTCAAGGCTCTGTCCTTGGACCCATATTGTTCAACATCTTCATTAATGATGTGGACATTGGAGTCAGAAATGGACTGGCCAAGTTTGCCAATGACACCAAACTTTGGGGCAAAGCATCCACACCAGAGGACAGGAGGGTGATCCAGGCTGCCCTGGACAGGCTCAGCAAATGGGTAGACACGAACCTGATGGTGTTTTTCTGAACGCTGAAAAATGCAAGGTTCTCTACCTTGAGGAAAAACCTACAGCATCCTTATAGGCTCAGCAGTGCTACACTGGCTAGCACTACAGAAAAAAGAGACTTGGGGGTCATCATTGACCACAAGATGAACATGAACCTTCAATGTGATGCTGCAGCCAGTAAAGCGACCAAAATGCTGGCTTGCATCCATAGATGCTTCTCAAGCAAATCCCAGGACATCATTCTCCCCTTGTACTCGGCCTTGGTGAGGCTACAGCTGGAGTACTGCATCCAGTTTTGGGCCCCACAATTCAAAAAGGATGTGGAGAAGCTTGAGAAAGTCCAGAGAAGTACCACATGCATGATCAGAGATCAGGAAAACAGATCTTATGATGACAGGCTGAGAGCTATGGGGCTCTTTAGCCTGGAAAGACACAGGCTCAGGGGTGATCTGATGACCACCTATAAATTTATCAGGGGTGACCACCAGTATCCAGTGGAAAATTTGTTCACCAAAGTGTCCCAAGGGATGAGGAGGTCAAACGGTTATAAACTCCTGCAAGACCATTTCAGGCTGGGCATAAGGAAGAATTTCTTTACTGTCCGAGCCCCCAAGATCTGGAATAGCCTGCCGTCAGAGTTGGTTCAAACACCTACTTTGAACACCTTAAAGAAAAAAATTGGATGCTTATCTTTCTGGGATTCTATGACCCCAGCTGACTTCCTGCCCTTCGGGCAAGGGGCTGGACTCGATGATCTTCTGAGGTCCCTTTCAGCCCTAATGTCTGTGAAATCTATGAAATCTTTCTTGACCATCTTCTTTAGCTGGTATTAGAAACTTAAATAAATGTTCCAGAGTTTAAAATTTCCTGTTAGCTGCATGAAAGTGCCTCTAGGCTTTCTGAGGGTGCAGACAGATTCAAACATCTCCAAGTGAAACACTGAGAAATGTTTCAGGAAGGATACATATCTATAGCCCCTGTACTGTTCCCTGTCTAGAACATTTAAATATGCTGCAGCCTCCTCTGTACCAGACAGGATGCTAGGCCAGCACCTCTTCTTTCCAATCTTCCCTCTCCCTCCCCTCACCAGGGGAAAGGAGAAGGCAAAAGGGCTCAAAACAGATGGGGGTGGAGGCAGCAGGGAGCTCCTCAGCCCTGCCACTCCAGCCCCAGTCCCCTCTACCTCTCCTCTTCTCTCCTCTCCTCTCCCCCTCTCAGCTGAGTAAAGAGGTAGAGGGACATTCAATTCAGACTGTAGGGCCTGGCTCCAGCAGTGCTAGGGACCTTGGAAGTCAACAGACATCTCATGGGGGTGTGGAGCACTGGAGGAGGGTCTGGCAGGGGACAGGAGTCCTAACAGGATGTGTGTGGTCCCAGAGGCTGGAAGTCTCTCCGTTCACTCTCCTTCCCTTCAATTCCCCCTTTCTCCCCATGAACATGTAATAAAAAGTAGAATGTTCCAAAGTAGTACCTCTTTTAAAGACTTAATCAGATGTATAAATTGACTAAGGCATTTAAGTTTGACTATTCTACTCTGGCCAAGTCCCTGAAAAACTGCTAAGACTAAATACTAAAGCGGCATGGGCTCTCCTCCTCCTTGCTGTATTTTTATGACTCAGTCTTGAGGACTAGGTGATACTTGTAACAAAATTATATGTATGACTGTTTTCAGGAACTTGAGCAGGGTAAAATAGAATTTACATGCATAAATCTACTTATGTGTTTAATAGGTGATGGAATCTGGTCCCAAGGTTATGTCTATTCTGTCTTGCTGGTAGATCCAGCACTATTGTTTGAGATGCATGGCTCCTCCAAAAATTAGACCTGGAAAAATACCACCCTAGAAAGCCAGGAACTGCCATCAATGACAGACATGGCCTGTAAGAGTGCAACCAACTGGGCAAATTTAGGCAATATAGATGTATGAGAATGGATCTGAGCATATGCCCCAAGGCTGCTTTCCTGAGAATTTAAGTGCAGTCTGGATTATGCACTCAGGGCTACTCTAATCCATCTATACTATATAATTTGCAGGTTTTGTCACACATGGAGCAAATGAGTGGTTGTCACAGACTTAACAGGGAGGCATTATTGAGATGACTTAATTTCCTTTGCTTAGTGGAATGCGTGGGGTCACACCTCCAAGCAAGGACATGGTATAGATGCACTCTAAGGCCCACATTCAAATTAATTCCTTAGGTGTTTACATGAAAGTATTACAATGCCTACAACTTAATTGGCATATTCCAAAAGGGTAATCCATTTTTGCATGGGTTAGACACCGAGGATGCCTGTACAGTCGATGGGAAGAGCTAGATGTCTACAAAGAGCAATTCAGGGTTATGCACTAAAAGACAAAGGTACCCAGAGAACTGTAGATATCTCCAAAGGGTGATTCAGAAACCCTAAAGGCTACTAGAGGTAGCCAATGGGAATGCTAAACCCAGCACCCTTCTCAGGAAGTTTGGTGTCTAATTTACGTTGCACATAAGCCCCTACCATTTACTTTTAATTCACTTTGTCCTGCTTCTGAGAATAGGCTGGTGGTAATGATAGTGGTAAATGCCCAACTTCTGCCCAGGCACTGGTTAAAACAGAGTAACCATGATAGCACAGAACAGATCACAGGAATCTTCTTCCTATGAGTGCCAAATACTAAATTAAGGGTTTAATTTGCTTGCTTGCCTTCTGGCCACATGACTCTTGTTCTCTTGTGTAAGTATCCAATCCTGAGTAGGTTGTAATTCTGTTTCTCGGTGCCCTGCTAGGGATAGGGAGCTCAATTTTCATTTATTCTATAACCCTGTGTGTTGGACACACCAACTCAAAAGGACTGCAAAATGACCCCAGAAGTCCTCACATAATGGCAAGAGCCACAGAAACAGATCTATATCACTTTCATCCTTTTTTCTTTGCAGGAAGTTCTACAGGGCTCACTTTAAGGGCAGACAAAAGAGTGATCAATGATTTGTTATGGCCCAGATATTCACTAGTGCAGTGGCTTTGATGGGCTATTTTGGAGGGGACATAAGCAATCCCTTACCCATCTTTTAGCATGACATTGAAGCCTAATATTAGCAGTGATCATATTCAGCCTGGTGTTCTTAGCTGGAACCCAGGTTTTCAAGCTTCAGGGCACTTATTTAACCCAGGCCCCTTTTTTCTGTTTCTCTAGATAATTGTATTAAATTCTTCACTGGTATGTAGGTGCCAAAGTTTGTTATTAAAATTCTGTAGGAAACTTTGCAGAGTAGTTCAGAAGGAACTTTTTTTTTCATCTTAAATATTTAGTAAAAGTGAATATCAAAAACAGAAAAGAGATTAGAGGGTCTATTGCAGTATTACACTTCCTGCATTCTTATGAATAGCAGAACTTTTAGGCCTTATTTGACCTATCTTTAACTTATTTCATCTATGAATTATTTACTTTTTGTTCCTTTGTTTGTCCCAAATGATAAATAGTCTAACAAACAAACTGGCTTAGTCATGTATCACATACTGATACATTTTAAGAGACCATGTGGATAATCTCATTCCATCATTGGAAGTCTTTTTTTTTTTTTTTTGGTCTATTTGCATGCAAAATAGAAATAAAATTGCCTATCTACAATTCATTTTTGGACATAAAATGGTATAGGGAACTGGGGAAGGAAATTACTTACAATACTTGTTCATGGAAATGCATGACCTGCAATCCCCTTTATTAAATGCATTGGAGTTCAGCTAAACTGTGGTAGATTTACAGTGTAAGCAGTTGTAGAAGATCTATTGTTGCAAGCTAAACATAACAAATCCAGATGGAATTCCTGTAATCTATTGCTCTTTCTTTGAACTATATGAAAGAACTGAGATATTCAAGTGAGGAAGAGCAGCTGGATATTGAAATGCACTTTTATGCAGGTTGTTCATTTTTCAGAAATTGTACATTGTCATTTTTATTTTTACAGATAAGTAGAAGGCATACACTTTTATTCATCAAAGGAAAGAATACCTTCTACAACTTTAATAGTCTTTTTGGGGGATGGGGGAGTTTACAGCAAGGGTTTACTTCACTGTATATATCATAAATCACTCTCTCTTATCCTAGGTGGTTATGAGGCCAGGTTTTTATGGGTAGAAGTACACAGAAATTGGCTAGTCAGTAGCCAAGAGCACTGCATTACAAACCCTCAAGTGTCACTGGTATTCTCACCTTTCAGAGTTCTGGATAAATCCTAACGTTTGGGAAACAAACATAGGAATAGTCTATATAAGTATGCAAGACCAAGGCTAGGCACTTTGATGTTACAGGAATGCAAATAATAAATTACTATAATAAGTTCAGTAATGCTTGATCTACCCTATCTCCTCCTTAGGTTAGGTTGGCATTTAAAAAGTACAAAAAGTATTCAAACAACCTGATTCAAGTTAGGAAGATTACTTTGAGCTACCTAAATCTGTGGCTGTGGCAAGTGTCTGGCCTGCTCTGTGGCTGTGCTGTGAATTCATGCAGGCATTCATTAGGCCAGGTGGTGACCCAGGCCGGTCTAAAGTTTGTTAATGTCCCCAGTGCACTATGGCTGTATGGAGCTTTGGGTGCTGATTCAATTCGGAGGAGATTCAGCCCGATTCAGTAGCTGAATCCCTGAATCTGAATCAAATCAGGAGACTAATTGACCCCAAGTAAGATGCTTAAAATTGCATAATGTTTACTGGCACTTGTTATTCAAATAAAAAGCAAATTCTAATCAAAAGCATCCAGTAAAAGCAGTGATCTTCAGTGATCTATTTGTACAAAGTTTCTATAATATCTTCATTAATGTTCTGGTAAAAAATGTAAGAACAGTGCTGGTAAAATGTGGAAGTGACATAAAAATGGTAGAATGATCAATTATGATGGGCCCAGGTCAGTTTTGCTGGATTCCATGACAAGACGACCTGTTTGAAAAAAATGCTTTAGCACAGCCAAATACAAGGTTACACATCTAGAAATCAAGAATTTGTGTCATCTTTATAAGACAGGGAGACTGTACTCTGGAAAGAAATGGCCCTAAAAAAGACACTGGGATCACAGATCATGTCCAGTTGTACAAGAGCTCTCTGTGAGAGAAATAGAAAATACAGTCCTTGGATATATAATCAGGGGAATACCAAGTAGGATCAAGGAGATATTATACCTGTTTATGATGTAGTAAAACCAGTAATGGAATAATTTGTCCATTTCTGGCGTATATACTTCTGAAAAGATGTTTATAAATCTAAAAGGACTCAGAAAATAACTAGAAGACTGTTTCTATGCCTTAGAGGGAGAAAAAAAAGTTTACTGAAGGCATCGCTTTGGTCCTACAATGCATAAATGTTAAAAAATAGCTTATTTTATTCATTAATATGATGGTGCTGTTGCATCTTTTTAGTCCTGTTGCATAATTAATTAATAGAGATCAGTTCATTTTCATCTCTCAAATGCACTTTGTATTATTGGTTAATCTTTCCATTATCTGTTAGCACGTCTAAGGAACATTATTAGATTTATTAATGTTTTCTTAAATTGTACATAATTTTTATATTGTGAACATTGAGATCTAGATTGAGAAGCAAAAGTCAGATCTGTGGATTTCTTTTTTTACTTGGCAGTTCAATTTACTCAAGTGCTTTTTTTTTTTAAAGAAAAAACAAGGACTACAATATCTACTTTAAAAATATTGTCTGATTATTCTAATGGGAACTGAAAGTCCATTTATTTTTGGCAGGCTGCTTCTTCTGTAGTATGCCTTAAGAATCTCATTCTCTTAAACCATCAGAAGAGCTCTCTGTGGAAAACTGCTTGAGTGAAATCATAAAGAATAAGACTGAGATGTTATTAAGAAGGTTTGTTGTAGTTCATAGTCATCCATCTTAGTGCTAAGAGTAGTTTCTTGGTCTACTGCTTGTGGTCCCCTAACATTCACTGTGAAACATTTGATTAAAATGAGTTTTGTGCAACATGCTTCACTGAAACAGTGGCTTATAAATCATCAGCAAGAAACTTCTTGCTTGTTTTGAAGGAGTACTCCCCAGATTTTATGTTTCGCCTCAAAAAACTGAGAACGGAGTTGTTCCAAGAAGGAGCTTCTTTCAAATAACTGATGAATAAAGTGAAAAGCAAATTTTAGTTTTGAGATGCCTATAGCTCATTTACCAGCCTGTGGGATTATCACCTTTTAATTTGTAAATGCAGTTGTGGCATCTAGTTTGCACCAGCAGAGCTGAGTGCATCAGAACAGTACCCACATTCATTAATCTGGGTTGATGGTAGCATGAAGAAAATGATGTAGAATAGATTGAATTCTACTAAGGAGCCATCACTGGAATTATTCCAAATTGTTGCTTTCAATCCATTTGATTTATATCATGGGTGTGAAATGCATTTGGTCCTGCAGACCAGGTGAGAAGTGTGGGGCTGGTCTGTAAGCTAGACTGAACCCACAGACTGGCCTCATGTGCCAGATACAGTGCACAAAGGCAGTACAGTGTGGGCACTGCATATAGTGTATGTGCCAGTTCCACCCCCATGCACCTCATGCAGCACATCCTGCCCCAGCCCTGCATGCTGGATCTGGCTCACATGGCTGATCTGTGGGCTTGATCTGGACTGGCCCCAGATCCAGTGTGCGGGGCCAGTGTAGTGCAGCCTCTGATTGCAGTACTTTATCTGTGTGCCAGCCCTAGCATCCATGTCGGCTCCAGCCTGCACCAGTCTCTGCATACCATGTGCTATGAGCCAGGCCAGGGTCAGCACATACTGTATGTGGCACTCAAGGCCAGTCCAGGACTCACAGGCAGCACTGCAGGTCAGGTGATAGGTCTCCACAGGACAGATCTGGCTCTTGGGCTGTATCTTTGATACCCATGAATTATAATATCACTTGCTGTTATTTACATAATGGCAGACAAAAGGGTTACTGCCTCTTATGTTGACAGCCTGCATTAATTGAAGCCTGCCAGGTGTTTTTTGTGTGTGAATACTAAAAGAGGATGAAGCAAGACTCCTATTTGAACAACTTAGAACTGGATAGCTTTGTCTTCAGAAATTATTGATTTCCACAACTGTGTGGGACTGTCCAAAAGAAGGGAATTCATTCAGTGACATAAAATGGTATCCAGAGGAGTCAATAGATCCATAGACAATTACCAGGTGACACTGACAGTATTTTATTTCTGAAAATTACCTGGCCTGCAGTAAGTCCTCTATTTCTGAACAGATCAAAGGTCTGCTTGAATCTGGATGGTCTATCTAATTAATGTAGTTAGGGCACATCGATTTTTGTACCTAACAGCACACTACTTGCATCACATCCAACTATATCCAGGGGATTCTGCTTCCTGAATGACCAGGTGCCCATTATCAAATGGATCAACTGGAGATGATCCTTCAGCCTGAGTCTCAAAGATCATGAGCTGAATCCATAGCAACTTGAATTAACTTTCCTGATACTGTGCCTCCTTATTTCTGAATGGGTACATGTTGGGAAGCTGAGCCCTAGTTAACAAGGAGTGTGGGAATTTAATCAATATCTATTGAAATTTTCAGCAGGCTAATTCTATATTAGTAAAATAGCAGCAACTAAAGAGGTAGTTGAGTATGCCAGACTTAGCTTTTAATTTCTTCTCAATTGCTACAAGTCAGCCTTTTCAAGTGGAAAGCTGTTGTGTTATGTAAAATCAGTTGCCTACTTTGCCTATTCATTTAGTTTACAGTATGCTACCTATATGGCAAATTATAGTAGGACAAAAGTATGTTTACTAAAGCAGGACGTGAGCAAGCTTTGGATCTGAAGGATCTAGATCCATGGTTCTCAGTTTTTTTAGCCTCAAGGCACCCCTCAACTTTTCCCAAGTTTGTGGTGTCCCAGTTGCAAATTTTACAGTCTACAGTTTAAAAAAAATATGAGGTGGTGCCTTGAGGCTGCAAAGGTTGAGAACCACTGATCTAGGTAGTGTCAGGACCTCATCTAACTGTGCCCTTTCTACTGTCTGCCCCCTCTGCACTCCTAGTTTGTACCTAAGGGGCACTGGCAGCCCACATGCCATGTAGGCTGCTCCTGCAGGGTCTCACACAACTGCCCCTACAGCTACCCCCACCAGTCCCAGGAACATGGGTGCAGGAGCATGGGTGTAGTGAAAGGGAAAAGCCAGGCTACAAAGTGGGGCTTGGACCCCACATCTGCCCAGCTGTCTGCCTGCATCAGTGCACTCTATTAGGGCTGCTACAGCAATGTAGCATCAGTGGGCACAAACTATGATGCCGCAACTATGTTGCCGTGGCAAGGCATTCCCTTGCTATAGCATGTTGCTACAGTGATGTAGTGATTTAAAATAACCATGCATTGCTGGTATGATGCGGTATGGGTTGTTACTGCGATGTCATTTAGTACTTCCAAAAGAAGTAGCTGGGGAAGGTGCATGGGACAGAGGGAGAAGTGCTTTTACCTTCTCACATTGGCTGGGCATCATAGAACCCTTAATGAGACCTCAGGATGCCCTGGTTGTGAATCACTGCTCTAGATACATTTTCATTTCTGTGTTTTATGTATGATAATAGCATTTTAGATCAAAATCACTTGGCTGCATAAAGACATTCAGAGGTATTTGAGGGAAGTTAGATTGATACCTTTTAAGCTTGTGCTCTGGCACTCTTGGTTTCGGGCCTGCTATTGCCTGCTTGCCTCCTGCAGGGCTCGAGTGCTCCTGGACTCCTCAGGCTCTACTATAATATACCCCTCAGGTGCCCCTCTGTGGCTTCCTCATCACCCCTTTGCTAGCTATGACCCAGTCCACTGGTAGTATAATTAGGACAACAAAATGCAGCCCCCTGTTCCAAACACACACCAGCTCACTGGCTGCAACTAATGCTAACCCCTTGCTGGGTTATATTTCCTTGCAAGTCCTCCACCCTTCCTGCCCCACCTCTTCCTGTCAGGTGGCTCTGCCGTCATTCCCAAGGGTTTCCACTTAGGCTTGATGACTAGCTGCCTCCTTCTACTGGGATAAACTCAGCTGTCTGCAGTAATTCTCTCAAAGGACAGGAGCCCCAGGCTCCCTGTTACACATCCCATCACTAAATAATGTTTCCATATATTATTCAAACCTTATAAAGCATAATTCACGAACAGATAATGTGACAGCTGCTCACAGAGCCTTGAAACAAATGTCAGAACTAATACATGAAGTATCAATAAAAACATATTCTCCATGCTATAGCTCATACACTAGTCTATATTCACATGCAAATTATTAATGTTACCTGCAGCTGCATGTGCAGATTGAAGGAAGTTATACTTTAATCTTATGTGCTGAATGTTCATATACCAAATTGAAGCCTGAGGAAATTAAAGAATGTTTGTCCTCATTGTTCCATGTGTTATTTTGTGAAAAATAGAGGATCAGGGCCAATAATAACTTAATACAACATGTTCATAATTAAAATAAGTAGGGAAGGGGATATTAGTTTCCCTGGGAGGTTCTGGCATAGGAATCAGTCCTAAGGGTCTTGTTACATGTCACATTATGAGCTGCTCAAATGTTGACAGCTCTTAGTACTAGCTCAAGATTAGAGCACTAATACATTCAGGCCAGCAGGGGCCTAGAAGAATGGAATGTAACAATCCCTACTAGGCCTGTGCAAAGCAGCAACTATTCAATTCAGATGCAGCCAATTCAGAGGGACAGTGATTCAATTCAGTGATTCAAGTCATTGTCCCAATTCAATTCGTCTGATTTGGATTTGGAAATTCAGCACTGATTTGGAGATTTGGCCATAGACTATAATGGGAATCACTAAAACACCTATAACTTTGTCATATTTTTGCAGATTTGAATGAAAACAGCAGGGATGGTAGTCCCTTCTGAGGGCATGAAGCCTGCCAAGTTTCAAGGAGATAGGTTCAGAGTTTTCTGTGAAAGTGCACCTCAAACTGTTGAAAGCAAAAATTGTATCACTTGTGTGTGTTAAGGGGTGTAGGTTGTAGCTGTGTTGGTCTAAGGACGTTGATAGACAAGGTTCTTTGCGTCAATACAATATTTTTTATCACACCAACTGAATAGTTGGAGAAATATATCTTAGCAAGTTTTCAGGTTTAAAAACCCTTTGTCAGGCTGAGGAAGCATCTGCAGTTGGTGCATGTGCTCTTCCTGCTTCTTGGGGATGGGGACTTTAAAGCAAAAGGGAGTCTTTCCTTTTGGCATGCTCCTAGGCTGAGAAGGAACAAGGGCAAGTGGGTGCTGTCTCCTGAGATGCAGCAGCATTACCATGGTGATGAAGTGTTTCACGTCCTTGCCCTTGCTGTTATGCTTTCGGCAGGGCTGGCAGGTAGCATACCTGGGATCATCTGCCACCTCAAAATCATCCTACACTACACTATCCACCAGCTTCTGGGCTGAGGGTGGGGATCCTGTCTTATTCCCCTCCTCACCAGGCAGAGGCACAGTAACAGGAGGAGCTGAGCCACCTGACCCCACAACCTCTTCTGTAGTGCCTTCCAGAAGAGACCTTCCTCTAGGGGAACTTCGAGGAGTGTGAAGCACAAACTCAGATTCACCCTCCTGTGGCTACATGTTAGTGTACCATGAGCTGGGTACCATGGATCAGAGGCTCATGCTGGGGAGTGGCATGCCCTGGACTGGAATATCTTTAAACTGCTTAAAGAATGCTTAAAACTAGTTTTTCAGTCCTGATCCTCAAAGGAAACTTACAAAACACTTCCCAAAGACGAGCCTATGAACTCCACTTCATCATCCTCCTGGACAATAAAAATCATAGACTAAATATAGACATTGGATTTATGACAGATTATAACCTGCCTGACAGCTAACTTCCCAGGTACTTTGCCACTATTCATCCCACTTCTCTCCCCCACACCCAGCCTGTCTCTCACCCATTGACTCCTCAATCTACATTTTCACTGATTAGCTGTCTTTTATGCATACCAGCTCAGCCTCTGGCTTTTTTACTTTTCATTTCATCTGGGAAGAGCACAGATCAACTGCTGAAACTTTCTTAGTCTGATGAAAAGTTTTTGAACCTGAAAGCTTGCTTAATAATTATTCTCCAACTATTTAGTTGGTCTAATAAAAGATATCAGATTCACCCAAAGAACCTTGTCTGCCTATGTCCTCAGACCAACATGGCTACAAACTACACCCCTTAAACTAGTTTCAGGTTTTAACCTGTATGAACAATTTAGGAGTTAAGACATGGCTGGTCAATTATTTGGGCTGGTGGCCTACTTGAAATTTTGGTGAGTTCCTGAGAGCTGGTGGGTATGTTGCTGACCCTGCCTTAGCCCACTGTCATGGCTGTTTGTATCCCTGCCATGGGAAGCGGGCATGTTAGGAGATGACATTTTACCCTATCCTATCTAGCTCCAGGCCTCTTTAGCCCACACTCACTGCCAGGGGCACCAGCTGGATCAGGCAGGTGGGTAAGTGGGGTCTCCATGGACCCATGTGGGCATGGCACATTTAGCCAGGTGGATGAGATGGGGCTGAGAGTGGGTGTGGGGTGGCATCTAGGAGTGAGAGAGGCAGATGAGGCTGAGGCCAGGATCGCAGGGTGGTAACAGCATGGGCCCAGGGCCCAGGGCAGACCTACAATTCACTTCCCAAATGGGGACCCTGCCCACACATTCCATCTGGTACCACCTGTGGTGGGAGCAGGGACAACAGGTGTGGGCAGATGGGCCAAGGTGCCCAATCTGGGTCTGCTGGCAGTGGTGGAGGCACGCACAATGGCACCCAGAAGGAACCAACACTTTGGGAGCTGCTAGAAAGCCAAGTCCAGCCATCGTGCTGCCCCTGCCACCCAGCCTTATGGACTGCAGGTCCCAACTTGCCTGAGAGCTGCATGCGGGTATAGGGCAGGTTGCACTCTGTGCCAGGTAGCACCTTAGTACCTGGGGGTAGTAGAACTGGCTGCACATATCACAAACCAGGCTGCCCCACTGGTCCTGGGCCAGGTGAGTCCAAGGGACCCACCACAGGCCAGACAGAATCCCTTAGCAGGCTGGTTTTGCCCCAGGGGCCATATTTTGCCCACCCCTGAAATCCAGGAATCACCTAAATTTAATGTGTAGCAAAGCCCTACAACTCCTTTGATGTCCAGAAGAGCAGTCTGCAGTTCCTTCAGTCCAGCTGCTGAAAAGAGAGAGGGTTCTGTGGTTGTCAAGCAGGAGAATGTACTGGTTTAGCATAGGAAAAGAGAGGAAGGATCAAGCGACTCTTACATCCAAAGTCCTGCATAATGCAAGATCAGACAGGTGTTCATCAATATCATCTGTGATTGATTCATGTAATTTTCTGAAAGTGTCCCCTAGATTTTAACTCCATTATTTCTTACTGGGGGGAAGAGACTTCTTGGTTTTGACTATTGGACTGGGCTTTCAAAGTGTGAAGAATGAGAGGAAACAGGGCCTTTCTCTAGTCTCTCCTTATTCTGGAGGGAGAAGATCACAGAGGGCACCAGGATGTAAGGGAAGACATTTCTTTATCTCCTTTTTTTCCTGTAATAGCTGCCTCCTCCATCATGAAGAGAAATTATATCTATCTTGCTTCAGTGGATCCAAATCTTTGTGGGGTAAATGGATGGGCATAGAATCAGGAGGGATATGTTGAAATCTGAAGAAAATTAAAGCTCAGCAGTTTCCAGAGCAGTAAAAATGCAGCTGAGGACTAGAAACCACTTGAGAGGTAGAGCTGATTAGCTAGGGAGAATTGGCACTTGGAGGTTGCTATATTGCTTTGAGTTAAAGGAATAGGAAGTGGTATACCTGCTTTGTTTATGGTGCTTCACCCAAGCTAATTAACCCTGCCTTGCAATAGAGTTTATTAATATAGCTGTATTCACATAGTTAGGGGTATGCAAAATTAATTTGCCTGGGTGCCATGCTATGTGAATATGCCTAGGCTCCTTCCAATTGAAGAAAGAGCTTGTAATTATTTCCTGAACTAGAAGTGGCATAGCTGAATTTACATTGCACCTGACTTCATTGCTATCCTCTTATCTTCATCTTCTCAGTGGACATTTGATTCATGTTCTGGTTTAGTATCCATTTTTTTCAAATTCAGCTCAAAAGTTCCATCTCAATGTCTCTTTGGGAAGCAGGCAGAGCCCCAAAATTCAGGATTGTTCCAGAAGTTTCAGAATGATTGGTATCTTTTCTTGTCAAGTTATTACCCACCAGAATCTTGGGAAATAATCTATTCCTGCCGTTTCCCTTGCAATATAACCTGGACATAATTGTTCTGCCTTTTCCTATTCTATTAAAGTAAGAATAGTTGTGGGTAGTAGAGTACATGATCCTGATTTCCCTATGTGTTCTGTGACCCAGGGCCCTTGGTAACTTTTGCTCTTCTCTAGCTACTGTGATCTCTTAATGGCTTGAGCATTTCTTTCTACAGCAACTGATTTTTCACCACTTGTATCCAATTTGCTTCTTTCATGAGAGAGAGCATGTGAAAGTCTTTCAGATACCACAGTAGCAAGATTTACTGCTCTTCAGGGATATTTTCTGAGGTTCCTAAAGCTGCATAAATTTTATTTTCTTATTAGAACTAGACTTGGCTACTACTAACTCTAACTAGCTCTTATTTGCAAAATAGGAATTAGAGATTCAAGGAAACATTGAAACACTACATTCAGAAATACTCTAATTTATAATGTCTCTTTGAAGTGACACAGATTTCAGTTTTCCATGGGATCTATTATGTTGCTTGGGTTCCCACCCTTCCCACTTCATTATCTACACATCATCTCCTGGTCAGGTTTATTCCTAGTGTGATGTTACTAAAACCATTGATTCATTCCATAACTGAGCAACCTTGGTCCTGACTTCTTTCCATTTACAGTTATGACATTTCTTCCTAAAGAAAATAGCAGCTAAAATGTTTATGGATATGTCAGAAACAAACATTTTTTTAATGTTCACAACTTATTGTTCTATTTTTTTTCTGCCTTTCTTGCCCTCAGCCATTTTGGACCATTTCCCCCCTGAGGCTTTTACAGTGTATCCTTGCGAGGATAAGCTCTAATGTAAGGTTACTTTAAAAAAGTCTGTAAAATTAATTAACGAATTAACGAGCTTCGTTTAGCCTATTCATTTCTTAATTGTTTTTTGCCATATAATGTGTGTGGTTTGTTCTCCTGAAAGCAAAAGACTAATCACACTGAGTAGACAAGGCCTAATTCAAGTTTCCAGGCATCGCTTGACCAATGTTCTTTTGCAAACCCCCTGCTATTCCAATCATATGTCTCTCTTTCGAAAAGAAGCTGCATCTGTAGTTGTGTCAGATTACATAGTGGTTTTGCGACAGGACAAGCCAATAGGCTGAGTCAACTACATTCATTCTTTCTTACAATTTAAACCAGGATTTAAACCTAGACTCATTGTGCCACCTACCTCCTGAACTACCTCCTGAACTTTGTTTCTTATTACAAAGTCTTCTAAATGTGGATGGCAGAATATTCTCACCAGCATCTAGAAATACTTCTTAACAAAACTGATATAATATCTGAAATGGTCCATAGTTGTGGACTAGGAAGAATGTGTGGGTTTAGCACAGGATGAGAGAGAAACAATAATAAAGGTGAAATACAATGATCACGAATTTTAGTGTGAGATGCATCTTAAATACCATTTTCACCAAAACTGCCATTTACTCCCTTTTCTCATGCAGGTTTTCCCTTAAATGCAGGTTCCCCCTTAATTTTGGTCCATCCTCTTTATGTTTTAATACTATTTTTTTTTTAAAAAGGAAAGATAGGGAACATGTTATTGTATTAAAAAGTATCAGAATGTTAGGTGAGTGCTTATATTTATCACACACACTATAAATGTTTACTTTTATTCAGTAGGTACATTTTAGAAGAGCTAAACCCATGTATGTTTTATGACTTCATTTGACTGCCTTCCCCTGTAAGTGAAAGACTTATATAACAAAGTATACTCTGTTACACTGATCTGAAGTTACCCAGTACTTTGTAGAACTTTGACATGCTCTGTAATAAATGATCTTCATGTTTAAAATCCCAGGGCTGTCCAGGGATTAGAAACTATGCTCCTAATTTTATTCAAGTCTCTCTGACTCAGTGCTGAACCAATATCACAGCAGGTGTTGGTGGGGTTGCACAATGCTGCTTGATAAAACGTAGGTCCTAACGACTGTTATAAATAAGTTTGTCATGTGCTATATCCATTGAATTTTTATCAAGAGTATCATGTATTAGATCCATTCCTAGCCAAATGCAGATAATTAAAGTCTACCCTCATATATCTCCACTTTAATTTTATCTGGATATGCTTTCCTTCTTCAGATTACATCTTAAACTGTTACATAGTGTTGCTGTATACTAATAAATGGCTGTGACATTCTACCACAGAGATGACAGTCATGGTTAATGCAATTTACTGTTTCTCTATGGTAGTTTAAATTTGTAAAGCACTTAAATCACATATTTATTTTACACAGTGGCATCTAAACTACATTATATATGTATGTATGTATGTATGTATGTATATATATATACCTGTGCAATAGTGAATGCATCATCATTTATTACAGTAACTCTCAACAGTCCTTATCAAGGTTAGTGCATTGTGCTGTAAAATAATCGTTACTGCCCTCAGGAACTTACAGCCAAAGATATTCTTCATATCTTATATTAGCATCTTGCCCTCCTATGAATTGTATCAACATACATTTAACATGACTGATTTAGAAGTTGAGTGGAGAACTGATTTTACAGCTAGTATAATAGACATCTTTTTTGAGTTATTGTACACTTTAAATTTTATCATATATTTTTATTTATGTTTTTTATAGTCAAGTATTAGGGTGTCATTTTAGAGTGCTTACTGGAAAATGTCAGTTCTGTTATGATGATCTCCTGTCACTTTGAAATCTTCCAACCATAAAGACATTTCAGTACTTCATGCTCTGGAAGGGGTTCTGGCTCCCTGTTTTGACCTTCTAAGGCACTACTCTGAACCTTTGTTGTTTGTATACAAAGGCTGAAATGTAATACCTTGTCAATTGGGCAGACAGTCAACTTTCTGGAGAAGAGTGCCTTTGTGTGGTGGAAACCTTGTCTGAGACACCATACAGAATCAAGCCTCCCTCTCTGGAAGGTATCAAGTTCCTGTCTTTTGTGAATTAAACATGGGAAAGGACTGTGACCCTCACTCACCAGAAAGTTATACTTACATGCATGGATACAGGTTGTGTCTTCTAATGGCGTGCTTTGATTTTGGTGTCACCACTGCCACCCTCCAGTCTAGGTTTGCTGCTCTTTCTACAGAATTTCATGACTCATGAGGAGTTTACAAGTAAATGAGACTAACAAGGGGGGAAATCAAACAAAGGATCAAACTGGTGTTCTATACAGGAAACTCTCGCTATTCGCTGGTTCGGCATTTCTGGTTTCAAAAATTCACAAATGCTGAACCCACATTTTAAATACACTTAAAGAATCTCCTCAGGAGCTCTGCGCTTGCTGCCACCATGTTACTGCCACCACCGCCGCACTCCCACCACCACTGGCACATTCCTGCCATTGCCAGAGCAGCCTTGCTCCCCTCCAGCCACTGGGGGCACTCTGTTAATGAACACAGATGGCGTTCCTGAATGCATTGCCTTATTCACAGATTTCACCATTCACAGGGATATGAGAATGTATCCCCCATGAACGGTGAGAGTTGTCTGTATTTCAGTCATTTATTTCTCATTTCAGGGAGTCATGTCACATGACTGCTAAACTTGAAGGTTGGGAAGTATGGATTGCAGTCACAATGCATATGTGTACATTTAATAAGTAAGCAAATCTTTGGGCTGTTTATTGTAGTTCAGATCTAAAAAAGTATTTTTTAATTATGTGAATACTGCTTGCAAAAATCTTTTATAATGAGACTTATTTTAGAAATTCTATATCCATAGAATATATCCTGTGAAGTAAAGACTTTAAACAGCTTTGTGGATGAAGCTTAACCATTAAGGAGGGAAGTTGTTTAAGGTTCAGAGATCAGTTTGGTATCTAAGATATTTCAATACTTGGTCTTCAGCCTGAAGCTACTAGTCATTTTAAATAGGTTGGAGTCTTGTGGAAACAATATTAGTAGGATATTGTCCCTCTGAGTACGAATTCCATGTTTTCAAACTTTTGCATAGGGTGTCAGACACGTGACTCCAACTAACCAAGAATCCCACATATATTTTAGTCATTGTTGCCTACTTGGAAAACAGTGAACAGATGTAGGTATGAATCATCATATCTTTACAAAATAAATTACTATGTTTACATACACATCTTCTCTTGTTGAATTTAGAAGTATGCAACTGTTTACCCTGTCTTAAACAGTAAAAATGACATTGCTGGCACAGTTGTATCTGGTGTGTTAAGCAAAATAGTCAGATTGACACAAATATTTCCTGACATAATGTACGTTTTTATCAAGTTGAAGTCACAAGCAACTCTGCCACACATTTCTTGTAGAGATTTTCATAAAAGATAGGGAAAATTGTTCACTTGCCAAATTCCTTTCCATTTGAGCTCCAGGGACATGAGAGAGATTAAGTTGAAACATGAGCCCACAACTTCATTTTGTATAATTTTGTTTCATTTGGATGTTGTGGTTTCAGTAAGTAGATGATTCACATGATCTAAATGCCACAATTATGGGTGTAGTGCAAGTATGGATAAAATAAATATATTTTATTTGTGCTGATTTTTTTTTTTATATTACTAGATGACACACGACTTCCTTTTATACTGCACTGTAAGTTTAACCTGATGTCTAATTGTACAGTGAAAAATATATCTCAAGAAAGTCTTATGAGTTTTTGGTACAAGCTGTTTAAAAACATTTAGGGCAGTGTAGTGGAAACAATATAAAATGCATTTTGTTTGTTTTTTAAAAACATTATTAGATATTGGTTTATATCATGGTTCCTTATCTTAAATATATCACCTGCACAGCCACTATAATTTTTGGAATTTGAACCATCAATGAATAATCCAAACATATTCTGTTTATCCCATGGATGACAGTCCAAAATAATGCATAAATAAATAAAACCCATACGATTCTAACTAACCATAATATTTGAAAACAGTATGTGTTCAATTGTCTAAGTCAATATAATTTTTTTTCAGAAAGCCCAGGGCATTTGTTTTTAAATGAAACTTGGTAAATGGGAAGATGTTGTGTTAGAAGTTGATTTCCTCATCATCTTTTGCACAGGTTTAGAAACAGAGTTCTCTCCTCCAGAAGAAAGGACAGGGCAGAGATAAAGGCCTTCTACCATGAATGGGTAATAGACTGTCATATGAGCATGGATTTCTTTCAAATACTAGAATAACATGGTGGTGTACCTCACGGCAATGAAGACATGGTTAGGGAAATTACTACATATGATGTGGAAGCAAAATGTAGATATACTTACTGCCAGAAAATCATGAATCAAAGATAATCTCCATCCCAGAACATTAAACGAATTGTCATGTAAAGTTAGCAAAACATTTAGCACTGATCTTCAATGAATCTGTCAACTTGGGGATAGTATCCCATGAATAAAAAGTAGTAAATGTAATATCTATTTTTTAAAAAGGGAGACCACAGACATATGAGACGCTTACTACAGTTGCCTAATTAGCTCCAGTAAACCATTACTGGTCTATACATGCAGAGTTATTAGGCTGGAATAAACTAATTAACTCCTCCATAGGTTAGTACTGTCAGGTATAAGTAATATTCTACAGTGGTCTAGATATTTAGTAGTCTTGGTATTGGAACTCATGAAATTTGCCAGTGGCATTAAGATGGGGGAGGAAGGGGAGGGTTAGGGCTAGGGGGGTATTTCCAATAAACAAGAGAATGGATTGTGGTATAGAAAAATGTAGATGTTCTTGTTGCATGGAGTATTAGGAATAGTTTGAAGTTTAATGATATAAAATAAAAAGTCCTGAACTTATGGAATAATAAAGAAGTTTGAATATAAGCTGGGATTTTATAGACTAGAGCCAATTGGGGAAAAGAGACACTTGAGTATATTGGTTAATTATAGGATTACCAGTGTGGTACAACTGTGGAAAAGGCCAATGCAATTTCCTGGTATCTTAGACAGAGACAAGAAATATTAGCATCATTGTACAATGTATTAATAAGATCCCATTTAGAATATTGTATGTGGTTCTGATCATTAGTATGAAAAAGAAAATCAGACTAGATGTAGAGAAGGGCTACCTAGAGTGTTAAGGGAATAGAGACCTTACCTTATGAAAGAAGGTGCTTAGATGGCTTAGTTTAACAAAACAAAGACTGAGAAAAAGTATTATCATTTTTTAATAATACATTTATAAGGTTAATAATCGGAAAAAAGGCTGTGAACAAGTATTTGCCACACCTAGTCTAGGTTTAGGCAACTTTCTTTAAACTGCCTAAATCTGGACCAAGAACAGTATGGGCAGCCTAAGATAAGTAACTTAGGATGAGGAAGAGGGTCTGGGGAATTGGGTAAGGGGGTGTGGGGAGAATGGGACTGGCAAGTCCATAGGTGGGGAAAGTGGGCCTGTGAGGGTGGAGGATTGACAAGTCTATGAGCTGGTGTATCTACAGGGGCATTCCAGTCAGGGAGGGTGTTAAAGGATTAAAATTGGCTGGTCAGAATTTGATGAGTAAGAAACCACAACCCTAGAGCTGTAGCCTTTCCAAACCTGTGTCTGTGCTACACATTCAGGTTAACTCTTTCTTGATCTAAGTTAATGCACCTCCCGTGGTTTACTAATTTAGATCAGATGTATAGGTTTTTTTTGGCTGAATTAAATCCTCCAAATGCCTGCATGAGTGGACATTTAGATCAACCTAACCCTGGTGACATCAAACTTAATGTAATGCTTGTGTGTACCCAAAATTTTGAAGGCTAAAAATCCATATTGGCTCAAATTCACTGTGAACAAATTTAGACAAGAAATTTACTATCAAACAAGAGAAGACTTGAAATGGTCCTGTCAGCAAAATACTGAGGACAAAAGACATGAATCAATTTAAGAACAAATTACTTTAGTAAAGGGATAATATGATTGGATAGGGCGTTCTTTGTTCAGAAACCAGTTTGTGTGTCCTGTGGCATCGTGTGTTTTCAATCTTCTCATTATGCTTCAGGACTTTTGCTAGTTGACCATCAGGGCTAGGGAGGATGTTTCACCCATTGTAGATGCTAATGGCTTCTGAGTGTTTCCCATGCTCCTTTGTCTGAAATTCTGGGACACTGACCGAAATTCAAGATGGAGTGTTTTGACTTAGGTTTGCTGCTGTAGTTAGAAAATTGAGGGGTTCCTGGCCAGGAGGTCTTATTTTTCCACACAGTTGCTATATTTGGGATCAGGATAGAAGAATTCTCTTAGGACAGACTGCCAAGCACTTGTTAGTTTTTGCCTTTCTTTGTAGCAGAAGCATGGTCCTCTTCTTAGGATCCTCCAAGCTATTGCAGTGGCAGGACACTGGCAGTACCCTTTACCTACGGCATGTTAAAGGATGTTCTGGTTTTTGTGCCTGGTTAGTTGTGCCTGAAGATCTGAAGTGATGATTTTGGGAAAACTTTGGGTAAAGGGCTGATAATGGAGACTAGATTAAGTGGACCAGGATGTCCCTTCCAGTCTTATGTTTCTATTAGTTCAGGCAAAAAGGCTTATGTTTTAAGATCCAGAAGTCCTGAATTTAATACATCTACCAGCAACCTTTCAAAAAAGAGAGGAAAGAGGACCCAGGAAACTATAGGCCTGTCAGCCTTACCTCAGTCCTGGGGAATCTCTTTGAGAAAATTATCCAGGAGCACATCTGCAAGGGACCAGCAGAAGAGATTATGCTTAGGGGCAATCAACATGGGTTCATTAGAGGCAGGTCCTGTCAGACCAACCTGGAGGCCTTCTATGACCAGATTACAAAAGTCTTGGACACAGGTGTCACGGTGGACGTAGTCTTTCTGGACTTTTAGGAAGGCCTTCAACACTGTCTCTCACCGCATCCCCATTAAAAAATTATGTGACTGTGGTGTCGACACCTACACATTCAGATGGGTCACTATTTGGCTGGAGGGTCGCACCCAGAGTGTGGTGGTGGACAGGTCATTTTCAACCTGGAAGGATGTGGGCATTGGGGTCTCACAGGGCTCAGTCCTTGGGCCTGCACTGTTCAATATCTTCATCAGTGACTTGGATGAGGGGGTGAAAAGTGCCTTGTTCAAGTGCACAGATGACACTAAGATGTGGGGAGAAGTAAGCATGCTAGAAGAGAAGGACAGGCTACAACTAGATCGGGACAGGTTACAGAGGTGGGCGGATGAGAATAGCATGCAGCATACCTACAGGCTGAGGAATTCCCGTCTCATCGGCACAGAGGCAGAAAAGGATCTTGGAGTTGCTATTGATTCCAAGATGAACATGGGCCACCAGTGAGGGGAAGTGGAAAGCTAACTGCACCTTGTCATGTATTCATAGATACATCACGATCAGGTCCAAGGAGGTGATCCTCCCCCTCTATGCGACATTGGTCAGGCTGCAGTTGGAGTACTGTGTCTAGTTCTTGGTGCCACACTTCAGGAGTGATGTGGATAGAATTGAGACGGTCCAGAGGAGGGCCACTCGCATGATCAGGGGGCAATGGGGTAGGCTCAGTGAGGAGAGGCTATGGGACCTGAACGTGTTCAGCCTCCGTAAGAGAAGGCTGAGAGGCGATCTGGTGGCTGCCTACAAACTTGCCAAGGGGGACCAGCAGGCAATGGGAGAGTCCCTGCTCCCCCCAGCACTACCAGGAGTTACAAGGAATAACGGCCATAAGTTGACAGAGTAGATTCAGGCTGGGCATCAGGAGACACTACTTCCCTGTCAGGGTGGCTAGGAGCTGGAACCAACTTCCAAGGGAGGTAGTGCTTGCCCTTACCCCGGGGGTCTTCAGAAGGAGGCTAGACAGTCACCTAGCCAGGGTTGTTTGACCCCAGCATCCTTTTCTGCCCATGGCAGGGGGTTGGATATGATCATCTGCCTAGGTCCCTTCTGACCATACCAACTCTGAAACCTACCTGTAGTGTCTGTTACATAGATTTAAAGAAATGAATCCCTTGACAGCCTACAGTCCTGCAATGGGTCCTTCTTCCTGAAGTTTAATTTACTTTACTGTCTTTAGTTTGTTAGAGTATAAGTATCCTGTAATCAAAGGAGTTGTATTTTCTTCCTGTATCACCCAGAATGTTGTAGGTAGCCTATATATATTGATACATATCTCTCCTAGAATGAAGTTTTGCTATTTTGCCTGAAATATGATCATTGAGTACTAAGTATCAATGGGAATATTGTGCCTCACCCTTTATAGTCTTAAGCCTTTAGTAAATAACAGGAGGTATGTCATCTGAGTTCTGCCTAGACCTATCTGAGTGTGGCTACATGAACAAGTTGCAATGAATGGGTGTGAACTTAGGGTGGAATTTTCCTTTGCAGCATTTAAAATGCCATCTTTTTAGCTTTCAAAAATGAAACTTACCCAGAGGGAGCAATTCCCTTTCCCAGGTGGTATGGATTTGTTAATTGGCACATAAGGCATTTATACACACAACTTTTTGTGCCATGATGTGTCAGAGATCTGCTGCTTTAGAGCAGACTCAATTAATCAAGTGTGCTCCACACACGAGCTGACATGCACTTCAGTGTGCTGCGTGCAGTTGTATAAGCGGTGAAATGTACATCAGCACACAAAAAATGGTGGCAGTTTGCTTTTGAACGAAAGCACCTTCTATGCATTTTAGTTCAAAAGCATGCTGTCCTTATTTTCTCAGCACTAATGCACATTTCACCACTTATACAATTACAAGCAATGTAGCGCTGGGTGCTTTTCAAAGTACCCAGTGCTGCAGAGCTTCCATGTGTAAAAATGCCCATATAGACTGTACATGTGTGGTAGACACTGGCTGTACACATATGTGTCCATATATGTACAATTGTTATGGGCATAAATTCCAAAACAGTGGATGGCCAGAAACACGTGGCTAATAGGCGCTAGATTCAGGAGGAAAAGGAGAGGCTCTCCTATGTTTCAGTCCGAACAGCTGTGTGGTTGGGCCTGGCCCAGGAAACCAAACATATGCTTTATAGGCCCCTTCTTACCTAAAGGAGGTTGAAAACTGTGTCTCTTACTACCCATGATAGTGTTGTGTGGCAGATTATAGTCTGTCCACTGCTTTTTATACTTCTGGCTTTCTGTTGCGGGAGCCATGAATAATCAGATTCAAAGAAACGTCTATGGTAGTTAGAGTACAGTTCTGGGAAGTAGGAGAAGTAGATTCAAACTCATTGTGGGTAAAGAGACGTAGGACCTGAGTCTCTGACTTTTGGGCAAGTACCCTAAATTACCCACTTTATCCTGCAGTCATTTTTTCCAAGGTGTGAAAAGATATGTGCATGTTAAAAGCGCTTCACAGAATCAAAATGTAACTGGGGGCCAAAAATGGCCAGTTAGAAAACTGATGCTTTGATGTATAAAGGGAAATAGAATTCCATCGTTAGTGTGTTATCTACTCTGAGAACTATCTGCAAGTCATGTTCATACCATCTGGTAAATGCAAGGCAGCTTGGCCCATTTTCATTGAGTGATAAGCTATCTCAAATTTACAGTGGGATGCGTGTGTACATAATGGGTAGTTTCCACAGAGAAGCTAACATACTGAAAGTTCATTGTAGTTTATGGTAACTTCTTTGTGTAGCCATAATCTAATACAATTTTATGACACCGATAATAACATGTAACAACAATCGCATCTAATACACAGTGAAGAAATCAGATTGAAACAAACACAAGACAGCAGCACTAATCAACTGAAATAATATTTGAAATGTACAGGATTCGGGGCTGTATGTGGCATGCACATTACAAAATGAGAAAAATATAGACATCTATACCACAGTTAGAAATAAAAATCTATAGATAAACTATATTATTTAGGTTTAGGACAGTCATTTTGAAAATGACATGTTATTTTCACAGGACCTATACCATCACTTCTTATTAGATACCTATATTTATATATCATTTACAGTAGAATCTAGTTAATCCACACTTTGTTAAACTGGGTACCTTGTAATCCTCATGAAAACTGGCAGCCTCTTACCAACTATCAATAAAAATTTAATAGCTAATGCTGTGGTTAGGTCTCACATCACTAAGCTGTCATTATTTTTATAAAACAGTGTAGATCACACTTACTAATTTGCTAAGGATTGCTACTACAAATAACTAAACTAAATGCCATCTGACAAAATTAATTTGTATTCTGATATCTAGGATTTTTATTTTTCAGTTACTAAAAAGTAGTCATGTAGAGTGGAGTCTGTTATTTTATTTCTGGAATTTAGCAAGAATAGAGATACAGAAATGTAGCTGCTTACCACGAGAGTTTTGTAGGTGAAGTACATAGGAAAAGTACTTAATTTAGAATTGTCACTGTGAAACTAATTTGTAAATTTGCCATTTCTACCAACATATTCTTCTGCTAAGATAAGCATAAGAATCTCCCTGTCCCCCAACTCCCTCAACATAGATACACACATAATATAATATAATATAATATAATATAATAGTCTATGTGGTAAATTTTGGTACCATTTCTCATCTTGCTATCAATCCCACTGAAGTCAATTTATCTATTCCTGGAACAAGATGCGACCTGTGGCAAGTGAAGGAATCGGAATCCCACTCTAAATGTGTAAGGACCTCATTCTGTCAGCCACTGAAGCTCAATCAGTATAATAGAATAGGAGATCCTGGGGGATATTCTGACCGTTAATGGATCCAGTTACCCTATATTTGCAGGTGACTTCTTGAAGAACATCCATGTTGCCTTCTGAGTCTCAAGTACATAACTATTTTTAAAGAGTACATTTAAGAGTTGACAAAGTAGCTATAAAACAACACACAAGGCCAAAGTAGAGGTATATAATAACACACAGCCAAAAGAGAAATTAGAGAGTTGTAAGTGTGTGTGTCCTCTGAAGTACATAGTGTTTTGCTTTATTTTCCTTCCACTCCTATCACAGCTTTTGGGTATCTTCAAATACTGCTATGTTAATTCAAAAACATTGAGCAAAAGAGAACCAGAATAAATCACCTTCCTTACTAGTAGAGCTTTAAATATCAGCTTAATTGGTGCAGGGACAGGCCTTCTCAAGTGTAAAGTCTGTATTTTGTTTAATTTGATTGCCAGTTTCTGCCTGCTGCTTCTGACTTATGGCTTGTTTCTCTTCTCTTATTTCTCTCAACAGAAAGCTGACCTTGCAGTTGCTCCTCTGGCCATTACGTATGTTCGAGAGAAGGTCATCGACTTCTCCAAGCCCTTTATGACTCTTGGAATAAGTATTTTGTACCGCAAGCCCAATGGTACAAACCCGGGCGTCTTCTCCTTCCTGAATCCTCTCTCCCCTGATATCTGGATGTATATTCTGCTGGCTTACTTGGGTGTCAGTTGTGTGCTCTTTGTCATAGCCAGGTAACATGTCAACTTTTGTGATTTTTTTGGCAATTGTTATCTTTTTTTTCCTCACTAATAATTGTCAAAAGTCACAAATTTTTTTCTTACTTTCATACTCTCATATTTCACTTTGTGATATACAGAAGAATAATGAATTATTAGGGTTCTTACAATTCTTTACAAAGTATAACATTGCTCTTCTAACTCTAGCGTGCTGATTTTGTCACCAAGTAGTCAGTATGCCAGGTGACACTTGCTTTTTATTTACAAACTGAAAGACATTTGCAAGTCCTGTGAAATGTCTTTTCCTCTTTCTATGTGTTTCCTTTACATAGAAAATGATAGTTGTACTGTTTTTATATGATTTAGTTTGGTATTAAAGTTAAGTTAATCACTTTACTGCCTACAGCAAGGTTTAACCCTAACTGCTCAAATTAGGCCTTTAAGTGTAAGAAATATTAGCTTACTCAAGGTAGTTTGTATTCTCAGGAAGAAAGCAGTGGAATAATTTGTTTAAAAATTTTTACCAGGTAAATGCCCTGAAGTACAACATCTAATTTAAAATGCCAGTCTGGGATGCATTTGAAAGTATACTTAGCTGGGCTTGCTAGGGTCAAGGGCCTCAAAGCTGCAATTATAAAATCAGAATGCAATCTAATACATAGTGCTTTCTTGATCTTTAATCATGTTATTTCCCATTTTCTTCGGTATTGTGTTCTCTCTCTGTTAATCTCAACAGCTCCAATAATGGTTCTGGGAAATGGGTGGATGTGGCGATGCTGCCCTCCCACTCTTCTCTTAGGTGCACCTTATAACTCCCATTGTCAGAAAATCCCATTGTATGTTACGCTTTCATTGCAAAGAACTGGAATTAACCCCATATGCTCACAGAAAAGCACCTTATACCTTGTAACTTTGACTCCTGCTGTGATTACAAAAAATTACAGTCCATTAGAGAAACCAGTAATATCACGTTCTGTAACATCATTTACAGACTTCTTCTGCCTTGGTAATCATTTTTAAATCAATTTATGAATAAAAATGTTTAAATAGATGGCTTTATCCATATGATTGCCTAGATTTTCCTAAAACCATTCATCTTCTGCAATTATTTGTATAGCATCTTTTTGTACAGAGAACAAAAATCTCATCAGTAAGAAGGTTTTTATAATTTTAGTTTTGGTGCACAGGTGGGCCTCCACAATCTTTTTTTCTCCTTGTCTCTATGCCCTTTTTATGCTCGAGTTCATATCAAAGTTCTCTCTCTTCCTTTGATACTATCAGTTTCTTTTGTAGAGGTTGTATCTGTTCTCTGACAGATAGAAAGGTAGTAATTGTGGATGCTGCTGATGCTTCATAAGTAATTCAGCAACAGCTACTGAAATCATATAGATGACACAATGAAATACTTGTTCCATTTTGTAAAGAATAACTTTACTTAAGTGCCTTCTTTAAAAGGCTGTTTTAAACCACCAATCACTTACATTAGTATTTTCTGAAGGCACAAGAGACCTTGGTGGATTATATAAACAGACAGTAGCCTTATTTCTGAGGGAGTCCTTTTATAGAGATAGGTGTGAACACACTATATATTATAGTTTAGTATATGTGCACAAACAGTATATTGGGAGGAGGAACTTTTCATGCAAAATATTTTATGTATAGGTCCAAAAACCCTCACTTTGCCCCACGAGGACTTTTTTCAGTGTAATGCACAATCCTTTAGGCAATCATCTCCCATTAATTTTATTATGAACCATGTGGCTGAATTCTTACCACTCTGAAAATATGTCCTACTATATCGTATTGGAAAAATGCATTTTCTGAATCTACAGACACATTATTATTTTTTCAGAAACTTTTTTTATTATGCTATTCAGTTATTTTATCTCAGTCACTGAACTGGGGAGAATGTTTATTACCAAACAGAAACACCACATAGTAAAGTATTATTGCTGAACTTTTTTTCATGTGTTTGTTTCTGGACTGGCACTATAAAATCCTGATGTACTTGAAAGCATTATCTTTGTCATAAAATAGTATAAAAATATACAGCACTGACTAGAAGGTTGTTTACAGGTAGGGTTTTGCGTAAAATATCTGTTTATATCCAAGTTTACTTCAGTCTTCAGAACTAGAGGTAAAATTTCAGCATCTGCTAACTTGCTAACTCAAATATCAGTACAAATCAAAGATGTAGGCAAGTGTAAGAAAAGATACTTTTCTCTTCAAACAGTAAACCTGTTGTGTTTTAACAATAGATATATGTCCTAGCATTCCTAACCCAGTCATTTACACAGGGAAATATATCTACATGATAATTTCTTGACAGTAGTAAAGATAGCACACTGTAAATTACAAAGAAATAAAACAGTGGATTTACAAAAGTAATGTTCTCCTGTTTACATTGTAGGACACATATTGTACCTGACATATTATAGTGACACAATACAGCATACATTATGGAATGTGTGTTTTCATTATCATATACAGTACAGTGTTAGGTGATGTTTTATTTAATATATAGAATTTACGTGAACCACGTACATTTCAGTCATCAAAGTCAGGGCCTATATGGTACCAAATTACTAGGTTCCATCTAGATTCTCTTTGTAAAAAAAAAATATATATATATTTGGTTTCATAGCAACCCAACTGTAATGAATGCTTGAGTCCCAGTATTTTATAATAATTGTGTGTTTCACAATAAGGTATGTGAATGTTGTTTGAAGCAGTGTGTAGAGATTAGTATATCTTTCATGGTAAAACACAGGTAATTACAGCTCATTAAACATCTCGCTGTGAATCATTATTTGTTAGTTTTAGTCCTTTTTTTGTTTGTAAACTTTTTTATGAACAGGTCATGATTTTATTTTTTTTTTTAATTCATAAATACTCAAATAGGCTTTATATTGCTTGCCAACTTGAAGAACTTTCATGCACTTTTTCAATACATACCTATTTAACATACTACGTTTGAAACTCACTATCCAAAGGGGGTCACTCAGGGCATGTGATATATATTATTTTCTCTGGTTGGATGACACAGCTTTAATTAATAGATGGGAAAAAGCAATATAGGATTTGAGTGTCTTGGGAAGTGGATAAGTAAAAAGTGACAAAGATAAATCCTAGGAATTTTTCAGTCTGTACCTGTCCTCTTTTTTCATAACAAAGAATAGTATAGCTTGTAGCATATATGTTATCCAGACTTCAATAACTGTGCCACATATTTTATTCACAGGACCAAAACCCATATTTACCAGCTACCTAGCAAACCTTTTTGTCTGAATTCTCTCTGTCATAATCACAACAAATAACTTTGTGTGTGCAAACATACAGATGCAGCTTCATAAAAGTCCCCAAATACTCATTTTGAAAGCTGAATAAAACCGTTTTTCTTTCTAATGCCATTGATAGCAACTTCATAGTAGCTTACCCTGGTTTTCTTTAACTTCTCAGAGCAGGATCCTGCTTTCCCTACTTTCCCTGTTTTTTAGTCCTATCTTCTTCTTCTCTCCCAGAAAAAAACCTATCTTATCCGTTGGCTTTGTTATTTCTTAGATTGTTCAAGAGCTTGCATAAATGAAGAAAATAATTCTCATTGATGTTGAAGCACTTAACCAGCTCTTCATGCCATCATCACTAGCTCTTGTTTCCTGTCTATCTGAGAGAAAATGTCCCACACATCTGCTGCATAAAAATACAGTAAGAAACTTCTCCAAATGATCAGTTAGAACAATACACTGTATTTTAATTGGCATTTAAATAAGGCAATTAACCCTCCCCTCCACTTTAATATTGCTGTGAACATCTTGTATCTCCAGATACATAAATGAGGCTATGGAAAATATGACCTTATTTTTTCACTGCCCTATATCATTCATTCCCTTAATAATAAATCATTTTGTACATTTAACATTATTATAAACCAGTATATTTTTATAGAATGACAAAATAATAATAATAATTTTATTGTGCAACTATTAGCTTTAACTCCTAGTTCTAGAGTCCACATAATTTGTGTTAGATGTCTTATTGGGATGTCTGAAAACCATATAATTTGAAGGTTCTATTATCTTTGATGGGGGGCCATAGCAGACAGTACACTTCTCTTGAATAGCAATTAGTGATAGCTTGGTTATCTCAGTCACTGTGGCTATTGAATCTGAATAAGTGAAAAACTTTGTCTCTTTCTTGCCCCTTCCTTTCTGACAGCTCATCACTGGTTACCTGGTGACCTTGACACTGAAATTACTTAATTTCTTTGAGTTTGAAGATCACCTGCCAACTCTGGTGGCAACTATAATGGGTTTCTGACAGTACCTGGCTATCTGTGTCTTCATTTGATACAAATGATATTTCATTCGATTCAAATCACACTATCTTCTCAAAACTGTGCTTGTTTTTTATTCTGGGGGTGGAGGTGATCAGTATTCTTGCTTAATTTTGAATTGAGGGATGATTAAGAAGAACCAGAAGATTCCAGTAAAATATTTTCCAATTTTATATATAGCCTTTTCTACTGAACAAGTGGCCTTTTCATTGACTAGCATTTCTCTAACTAGTCATATCCAGGGAGATTTCTTGCCTCCTGGGTATGTAAACTTGTTCTGAGTTTTCTAATTACCTACTCCTTATTGCATGTTTTCCTTAGAAATCCTATATGCACTTTTGTCTGCATTCTTTCAATTAGTGTCTATAAAGCAGTTGTTGCCTTGTTTATTCCCTGCAAAGTCTGGTAAGTTATCTGAAGATTGAATGAAGATTGCCCATACAACAGGGAATGTGGAGAATAACCCATTTCACTCTTCATACAGTAAAAAACATATGCTACTTGGCTTAAGTGTTTTTTCCAGATGGACTCTTGTTCCTCACTCTATCAATAATGTTTTGTTACCTGTCCAAATAGATTTTCTCCTGAGTGGCAAGCTGTGGTATGACAGTTTTGTAGTCCACAATCAGCGTGGTCTCCCATACAGTTCATTCTTAAATTATATAACTAGGCAGCTTTTTCAGGAAATCTATACTGAAAGTTAAAATCTCTGGATAGTCATTGGCAGCTTACTGGAAGTTAGTAATTCTCTGAAAATTTAGTAAAGGGACCAGCTATCTTTAACATACATTAATTGTTCTGTTGGCTAATATTTAAGCCTAGGTAACTTCTCAAGGTTTTTGGGGCCACCTTTATCTTCCCTTTCTCTGTCTCTCCTGACTGACCCCAATCAGATCTGAGATCCCATACTTTCCCTTTCTTGAGTTGAAATCATGCATTTGTCTTTCTCTTAAACCAGGTCCTGAACTGCAGTATGCTATGGTTGAAGTGGGCTTACCTTGACAAGAATTCTTTGGTGACCAGCAGTAAATGAAGGGACCAAACAGCCTTTTCCAAGAAAACTATTATTTGATAGTAACAGTTGGAATCAAGTATAACTTAGAACCAAAAGGGTTTTAAAACAATAAAAAAGTCAAAACACATCTGTTTATTCAAATCTTCCAATGCTTTGAAGCGGCTTTGGATAGCCTAGCTTTTTCAGACTTGAGTAGTTCCCTGAGAACTATATCTCCCCAGAGAAGGTGTGTAACCTTTTAGATGTTGTCAGTCCTTTTGTTCTCTCTTCTGAACCTTTTTACCCTATTGGCTTGATAAGCCTCATGAAGAGGCTGCATCAACATCTTTCAGCTAATTGCTTTCTCATTGGCTTTTAACAACTAGAGTTGGTCAAAAAATAGTTGCATTTTTTAATTAAAAAGCACAGTTTAGTCATCATGAAAGCATCAGAAAATGTGCCACTGTCAAAAAAGGATTTTTTTTAATTACATATGTTTTGAAACAAAAGTTTTTAACTTTGGACTTTAAATTTGAGAAAATCTGAGAAATTTGTTTCAGTAATGTTTAATCTGCTTTGTGTTTGTGTTGGTGTTAATACAAATAATTCCCAATTATATTTTATATTAATAATGGCATCTCTAAAAATAAAATAAACAAAAATAATAACATCCATTACTGAATAAGATTTCAGAACTCAAAAACAAAATGTGGGGATTCCAAAAAAATGCAATTTTTGTTTTTCAAATAATTAGCTCAGGTTTTGTTTTTCAAAACAATAATAAATGTCAGAGCTGTTTTCTAGTATATGTTTGGAAATTAATTCCTTAAGTAAATCTGTTGGTGCAAATAATTTTCTGGAACCTACCTATTTATGCAAAAGTTCTTGCTTTCTTATTGATGTCTCTCTCATTTTATTATCAGGAATCTTGTCATCTCTCTTCTACTCATTTGTCCATTTCTGCTGTTGTGGTCTTGTGTTCAGGATATGATTTCCCTAAGCTTGAAACCACAGACCAGGAGTTAAAGCTATTTTATTTTTTTTCTGTGATTCTGACATACCCAGGCTCTTTCTCATTATAGCTGGTAAAATGTATAATATAGTATGAGATGGGTGCAGTAAAATACGTAATTACATGAATAGTCTCATTTACTTCATTGAGATTATTTAGTTGTTCCTAAATTAACCAGTGTAGTAATTTCAGAGTCAGGGATTTTAATATCCCAAATATTTTTGACCTGAAGATAATGTTTACGATTTGCCCTCTTCCCAGTGAAGGTCTTACTTGTTACCTTTCGTCTGAAGCTTCAAGATGCAAAATAAATCCCTGCTCAGTCTAAGGGGATTTCAGTATCAGAATTGCAAACTAACAAGTCCCTAAATATACCGGCCACTTTTTCTTCCTCGGACTTTCTGAGTTGAAAAAAAGTGACGAGTATATTTTCCTGTCTTTCTGCCTTTCTCCTATCTTATTAGTTAATCTTGTATATTTATATAAGACATTAGTGATGTGAGAAAAAATATCCTATCAAGTGTTCCATAGAATTCATCATGGAAGTTTTTGGACTTCTTCTCTCAGTTCAAACTTGAAAAAAGTAGTTGCTTCATGAAGGGTTCAACAATTGATGCTTGGAATTTTAAGGATATCACAGCAACTGTGACTAATATAAAGAGCTACATTTATTAATTATTTTATCCCTCTGTTTTGCAATTTCTTAAGTGCTTTCTCACACGTTGGCCAAAACACTTGCTACAATGTCATGTAAAACTGGAATGTATAGATCAGCTTTGGTATGTCTCGGCACTGCACAGTTCTGGAAGGTTGTTGGCCTATTTGTCAACCTGTTAGAGGGTGCAAGATTCACTAACTCTCCCATGGTATTTCAAGATGGTCAGCTTCTGGGCATCATCAGTCAGTCAGAGCATAATCAAGTATAGTGAGCATTTACTTCCCTCCCAATCACAGTATTTTTTGAGAATCTAGGTTATTAATTTTCAGGTTTAATTTCCTTTTACCAGTATGCTGAATAAATAACCCTTCCTTTCCCTACATACAAATTCCAAAACATACTGGGTACATACTGGTTTCCTCTGTTCTTCAATTGTATGTTCTTCTGTAATTGGAAGTTCAGACAGGGATGGATTTAAGAATCAGTCCAAAACTTTTGTAAGTTTAAACAAGGAGAACTGCTATCTATGCACATGCAAGGCATTTAATTGAGCATGCTGCAATTAAGGGTCATTTTTTTATCCTAACTACAAAAACTGTTCTCTTTTTAATCTTCTTACCTTTGTCCTCTCATCTCAGAAGACGTGGAAAATGCCAAGAAATCCTAAAGTAGTTTGTGAAGACTACAGGTGGAGAAAAAAGGGAAACCTTTTCCTTAAAGGCACTAAGTCATTTACTTCTGAAGGCTGGCTCTTTAGACCCTTACTGTCATTGGACATGGCATACAGCTCTGGATGAAGGATATATTCCTTTTATTACTTCTTGTAATGTTATTTGTTTCTACCTATAATTCAAAAAAGGCAAAATACTCTCTACCATTTTGGCCTGAAAGGAAAAAAATATTCCCTGATAGTGAAAAAACAGGTGATTGGTCATACCCACATCACCATCACCAGCTTAACATCCTTCAGCTAAAGGGAAAAGGGACAATGCTATAGTAGTAACAAGATGATCTCTGGATCCAAGGAAAACTCACTAAAATTTAACAGGAAGGTTCTTAGATCCAGTCAGTTCCTAAATCCAGTCAGCACTCCTCACTTCCTCATTGACTGGCCAACGTGAGATGGAGAGCCTTCTTCTCTAGGCAAACTCCTTTGCTGCAAGCTAACCACTATTCACCCCTGGTGCTTTCACTGTTACGAGGAGGGACAATAGAGAAGTAGGGCTGCAGAAATGAAGTAGCATTTGATAATTTTTACATCATCTGTTTCCATTTCTGGTCAAATAGATGGAACTTTTTGTGCTGCACATTCTGTTTGAATCACAAAGCCCACTAGGTTATCATAAACTTCTAAACTACTATTTGTAAAATCAATTTCTGGTGCTTTTTCTATGGATTCAGCTGATCAGAATTTGAGTTTTCATGTCAGAGACTTGACTCCTGAACCTATATTCTGTTCATAGTTGTTTCTTTCAAAATCTTTCTTTTGAAAAGCTCCTGTGTTACACTGGGTGCACCTACATGTTCCTTAACGTGTTGCAGTTACTGCAAATTATGTTTAGTACTTGCATAACCAAGTACTAAATCAATGTGCAGTAACTGCACAATAGTGCAGACACATGAGTTTTTACAGAGGCTAACTGTGCAGTAGCCTAATACTACTGAGCAGTAGCATATTAGCATGAGTTTTCCCTGGCATGCTACTGGGCAGTGTTATTGGCTATTGTACAGTTAGTATCTAGTATAGATGAACCTACTGAAGACCATCAAATGCAGCTCAAATGGCTCATTATTTACCAGCAACAGAATCTGGATCTCAAAATTGGTCCAAAATTATGTTCTATAAGCAACCTAACTGAATCTTACTTTAGTCCAGCATTTAGCAACTTGGGTTCAGTTCACTAGTTAAATTCAAGATTCCTCTTAAGTCCATTTTCAGAAGTTCAGTAAACAAATCACTACAAGATGGAGAACTCCCCTTCCATTCATTTGGATGTCTTATTCCTAGAATTCACTTATCTTTGTCAGATTATTTTTGAGTTGTTTCTACTCAACTGGAGAATTTATTCCTCCTGAAAAGGTAGCTTTCCCTTTCAGTCCCTATTATGCGTAGCTGGTAATATTTTCCTCCTAATAATAGTGTTGATGGAAGGTTACAGAAAACGTTATATTTGGATTGTTTTTATGGTATAGTTTCACTCTATTTACCTTCTCATTTACCATCCTGTTACATGCCTATAGGGGCCAACTATTCCATGACTTACAGGCTCCTCTTGAACAGAGAGATGATATTCTTTTCTATCTGGAGTTCCAGACATTGTCTTATCAGTTCCTCAGAAAGGATCCAGCGGATTTACCTTACTAATTGTAATGAGCTCCACTTCCAAAGGTGGCAGTGATGCCCTTTGGCAGCCACCCCAAATTGTTTTTGCACTCTTTCTCACTGCTTTATCTTTGCCTGATGTGCCTTCATGTTAATTGGTATAAATTTGGGAGGCAGCCCTCAGACTACTGGAGTTACATCATAGGTGCCTTACGCCACCGTACTCATCATTGGACCCCCTCTGCTTGGACCAATCCTTAAAACACTGAATGCTTGGAAGGTGGGCTCAACTGGGCTCTATTCCCTCATACACAGTTCACTCAATTGGGCTCTCTTCCCTCTGGGTCTGCAACCTCTACACAAGCTCAGTTCTCCTTGGCCTGCAGTCTCCACACTAAGTCAATTAAAACAAATTTGCAGGAACTCATAGTGTCTCCTGCTCACTATTAAACTGACCAAATGTCTTGCAGCAAACACAAACAAAGCAATTAATGAAATAATGACCTTCCCTCAGGGTACATGCACAACACAAACAAAACCCTTTCACTCTTAGCTGGCAATCCAGTGCCAGTTCCTTGGTGGTTCTGAATCAGCAGCCCATAGCCTTCTCTCAGGAAATGCCTTTCCTTTCTATGATTTGGGCCAAATATAAGACAGCAGTTCTTAGGCTCTCTCCCCCTTTACACCCCAGCCAGTCACCTGACCTCTTTTTTTCATAATGAGAAACTAGAGATCTTCATTACCTAAGTAGCTGCTTTTGTCCCCACAATCTGGAGCTCTGCACCCCTCTAGCTCTGCTTCCCCTCTCTACCATCTAACAGGAGGCTACTATATAATGAAACAACCCTAGTGTCTATGCAATAAATGTCATTAAGGTTTCTCTTTACTTTACTTTTTGAAATAGTAAGTTTGATTTCGCAGCAGCCTCCATTTTTAGATTGGTCATCAAGTGGACAGTGAGACTGTCTACCATACCATGTTTAATAACATTATTAATAGAAGAAGTCTTCTTGAGTACTATTTGCCATCAACTACATTCATTATTTCACATAGCTCACAGTAGTTTTTGATCTAAAACCCATGGGAGGAGACTTGGGAGGATTCTGTATTATTAAGTATCTTGTCATCCCAATATACAGGTATATAACAATGTTTCATGTATGTATTATGTATTTATTGAGTGTACTGGTTTCCCATTCCCATTCCCATGCGTTTACTGGTCTTTTTGATGGTTTTCTGTCTTTTTGCTGCAGCTGAGTTACTTTAGGAAAATATGTGTATGTACCATCAAATTTGCTGTGATAGTCTTAACATATTCAAAAGTCACATTTTACACAACAGTTTGATAATTGTCTTTCTGTAATTTGGTTTAGCAAGGAAAGATGCAGCTGTTGTACTCTTAGATTCAAGTAAATACAGTAAACAAAGGTGACCCGGAATGCAAGACAACCCCCAAATAATTAGATGCTGTACGTAAAAAGAATTATACATTTGTTATAATTTTTCAAGTATAGAATGTAATTATTGGAGGGTTGTCCTTAATTTATCCATCCTGCAGGGGGGTGGACAGTGGTGGGTGTATGTGGGGAGGTCAAGCAGGTTGCACCCTGCTTGTGCCTGTCTCTCTGCCACCTCTACCCCATGTCAATCCCCACCTCCACCATCCTCTTATGTGATTCTAAGATGAGGGACTTTTTTCCTCCCATGTTAAATGTGGGGTGGGAAATCTCATCTTAGAATTGAGTAAATATGGTAATTCAACTGATAGCTTTGGTATCCAGCTACTAAGGGTGGATGGTAGGGACTATTCTTTAAAATGTTCCATTATCTTGCACATGGTATTCTCCTATTGTATATTCTGTAACCAGAGGCAATAATGCTATGTACCTAGACCTAGGAAAAGATGCAATGCTATATCAGATTTAGTCTCTGCCCTCATGTTCCATTCACAGTTCTGGGGAAAGTTTGTAAGTTTTCTTTCCTTCCTTGTCTGCCCTACCTTACTTCAGATTAACATATTCAGTGACGTACTCCTATTTGCTGCTAATGTTGATGATCAGCTCATGCAATAAGTAGGAGAGCTATTCAGAGTACTAAAATAAAGAGAGAATGCAGTCTGCTTAAAAGAATTATTTGGAATCTAACATGAAGACATTAATCAGTCATAAAAGGAACACCATCAGTCTTCTGCTATTTTCAGACTATGGCCTAATCTCTTACATAGAAGCAGCAATATTTTGGATATGTGACTGGGAGAAGCAGGATTGCCAACCGCATTGTTTTTCCTGACTAACTGCAAACTTTTTACCAACAACTAAACATTTTAACTGACATATTTTTACTGATAAATGTTTTACATCAGTGGTGGGCAAAATGTGGCCTGGGGGCCAGATGTAGCCCACCAGGCCATTCTATTCAGCCCGCAGGGCCCCTAAAAAATTTAGAATATTAATATTCATCTGCCCTGAGCTGCCTGTCATGTGGCCCTCGATGGCTGGTCGAAACTCAGTAAGTGGTCCTCTAACCAAAATAATTGCCTGCCCCTGTTTTACATAATATAAATAGTACTCTATCGTGCCAGGTCCTGCATGGTAGTTAGAAGAACCAGGTTAAAATTTAAATTTAGGTGTGTAGCATCAAGTATATTAAAAAAAAAAAAAAAGTTTGGTTTTCATAAAAAATTTCACAGACTATGAATAAAAAAAATGCTTGGATTGGCAACTCTTCTTGATTGCAGCTATAGCTTTTCATCATGCATTCACCCTGGGATCCCTTATTCTCCACACCCTGGCACTCCTGACTACACTTTGCATGATGCTGCCCTCCGCCAGCTCATCTCCTGATGAGCTCTGCCATCCCCACTCCCTATATCCATACCCATTGCCTCTTCTCCCCTCTTCCAACACCCCCATAGTCCTGTTATGGCCACTCCAGAAACCCTCCCTGTCCTGCCTGCTTGTGACTGCATGGTCACATGCCTTTGAAATGAATACTGAACAACCTTAAAGGCAGGCAGTGGCCCGCACACCCACTTTTAGAACTTGGTTATAATGGAAAGGGAGAAAGAGCTGTAGGGTACACTGCAGGGTGTGGACCAGAGCTCTCACTTAGACGTCAGATGGTGCTGCCCCTGCTCTACCTGATGATGATGGATCTTGAAACCCATTCAGTATTTCTTTGTTTTGTTTTGTTTTTAAAGAAGAGATCAGTCTTTCTATGGGCTTTATAGACATGCACTTTCAGGCTATTTTCTTTACATCTGTAAACTCATGGATAATTGGCAGTCTTAAAAAGGTAGAATACAAGGGCTAGTTATACTTTTTTTGATTTGATGAATGATAATCATAGGAGGAAAATGCAAAACTGTTCAGTATTTTTCTTTTTTTTTTTCTTCTTGTTATGTTCTTTCACAAGCAATAATAGCGAGAAGGGTCTTTTCTATACTGAATAACAACACTTTTCTTCTAAAGTGCTACCAAAGAAAGTACAACTCTAACTATTTCATCCTCTAAGTAGGATGAAGCTTACTACTAATTGAACAAGAAATCAGAAAAACACATGTGATAGAAAGTACCATTTTCCTTTTTCTTTCCTTCTTTATCTTTTCTGATCTTTAAAATTTTCTGCTCAACTAATTTAAATAGAAAAAAGAATTAAAAAACAACAACAAATGAATTAAAAAATCGAAACTATCTCCACACAAAAAATAATAATCAGTAGCAGCAACACAAAATACAGGATCTGGTAAAACATGGAAGTATACATGTTGAGACTCTTGGAATTGACTTCCTTTGTATCAGTGAAAGAGTCTGTGCCTTATATATCACCACAATTATATTTTAGTGTTACTAGTTCAGTGCCTATTCTGTATAAAATCAAGAAATCCCAATAAATGAGAAATAAAATTTTAGGGTGAGATGATAGCATATGTGGTAGAGACTTTCCTTGTTAAAGTCTTTCTCCACATGTATCCTCCTTAGTATCTTGCTTTGTCTTAACAGTAAAATGCTTCCTCAAGAGAGATGTGAAAGATGCCATTATGTATGAAATAAATGAGAGATCTATTACTGTTCTAGGTTGTCTGACTGTGAATAATAATCCCTTCTTCCCCAGCACAAGATGAAACAGGAGATGGTGGTATAGCAGAATATCACCCTCTAAATATTTGGACATATTTCCATAATGTCTTCTTTCATAGCACCGAAGAGGCCCTGTAACATAGTCACACTTGCTTAATTGGAACTGCCAGTTAAAAAAAATGCTGGAAGAACTGACAGGTAACTGCCATATTAAGCGAATCACACACATGAATAGGATCAGTATGTGGTGTCTATAGATGTGGACCCCTATGCCATTGGTTTCTTTCTTCTGTTTTGATGCAGAGAGAGGGACAAGCCATTGGAAACACAGACTAGTTGTTATGATAGATAAATGCCTTGATCAAAATCCTAATCTGAACACCAAGCCATGCATCATTTCTCAGAAAGAAAGGGAGCAGCAGCAGGATGAAAGATGATGCTCAAATTAAGAGAAATTTCTATAGGACAGTTTGGCTGATTTTTACTTTTTGGGTTTTTCTCTTCATTTGCTGAAGGATTTCTTGGAAACTAGGACAAGGACAATAATCCATGGCTACTTTGAGATTCTACCATCCTTTCTACTAGTACACACACTTAGGATTAATTTTCTTACATCCAAATAAAGCTATTGTCTTTATCTTCTGTTCCAGTGTCAGTAATCATGCTTAGCCAATTTTCCAGGTATTTATAATGTGTATTATGTGCATTTTGTTAGATAGCAGTTTTATTTAACTTGAACAGATGTACCCTTTGACAGGTAACATCACTGGCTGAGCTATACCTTTCATGATCCAAAGTAGTCTCCCCTGATTATGCAAAAAACAGCATGGGTACATCTTTGTGCAACATGGGAGAGAAAAGATATTTATTTAAATAAATTAAATCAATAATGCACCATATTAACTGTCTTTACAACCATTTTCATGCTTTTATGAATTGCTTAAAATTCAGTTTCTCCAACAAAACTATAGCCTTACTCATCACTTCTGAAAACATGGGAATGAAGCTAAATTAAAAAAACAAACAAATAACTCTTCCTCAAATGTTTCTTTTCCAAAGGATATTAGTTTTTTTCTTGGAATAAACATACAATTTTTTTTTAAGATTTTTTCATATTTTTTTTTTTTACATTTCAGTTTAGGAATAGAATTTGGAAATCTGTTGTAAAAGAGAGAAAGAAACATAGAATACCTATGGAATATTGGTTGATTTAAAGTCAGCTCTGAGGCCAAGATGAAAGTCTGATTCAGCTGAGAACAGGGTAAAATTCCCAATGAGATGTGCAAAAATCCTGCTGTGGTGGAAAGGGAGTAATAAGAATACCCGCGCAAACAGCAATAGGATAATGAAACTGATGAACAAAAGGAATCTCCCTGACCTAGTTCCTTCAGGATAAGTACAGACAGTCAAAAAGCCTGAGGCTGATTTAATTCAATCTTTGCAGGTCAGTCTAAGCTGCATAGATAGAACTAATAAACAAATGAGCAGACATTCACTTTTGATTCCAGAAATGCAGCCACATGCCTGCAGTGGCTCAGGGCAGAAGCTGGAGCAGAGGCATTATAGAATATGCCTCCCTGCTAGGCTGGTGCAGACAGCTTGGGCCAAAGCTATCCTGCACATCCTCTTCAGGACAGGGCGGCGGGGAGCGGAGGGTACGGGGAAGACTTGCTTGCAGGGGAGGTACAAGTATCCTGGGATGCTGGTGGACTGTGAGTTAACTTGAATCTGGAGGGGCCAGAAGTTAAATAAACTTATTTAACCTTAAATCACATAAGTCTGTCGCTACATTCATCCAGGTTTATCTTAAACTGGTTTCAGCCATTTTGGCTAGGGACAGACATTCAAAAGGCCTGAGCCTGAATTGGCTTAATTTTTGCAGGTTAGTCTAAACCAGTTTGTACCCATACAGATATCCCCTCTGGACTGAAAAAATGTAGACACATACCTGAAGTGGCTTCTAGGGGGTACTAGAGCAGCCCTTCCTTCCCTTCCAAAGTGCTGAGCTAAGGGGTGCATGGCAAGGCCTTTGCAGGATGCTCTGATTGGGGAGGGGTTATCTCCCCACTTGTGACCAACCCAGCAGAGAACTGATAACACTCTTTATCACCCCTCAGTGTTTATCACCCCAATAAGAAAACAACAGAGGGACAACCAGCTACCTGTTGATTCTTCCTTTGTCCCATCTGCCACAGCATGGGCTGTAACCAGTGTGTGGTCTGCTAACTAATGCTGTTTTTCTGTGTAAGGCAGAAGGGACAGTAGAATCCCTGCTTAGAGGGGAGTGGGATGGGGGAGCACGGGGGAGCTAGGAACACACTTGCAGTCTCTGCTGGAGCTCCAGTGAGGGACCAGAGAGGAGGGGCCAGCCCTACTGCGGAACAGAGGATCAGAGAGCCCTGCCCATCCCAGAGAACATGCCAGGATGCTAGGTGAGTCTGATTTAACTTAAACCAGCAAGGTGTTTCAGACAGACATTGCATAAACCAGTTTGACCCAACTCAATTAAGTGTAATACCACATTCAACCAGGTTTATCTCAAACCAGTTTCAGTCATTTTCAAACTGGTTTGATGTGGACTGAACAGGTGTTCTGTTATAAGTCAGGATGGGGGGCGGGGCATAGAATCCATCCCTAATCAGAACATCCTGCCGGGGCCTGGCCACATCCCCCCTAAATTCAGGCTCAGGCTTTTTGAATATCTATGTTGAATGTCTAATGGATTTTTTAAATGTCTATGAATCTATGATTTTCTGTCCCTAGCCAAGGTAATTGCACAATTAACCAGTTAATTATAAACCAGGTAATTATAATATTCAGAGGGGACTTTAGAAGCCCTGGCCTCCTTCATAGTTCCCTTTTCCCCTTAGCTCATGACAGAGGATTTCTGTATTGTAGCTGTAGACAGGGTTTGACTTATACCTCCAGTCTTGCGGGGGGGTCTTGGTACCACAGACCTGGGGCCAGTGGTGGTGGCAGCCAGAAGAAGCTGCCATCACAGCCACCTGGGTTTCTTAGAAAGGCACCAAGCAGGATGGGGGCTGTGCGCAGTGACATATAGGCTCTGGGCTGTTGCATGGGGGTGGGGAGAAGGGGTGCTGACCAGCCTGTGGGGGAGGGGGTCTCATCTCTTTTGGGGGTTCAGCCCCTCCGAGCTCCCCCATAATTCGAACCCTGGCTGCATAGGAAATAAATACATAAGTAGTGTGCGGAATAAATATTTTAGAATCTTGTCACCTGGTTAAACCCTGTGTACAGTTTAAGGATTGCCCATTACTACAACTTCCCAGATACCTGCCTATCCACTCTTCTACTGAATATGAATGAAAGATACCATAATCTTCCTAAGCACCCTATTGTAGATAGAGGAAAAATGTGGTCTCCAAATCTTTTGTGGCAACTTCATTGTCCTTTTTTACAACTATTTGCTTCAACTATACAATAAAACCAGACAGCAGCATGGTATTGGTTTATTTATTTATTTGCTTTGTGAACAATGGAATAAAGAGTTGCTGTAATACAATATCATCATCAGCATGTGGCAAGATGATTTTCAACCATTGAAAAGAAGCCACAGTTACTTCTTTATGTTCTCTAGTAGTTTTTATTAGTTATTTAATTTGGTATGAGTTCTATTTTATTATATTATCTGGGCTCAGAAATAATCTAGTAAAGGAATTCAGCCCAAGCCTTTTAAACTGGTGTTATAGCTGACACAATGTACCCAATGAGCCTTGTCCAGAAGAAAAATGGGAGCAGTTAAGATAATTTTTTACATTTCATTTTTTTACAGTTCTTAAGGAACATGGCAAAGAAATGCCAAGGTACCTATGTGTGTGTGCGTGTGTATGTATATATGAAAAGAAAAGGGGTTTCTAAGTAGCCCTCCAGATATGCTTGCTCTCTCTGTCTCTCTCGTTCTCTCCTTCTAAACAGGCATGTTAGTGCAAAGATGGGAGTTAATCATGTTAAAATCCTGGTCAAAGTGCCCTTCATTTACTCTTAACGAGAGGACTTTTCACCTTGCTTCAAATGTAACTTTAATTTGATACATATATAGATGTATCTAGCAGTGTCCATTATATGTGGATTCTAAAAATGACCCATTTTTTCTATTAGGACCCCAATTCTGCTCTCAGAAAAACTTCCTTTAGGTCAGCAGGAATTGTTTATGCACACTGCTCCTCTCTGATGCTATGTAGGTTTACAGAGGTGTGTCAGCACTAGTGTAAGGCAGGTGTCAATTGGCTGGGATGGAAGTATTTTGTATTCTCTTATCAGAGGAGTAAGTGAAGTCAAAATTGGTTGACAGTCTTGATTCAGACTCCTTCTGGTCTTGAAATGTCTGTTTTTATTTGCAAGAGGTAAACAGTTTAATTTATTGAGTGGTCATATTGTGATAGCACAGAATAGCTAACCAGCTTTGCTAGGCACTGTTACAGGGACATACAGTAATGGGGACAGTACTTGTCCCTAAGAGTTTAATCTCCAAAAGAGATTTAAAAAAGAATCACTGGGAGATGCAAAATGCCAAAAATAATGTGTCAAATTTTGACATGATCAGGGACCATATCTCATCAGCTTTACCCTGACAAGACTTTAGTTTTCTGTCGTCATGAAAGAACCAGTGCTTTTTAAGAGACATTTGGAAAAGATTCATGGATTATGGCTGGGAGCTTTTTAAAATGTATGTAGCAATATGGGAAGAAGACATGAAGTGTTGTTTAAAAAACTGGGAAGCTGAAGCAACCCTGACTGGACCAAAGTCAATATCAGTCTAGTGACAAAACAGTAGCGTAAGGTGTTGTGAGTGGGACCTACTTTGTAAAGCCTTTGTACATAAGGACCAGAATTTTGTGTTTGACATGGATAGGTATATATACCTTATAGAAAACATGACACATCTTCTTGCATTATCACTTAGACTGAGTTTAGTAATAACATTTTAAATAGACTTGAATAGGGTGTGATTGCAAGCATTGTAGCTAGAGAAAATGGTTCAGCTGCATTTAAAGTGCCAATGGGTAGGGTTTGGATAAATGTTTAGGCAGTGTGGGTAAGAAGCAAAGTTAAATGAAAGTAAAATTTGAAATTATGTACATAAAATTCCAATGAATTGCTCATAGAATGTACAATTAAATGCAAGAGACTGGCTGAAAAAGGACCTCAAGAGATTATCTGGTCTTGCCCACTGCAGTGAGGGAAGATCATATCATGCATTTTGACCATCTTGAAGTCAAAAAACTTCTCTTGACATCAGAAGAAATTGCAGGTGTTTACTTACTCTCAGGATTAAGATCCAAATCCAACAAAACACCTAAGCACATGCAACCTGACTTGGATGAAATTTATCATAAGTTTAAAATTAGTTTAAGTGCTTTGACTCAGGGCCTTTGATCAAAAGGCATGTGCAAAAGACAGTGTGAATTCCAAAATCTCACACTGGGATCTTGATATGCAAAAAACTAGAACTCTTGGTTCCAAAATGATACCTTTTATTAGACCAACTGGAAAATGGCAAGACAATTGTCCTTTTTTGCAAGCCTTTGGGATCAAAGACCCTTCATCAGGCTCTGGGAAAATACAGATGGTACAAGATGGTAAAAAGCCCCCCATAGGTAGGAAATACACTTCATTTTTGGACCAAGGGAGCTGAGGATGGAAGGCAGTTCCTCTAGGTCCATGAGACTGTCTTTGTGAGTTGTGCAGAGTAGCTCTTTAATGTGTTGATCAGATAGAATCCTTACCTGAAGGTATCAGATGGAAGGCAGGAAGGTGAAAAAAAACCTTCCTTGTTCTGAAGTGAAGATTAAAATCCACAATCGGCTAAAATTCAGCATCTTCCATGGATCCTGATGGTGCACCACTGAGAAGAACGGGATGATTGAAAATGAGCTATTACCCTTAATATAGTTATCAGTGATGGCTAATGCAACTGAAATAAGAAGTAAACCTTATATTGAGTATGGTAGTAACACAACGAGGTTCAACAATGTTCTGCAAAGCTTGGATACATTTTTGATAGGTGAATCTTTGTTCACAAAGTAAGCCGTTATACTTCATTTTTGACAATATTCCAGTCAGATATTTGTAGCACAGAATTACCCAAGTAGTTAATTTATATATTTTTAAACAATCTCCTTAGATTTCAGATGGATTCTTACTATTTTGTAACCAAGGTGCAAACCTGAAAGAGACTGAAAAACTTCACAACTGATTCAAATAGGCGGTGCTAACACCTGTTGATATTGGAGCTTGGTTGGTTTTTGTTTGTTTTTTTTAAATTCCTTTTTCAGTTTTCTTCAAACAGAAATGAAGCTCCAATTCATCAGTAGATTGAAGGTCATTCTTTAATTACATGAATTGTCCCACTGATGTGCTTGCTATTAAGTATGTGCTTGGGTAACTTGTTGAACAGTGAGTATATTATGGATGAAGAGAGAGATTCTATTATAATATTATATTTACTCAAGACAAATTCTGTGACATACTTTTGCAGAATGCCTGTTGTCTTCCCCAGAGCTTTTCCTGAATAAGATTTTTTTTTAAACTGGAGTAAGAAACTGAGGATTTTATCCAGTAACATTATCATATGGAATACTTACAAAATGAAGACACTGGGTTTCATTTGAAATGACAGAATTATTTATATCTTAGCATTTCTATTCTACCTAACTACAAAACAGAATTCAAGATGGTCTAAAATGTAAATACTGTAAATCATTTTGCCTAAAGTAAATCATAGACTAATAGAAAATTAAGGCTTGATGGGACTTCAGGAGGTCCTCTAGCCCAGCCTAACTACTTAGAGCAGGACTATCCCCACCAAGGCTTTGTATAGCTGGGTTTTAGAAGTCTCCAAGGATAGAGATTCTACCCCCTGTCTGGGTAACCTAGTCCAGTGCTCCCACCTTGGGAGAAAGGTTTTCCTAATGTCTAACCTAAACTTTTCCTGCTGTAACTTGAGATCATTGCTCCTTGTTCTGTTATCTGCCACCACTGAGAAGAGTCCCGTTTCAGATTGTTTGGAACCACTCCTCAGGCAGTTGAAGGCTGTTATTAAAACCCCTCTCAATCTTCTCTTCTCCAGACTAAATGAGTTTAGTTCCCTCAGCCTCTCATAAGTCATATGCCCCATCCCCCTCTCCATTTTCATTGCTGAACTCTTCAATTTGTCCATATCTGTATTGTCCTTTCTGTAGTGAGGGCCCCAAAAGTGGACACAGTACTCCAGAAGTGGCCTCACCAGTGCTCACCAGTGCTGAATAATGGGGAATAATCACTTCCTTTGATCTGCTAGCAATGTTCCTAACTAATGCAGACTTAAACTTGTTATATTTCTTTGCAACAAGGGCACACTATATCAAATGAAATTTAACAATACAATGTAGACACAACGTTTATTTTGCATTTGAAAGCTCAGCTGTTTCCTTGTTTGTTGTTTAAAGAACATTTGACTTTCACAATTGCAAACACCTATGAGAAAACCTTAACCTGTTTATAAAAATGGTTGTTTGACGATTTGCCCTGGATATAATGGCTGTGTCCAACCTACTCTTATTAACAGTTTTTTTTTCTTGGCTTCTGACTATAATGCAATCATTTTTACATTCCTGTCCCTTTGATAGGTGACATTTAGTGTACAGTGAAGGGCAACAGTGAATTATTATGCACTCTGAACCAGAAAACTGTTTTGCCAGGATGCCCTGTGTTGAACTAATCTGCTGTCAAGAAGGCTGTTGTCACATGTAAATGAAATGCCAATTTTGTTGTAAGCCCATAGAATGAAATTCCCCTACCTTTTGCTCAGAAATCCATACTTTTGTATTGCCAAAATATAATTTTACTACTTATACTTTAGTCTGAAAATTACTTCATTATGTGCAATCAAGAGTTCTTCTGAAGTTATAAACTTCCTTCACCCAACCTGGAAGACTTTAAAATGAATTGTAAAAGTTGCCTTCAATATTTCACTTTTAAAATGAATACCTGATTTATTTTCTTATGCAGCTTTTAAATTGAAATTTACCTTTTTTTGTGTAGAAATAGTTATTGGCTTATTAAATTCACAAGGTAGAACAAAAGTTGAACAAAATATTCTGGTAGCATACTATTACGTCATTTATTTTCTTTTCCTTGCATTTAGCTTAATTTGTTGAATGATATATTTTAATACTGACTCTGTAATATTCTAAAATTAGCCATTGCAAGCATTTGTTACCTCAGAAGATCAGGCATTAAACAAGCCTAAAGCCATGTCCACATGTGTACGGACGTTTGGTTCCCTGGGAACAAATAGTGGCAGTGCACCTTGTGCCATTGCCAGTTGTCCCTAGGGAACACCTGTGCCACACGCCCTCTGGTGCACAGCAAATTACCCCAAGTAGGGAATGGGGCTAGGGCCAGCACTGTTCTGGTCCAGAAGCCTTACCTGGGGTGCTGAGGATCTCCCAGTGCTGCAGCAGCAGTGATCCTGATGCATGAAGCCTGGCCAGTAGTGAACTATGGCTCTGGCTGGCCGGGCTCTCTAGTTTTGAGCTGTGTGTGTTGCTCTGCCTTTTTTTTTTTTCCACTGGCTTTTCTGACCCCTGGATATCCAGGTTCAAAACCTCCTCCTGTGCTGCTCCCTTGCAGGGAGGAGAACACCTGAATGTGTAGTATATGACACCATAGACATGTCTGCAGCACCACATACCACACTGCCGTGCTCATCTGGATGCAGCCTAAGTGTGATGAAGGGCATAATTTGGTTTGCAAGGGACAATTTGTTCTTATGGACTATCACAAGGTGCCTAAACTGGTTCAGACACCTCTCTTCCATTTTCTCCCAATAACATCCATTTGGGTAACATACATAATGAATAGCATATCAGTATGGTTACAACTTAAAATACAATATAAAATGTCTTGTGATCATAATAATATGAAGAAAAAAAATGACAAACTAACAAACTGCTTCCCAATGTTTTTGTAGCTCCCATCTTTACTATTGGATTTTTAGACTCTCTTAGGTAGGAAGACTACCTAGCTGTAGTCTAAGAAAATGTGTCAGCTCAATAAATATTTTGGTAGACTAGCTTCTGGGAACTGCAGTCAGCTCTTGCTGATTTGTTTCAATTTAAGAACACTCCAAATGCCTGGATAAGTAAATTAAATAAACTAATTTATTTTAGGTCATGGTGCTGTAGAAATATCAGAGCTGCAGTTTTGCAGTTAAAAACATGTAAATCAGATTACTTAGGTAAATTATTGAAGTTTTGTTGTTTTTATATAAAATGGAAAGATGTTTTATTTAACTGTTAAAGGTTCACAGTATTTTCCCCTATAACACATATAATGTTTGGTTACAGTTAAAACATACCTGTTGAAAAAATAATAGGTATATTGAATTTTTCGAGTCTGAATCCCAATATTGTAAGTGTGTTATTACTTCACATGGTACATGTGCTGTTAATATTTTCATAGTAGTACTCCCAGTAAACATAATAATAACATTTTCAGGTCTATGTTAATAACTTCTAAGATATGTATGGATTCTGCAATTGACTCTGCCCAGGTGCAAAGGTTCTTCTTCTTAGAGATGTCTGAAAGGACAAGTTTTGTTTGTATGTGGACACACAATCACTTGGAGCTATTTCAAAAGGGGAATGTTTCAACCACTCTAGCATTAATCCTGGATAAAGGAGTATTAAAGTTGGAGTGTATTTGTTAGTTTTGGACTGTTCTCAGCTCATTTACACATCATAAATATAATTTACCAGGTCCTGCCTTTTTGGAAGGCCTCCCTTTTGAAAAGGCTCCAGATGTTTGTGTCCACACCCTTGGTTTGTTTGTTTGTTTCTAAAATAAAACTTGTTGATAAATTATTTGTCAGTATATGTGGCATGTTTCAAGAAACATATCTTTTATATTTTAACTGATAATGCTCAGAAACACCCACAATACCATACAAATACAGGCCTCTATCTTAGAGATGGCACATTTCACTCTTGTACTGAAATTAAATGCTTTGCAGGACCAGCCGCTTTATATATGGGTTGCTTATTTTTTTAGTGTTATTTTTCAGATGCATAGGAATGAGGGTGATTTTTTTTCTCTACATAGTTTCTGTCTTCCTTAATAACTAATTCCCAATTAATATGAAATATATGCAGTTATTAGTACCTATATCTTTATATATCTATACAGTTTTATCTTCATTTTATATGGGTATTTACCAATTTGACAATAAGGTTATGGCTATATTTTATACTCTGGAATAATTTAGATATGAAAGTGTTATATCATAGTCTGTTTAAGCATACTGATAACATTAATAATAAGAAGAATATTTCCACATTTTTATTAAAACCTCTTTTTAAAACATAGGTTAGGTGTTTTCAGTTGCTTGTAGAATAAGCAGTCCTATAAGCTACCTAAGCTACCTATAAGCTTCCTATAAGCTACCACATATCATTATTTTATTACCATTAAAAGTGGAAAGGTTTTGTCATGATATGAAAAAGGTTAAAAAAGACTGAGTAGTTAGTTTCAAGTATAATCAAATGAGATATGATAGAGTCATGGAGAAAAGAGAATGACATGGAGAAGATAAATGATAATTTACACTTACCCTTTGCAGAATGAGAGAAACAAAGGAACAAGAAATCAAACTGAAAACCGCAATTCTTAAAAAAAGAAAACTTGATCAATTCCTCACAATTGGTAATTAACCTATGCAGCTTACTGCTGCAACAAGATAGGGAACCTAAGAGATTGGTTGGAATAAAAAATAGAATTAGACTTTTTTACAGATAATGAGAAACCTGTAATAAATTATATTAAATATGACTTCTAAAGGCCAAAGGGCAAGAAGAAACCACTGCAGCATAGATCTTATAAAAAAAAAAAATCCTAATGGCAAGGACCTCCTATAATTATCTGCTATGAGGTTCCTGCAATCTCAATTGAAGCTTTTAGTATGGGCCACTAGAGAGACAAGGCGGAAGATGATCTGATACAAAAATACCTACATTCCCAAGTATGGTATATATGAGTGAACAGAATTATTTCACATTTTCAAATATTTAAGAACAGAAAGACAATGGTGTTATCTTAAATGGGGTACCCAGTAGAGTTTATACAGCTAAGCTAAATACAATAGTTAGAGTGAGGATGAAGTCCTTAGATATTGCTATGCGTAAATGCTAGTTTTTTTATGGTGATTGTTGTAAAATATTTTACTAGTCCAGACAAGCGGAGAGCAGAAGAAAAAAAGATTATGTGCAGAGAAAGAGAGTTACCACAGATGTACTTGTTACTGAACTAATCACCTTGAATATATTTGCCTGATAGATATTGTTTTGTAACATTATTTTATTGTTTTTTTATGAACTCCATTAACATGATTAAACTGTCTATTGTTTAAGTTATGTAATTGTGCATCAGTTTAGTTAGAAGGATCCGTGAATGCATACTGTAGTAGGCCTGAATCAGTGTCTACTGAAATCCATGGAAAGATTTGTACTGACATTTTCAAGTTTTGGAGAAGGTCTTCTATGCAAATATAATATAGCAAAGATGACGTGAATTGGAGATAATTATCAAAAACCCTAATATTAAAAATGTGAATATATGTATGGTAAAATGTTCTATCAAGTTTATTGAGTTAGTATTTGAAGCAATGGTGAAAAAGGCCTTAAATTTAGGCCTTAGGAATGTTACTGGCATCATGACCATTATGAAACAAGGGCTGCAACTGTCATCTAAGTTGGTTCAGAATATGCACCTGAATATTTATTTTAATGTAGTAAAAATGAAAATTAGGTAAGTTTTCCGTGCTTGCCTGCTTTATAATTCCTGGTTTGCAAAATTGTGTTTAGCAGCTCAGCTAAGCTAAAAGCATGTATTGAGACTGGAAACTGTTATTTGCTTTAAAAAAAAAAAAAAAATCACTATAAGTCATATGCAGAGTGGTAAACAGGTAAGCTTTCTATCTTGTGGATAAAGAATTCCAAAAATCATAAACATTTCAGTTAGAGAAATGTGTGTGTTAATTGATGGCACTGACTTGTAAAACATAAAGGTTTTGGAAACAACTTGATTTCAAGTGTTAAATAGCGAAAAAAGGTTTATTGTTCTGAAAATTGAAAAAGCCACAAAATGATAATGAAAGTGGTATTGCTAACTGCTAAAAAATATACAATTTTCAGAAAGGCATTTATTTAAATACAACAGCTGATATGAAGGCAAGTCTTTTCAAAACAATGCACTTCACTTATTTTAAAATCCAAGGCTGAAAAAGATTTTATATTTTATAGGTATCTTAAAAAATGTTTCTGCTTGTTTACTGTGATGTAAATGTATTTTTGAAATTTCTTTTTTCCTCTTTTTATGTTGTCTTTATTTTCATAAAAATGCCAAAAAGCCCACACAAGTGTAGAGTATATATTAATTAATAACAAATACATGCTAACAAATACATTTTCAAATGAAAGCTATTAACTTTGTATAAATTGTTAGAAATATATTTATCAATATATGGTCTTTGATTCCTTAAATTTAGTAGGGGGTAGTGGATAGTAAATATGCTTAGAACATACAAGATTGTTAGAAACAATCTAGATATTCATGTTCTATGTCTTATATAGTCTTGTTTCAGCTAAATGGTTACAAGAAAGCAAATATGTTTAGTTAAATTGTTAGTGGCATGCTTTCCTCTGACTGAGAATCCTTCATAAAAACAAAGTGCCACTTAGCTATTTCTGCTTTTCAATATTATTGACTTCATTATCAACTAATTGATCTGAGAAACACCACTAGAGCATTTAATTCCTGGCATATTGCCTTTGAAATCTTTAGGTGGACTTCAAGCAAAAACTTTCTTTCTGGGTCAAAAAGACCAAAGCTATCATTTTGCCACCAGGTTATTAAAGACAACAAAGAAGAGAAAGTTTGTTGTCATTTACAAAACTATTAGATAACTACATTTGTGGATTACAGCTCAATTCTTGTGTAAACTTTTTCCTCCTTTATTCTCAAATTTAAAGCCACTCTGCCATCAAACATATTGTGTTTTATAATGATAGTATTTTATAGAAGGGCCAAAATAATTATTCCTGGTAAAAACAGTTTAAACCCAGGAGGATTAATTTTATAGTATATTGTTTATAACGATCAAAGTGACTATGGCCAGGTTTGTGTCTATTCTATTAGTCCTGATTCAAAGAAAAATAGCTGAAAAATATAAGTATTTTGCCTACATGAAGACTGGTCTCTCTTCAGTGTGTATTCATTTATTTTTCAGAAGAATAAACCAAATGAAGCGGTACATATATGTCTCTGAGGAGAACATATTTTAATATGTCTTTGACTTGAGGACTAAATTAGTGCAATTGTACCTGGCTTCAAATGCTGTATGTTGGAACTATACAACATTTTAATTTTATTTTGGAAAGATCTGTTCATAAGTTATATCTTGGAACCAAAACAGCAATTTTTATTGTCCTGACATTTTGACAAGAGGGATTTGGCAATCTTGAAGATACTTAGGTTGTGGGATAGTTTGCCTTTGAAATTTGAAAGGCAAGAGGTATAATTAATTCTTCTATTTTCTGCCTCTTCCTTATCCACTGTTTTAATATCTGTGATTAATCTTACCTTACGATTAGAAAAAAAAAAAAAAAAGATTTTATGCCTGAAGGAGCATTCCTACTAACATACTTACCTTTTTATAATAGTAATATACATGGAACCTTGTTTATAGACCAACTGAAATGTTTTGTTTAAAAAATGTTTTAGAGCTCAGATCTAATTTGTATTTATATGCTCAGCATTAAACATTATAAGCCAATGAACTGCAATACCAAATATTGGAAGACATGTCTCTACTAGCTAGTTCCTCCTGTACTTACTTGCAGGACACGATAGCTAAATTATGTTTCCTTTAATCTCAGCCAGTAATATCTTAAGAAATGTGAAGATAATAGGAACAATATGTCTTGAATTGTTTTCGTATCTGTGATATCATCCAGCATGGCAGGAGGAACTGAGAAATATGATTTGAAATTCTGGAGGATAAAAGGGAATTTTGGTTTATGGTTTTATGTCGTACTATCCTTTGAATTCTAGGCTAGGGTTTACTAATATACTCTCTCAAATGTATAAGCCAAATTCTGATTTTATTGAGATTGAGTCAGTGCTTCATTTGATTCTATATATCTTTGCTAATTAAAAATATGGCATTCTCATGGGAGGTAGGGGAGGGGTCAGTGCATGAGAAGGGACATTTCTAATATTTTATTACATTTTTTTTACTTTTATTAAGTTACATAATTAGTTCTTGGGGCAGACTGGTTAAAAATAAGGCCCTGAGAGCTTCACTTCAGTGTTCAGACAGTTTTGCCCAACTAAGGACTGTTGCATTGTATTTTAAATGGTAGTATTAGAATTGTTTCCAGCAATTGCACTGTTGTGCCCATGTCTAGTCACTCTATACTGGTAGATTGGACTGATTGCACTGGGTTACTTTGTCTACTTGACATCTTAGAGTAATGGCACTTAGAGTAAGGGTATCTTTTAGGTAGTACCAGCAATTAATTAAACATCTGTCAGCAAAGTCTTAAGACATTTTCAGAACAAACTTTAACAGTGGCAAGGCGTGGGTTAGTCTTTGAGGTTCTCTCGAAGGGATTTAGAAGCTGTGCATAGCAAAAGAAGTGGCAGTATATTGATTATTCTTGCTTAACCTAATGCTGCAGTTAATTATGGACCTTTTCACCTCCATTCCCTTCTTTAAAACTGGCAGGAAGTATAGCCAGTTAGAACAGCTTTAGATTAGACAGCACAACTCAAATGACACTACGGTGTCTGAGCAAAGCTTTTAACACTCCTTCTCAACTCAGGAGAGGCTGACTAGATGAAAGGTAGTTTTGGGGTTTTTTTCACTGTAAAACATGATTACTACCCTTGGATAATTGAGGCATGCTGAGGTTAGTCTGTGTTGGTAAGTATGACTTTATTAATAACCATTGCTGTGACTTCCATAATTAAGGTTTAATCCAGTGAAAATAGCGAATGCAATAAGCTCTTGAATGGTAGTTAACTATTCTAGAGAAGAAATTCATTCAATCTGCAAAGAACTAGTGCATATAGGCTCTCTAGAAGTGCAGCATAGATCCACATAGCTCAGATCCATCATTCAAGAGCTGTCCTTTCCTATCCTGAAGTATCACATTCAATTGTTCAGTAATGTGGCTGGTTCAGTCTGTAGGTGTTTTACATCCTGCTTCTAGAATCTAGGTATGCACAAACATTTGATTTTTGACTCACTCCAAGCTATCCCAACTACCCTTTTGTGTCTAAACAAGGTTATTTATCAAACATTTTCTGTGGCCCTTGTATGTACATAATTAGCTTAAGCAGCCACTGCTCTGAAAAAAAAGACGCAACCAAAAATGACCCTGTGAAGGCCTATATAGAGCTTTATGGTACAAAGGGCCTTGCAATGGTCTTTGTGCCATGACTGAGCATGTGTGCACATATCTCTGTGTATATACTGCTATTCCTTTTGTGATATCTTGCTTTTCTTAACATTTAAAATAAATACTTTATGAGGGAGGGTTAAATATTCAACTTAATTTAGATATTAGCCACATCAGTATATAATAATTAAACATTGCTTAGTCACACAGAGAACATATTCAGTAAATGTATCATGTTTGGGAAAAAAAATGGTGAACTCATCACAACCATCAACCCACAAGGTTTAAAATTGGATGGTAGTGTCTCTTAAAAATGTCCATTTCTAGGACAAGCCACAATTTTTTATCTCCATAGTTCTGATTTGCCTGTCTTCAGCAGCTGGACAGGTGGCAATTTTGAATGCTTCATCTTAAATGGATGCAATTATCACAAGATTATACAGTCTACTATGTAAGGCATTCATGCATTTTAATCTTTTGTTTACAGCTTTCTAGTTCTTCTCATACTTTCACATTGGAAGCTAATGGGAAGTATTATAGCTCAGGTTATAACCTATTAAAATAAAATATGTTATAACCTAAAAGCTTGGGAAATGACATACCACAAAACTTTTATTAAATTGTATGAGCTTTCTTGTTATTACAGATAATTGTGGAAAAAAATGTTTCTCAATGACTATTAAGAGAAGTACACATATAACATTTTTAAATGTGACTAAATTTTTTTTTAGGATAGGATTATATGATTTCTGAATGAGTGATCAGGCTATCTTTTTTAGTTTAGGAGTTTCGACTTCAACTAATTGAAAAATAGAGGCAAATACACGTAATGTACTTCATTGAAATCTGAGACTGAAGGATGCAATGTATTTTAGTAGACAGACGTATACAGCAGAAACTGTCAGATATAAAACAGAATATGCTTTTTTTCTTCTAATGGACCTGTAGAGAATAAAAATATGGTATGATAAAACTTACTTGCCACTGGACATTAACAAATCTTCAGAGAATCACAGATAAACCCTGGCTGGTCAGGAAGACACATTGGGTAATACGACTGGAACACTGTTTGATTTGACTAGTCTTGAATGTGATAAGATGCTCAGAGATTTTTCCTGAGATTGATACTAGATATGGAGAGATATTTTATTGCAATAGAAGTATATGGGATAAGTATTTCAGAACAAAGCATTCCAGATGCATGGTATTGTTTTCCTTTTGTCCTTTTTTCCTTTAGGAACATAATATTAAGAAATATTATTTTATTAATACAGCAAAAACTCCATTAACCAGCACCTTATAAGCTGGCATGTTCTATTAACTAGCATAACGGCTTATAAAATAAAGTGAAAACAGAAGTACCCATTATGGAACTTATGGTTTCTCCAAGCCTCCACAGCCAGAGGCAAAACAGCCTGTGCTGCCAAGCCCCCATGGCCCAGGGTATAGCAGGCTGTGCAGGGCCTACCTCCTTGTCCCTTGGGGCCCATGGGAGGGATGATGATGCCCCAGATGCAGTGGGAGAAGTGGCCGCCCGACCAGGCAAAGATGCCTGTTTGGGCTGCTCAGTTAACTGGAATATTTTGTTATCTGGCACCCCCCATTTCCCACGGGTGCCAGATAACAAAGCTTTTACTGTAATCACCATTACAAAAAAAAATTACCATACTAAGTTTACCCAGTTTGAACTACTTCTTTCTCTCTGTTTCCTGTTCTTTGCCATACTATTTCTCAGTTCAACTTCCTTTGTTTTCCCCCAACAAATCTAGGCCTTAAAGTTGTAGTTTTAGACCGATTACTTCCATCGATGAAGCAGTTGTTCCTCCTTGAAGTCTGCAGACCAATGGATTATTACTAGGGGTGTGCAAAATGGATCCTGTTCAATTTGGATTTGGATTCAGATTTGCATTCAGCTTGAATTGGGAACAGTGATTCGATTTGTTGATTTGGATCACTCTCCCTGATTCAATTCAGCCAAATCCAAATCTAAAGATTCAATGCTGATTCAGAGAAACATCGATTTGAACATAGAGACAGCTTTAAATGTCTTTTCTATGTACCTTGAGGTACCAGGTATAGCTTGTGAATGTCGTGATGCTGGGGTGGATGGAGTGTCCCATAGGAGCGTGCACTCCCCCCTCCACACGTGCTCAGTGGTGAACCCAAAAGTGGCCCGGAAGTGCTTCTCATCCACTTCTGAGTGTGCTGCCTTGCCTGCTGGGGAGCCACCCACACTCCTATGAGATGCTCCATCCACCCCAGCATCACAGCATTGACAAGCCACCTGGTACCTTGAGGTATGTAGGAAAAACATTTAAAGCTGTGTCTATGTCTGAATCGCTGAATCTTTCTGAATCTCTCCAAATTGATTTGGAGGGTTCTGATTTGATTAGAAGAGATTAAAGAGTTCTCTGATTCAATTTGGATTTGGAGATTTGGCCACCAAATCGGGCTGAATCTCCACCAAATCAAATCAGGGACCGAAACTTAACACAGCCCCACTTATTACTCCAACCCTTATTCCCTTTGGGTACAAAGGTTAGGTTGATCTAAATGCTCACTTGTGCAAGTGTTTGCATGGTTTAAATCAGGCCAAAAAATGGGACACACAGTCTAAGTTAGTTCAATTCAGGAGGTGAAGTAACTAAGATTGAGAGAGGGTTAACCAATTTTTAAAGCAGTGAAGATGATCCAATGAATGCCTGCATTTATGTGCAGGACATCCCTAAGCTTGGAAACACTCAGCCACTCACAGAAACTATAACTGCCTGGTTTTTGCAAAGGATCAATAATAAAAAGGTGCTGACTAATAATAATGTATTGAGCCATATTTCACTGATACAAATCCTCAACAGTTAGCATAACAGATCCCTCTAGATTAGCATAACAAAAGGTAAGTTGGGCTGCTTTGCGTGTGACAACTGTGGTCTTCTTAATATTGACCCCCAACCCCTAATCGGCTATTTTTAGACTCCTGACCCTCTTCCCCCACCCCACCAGGGTGAGAACCCCCTCTCTGCAGACCCTAACCCATTTGCAGACCTACTAGATCTTTTCCCACCCTGAGTTCTTTACCTTGGGCTGTCTGTGTTGCATCCAGGAGTGGAGAATGTTTGAATGCACCACCCTCAGTCTAGGTTTAGATAACTGTCTAAACCCAGAACAGGTGCAGTGAATGCATATATCTGTTGAAGACAGTGAATTGCTTATTGAATAAGAGTTGTAGATTTGCAACATAAATTAGTCAAATGATATGTTTCCCGTCCACGCTGCATGGACTACTACTTGACTCGGATCAAATTATAAACATCTATTTTTTCCCCAAAGCTATATGTGAGGAAGGGGTTTTGAAAATGGGAGTTGAACCAAATGAGACACGTGATCAGCTGTACTTGCATTCGGTTCATAGAAGCTATGAAAATGTATATGAGGTATATATAATGTATATAGAGGGGAAATTACTTTAGAGCTCTTAGGATACTAATAAAACTGTATTAAAATAATTTAGAACACTGAATATTAAAGGTAAGAAAAAACACTTGGAAAATTTCAGTTCAATATTGCAGAAACTCAGACTGCCTTATTTTGGAAAAAGATCGAAAGGGCAACTCGGTATAATTTAGATTGCAAAAAGTAGTTTCACAAGTGTCAAATAAAAATTAAAGGTGTCAAAGTTTTATGTAGGGGAACGCAACTCTAAATTCCAAGGTTTCTTCTTTATATGGGAATTTTTAAATTACAGATAAAGAAAGATGCAAAGCATCTTTGATACTGGCATAGGAACCACTGGTATAAATGGTTTTGGAAGACAATTATATAAGCCCTGACAGACTAAACAAAATATTAAAGAGAGGTTTATTTTCTAGCCTCTTTTCATATACATTGCTATCTTGGTTTCTGTCAAGGATGGTGGTCAACCTGAAATATTTTGCATAGCTGATGTCAAAAAGTTTGAACATTTTGAATAGCTAGTTATCTTAGAAACATGACATATAAAAACATATCTAGAATGGGAAACTGAGTCCTTTGGATGAAAGGCATGACTAGATGTATGGAATACCTATCTTGCATGCCTAAATAAGCAATGGAAATCACATTATTATGTTCTTTATTCTCATGAGACTTGCAGCCTAGTTTACTGAGATTTATATAATTTTAGGCAGCCTTTCAATAAGACTGAAATAGCTCATATGTTTATTCTAGCCAAACAGAATTTAAAATAATTTAATAATATGGATTTTTTTGGTATTTGTTTGTACACCTTTTAATCTAAAAAGGTCAAAATCCTTCAAGTTTTTTGTGTTTTTCCTCCATTCAGGCTAATCAATTATACCTTTTGTAGAAAGACTCTAGATTTAGACAAGTCAGCTGAGTTAATTAAATAGACAACATATTTAGAAAAGATACCTTACTTTTTCTTACCTTCATTTTAATATTCATATTGAAAAGAATAACCACCTAATTTTTGAAGCATTTGCTCTATATGAGTGACTAGAAATATATTTATTTGAAAAACTGTACACGTTTTGAAAATGTATGCTTTTATTTATGAAAGAAAACTATCATTCTAGAATATGCAATCCATGTAACTGGTATTGCTTTCCCTTATTTGAAACAATAACAGCATTAACATGTATCATAATGGAGGCATGAGGAGAAAATAAACAAGAACTAAACTTCTAAGACAGTATTCATGGTGTAGATGACTAAAATATATCATACTATCCATTCCCCCCCATATATATTATCTTGCATACCTCCAATCATATCTATCTGTAATCTGAGTTCCATTTGTTATACCTTGTGTTATTTTTTTTTTTTTGGGGGGGGGGGAAGGAGACGGGCTCCAGCATTAGTATAACTACTGTATTTACTTGAATATAAGATGACCTTGAATGTAACCCTCCTGCCCTGCACTAATTCAATTCTATATATGGAAAATTTATATATTTGTTATAATTTTCCAAGTATAGAATCTAATTATTGGAGATGTGTTTTGAATTTCTCCCCCTTCCACTGCTACATTAGGAAAATATATCTTCCTTGGTCCCCTCAACTTTTACCTCCTACATCTTCTTCCCCTTCCTTACTGAGCACCTGAAAAAGGAGGAGAAATTTGAAAGCACTGACCCTGAAATAAACATACCTGTTTTAATTCACACAGTGGCAAATTACTACAGGTACCATAAACTTAGCTTATCCAGAATTGATGCATTTTATTTTTTTTTTGACATTGCTTTAAGTTTTAGCACACATACTCCAAAAGCATAATTTTAAGCAGCACTTTTGTACCTACTTATATATAGTACAAACTATGCATGATAGTAGTCCAAAGCCAAGAGGCTCATAATTTACCATATATCTCATTGGGCTGACTCTGCCAGAGTTAAGAGCATTTCAAGCCATACTGACTCCACAAGTCAGCACTGTTCAGTATGTGTGTGTATTCCATATACTCTCTACAGATGATCTATGTGTTAATTTGCCTCCCACTAATGACTAGAACTGGGTATTTCTTGTCATGCATTCTGGGATCCTCCAAAAATGTATTTGCAGATGAGATGCGTGGCAACAGAGTCTGGCTTATCTCATGGAGGCTGGGGCCACACTAATCATGTGTGCCAGGATAAGAGAGGGTGCAACAGAGGGATTCTGGATGAACTGTTTGGACCTCATTGGTGATGTTTTCTAGACATTTAAAGCTGGTGAGAAACAGGAATCATTGGACATAGGAAAGAAAAGCACAGCTCAGCTGTGGGAGTGAAAAGGAAGTAAAAATATATTCACTGTGGTGGCTTACCATGACTTACTAAAGAGTCTGTGCTGAAGGGGACTGTACTTAGTGGGCACTATCATATATCTTATTTATGGGCTGCACTAAACTATCCTTGGGTAGGTTTGCATCAGTATTTTACCTGGCAGGGGAAATACCATGACCATTAAGGCAGTTTTCCTAGTCACTAGGGGTAACGACTTTTCTGGCATGGGTTAGTACCCAAGCAGAGGTAATGTATAGTTAACCTCCCACTTTCATTTCCAGTGGGAAGATCTTGATTTTATGCCCACTTTATGGAAATGAGAAATTTCTTCCTAGTTTGGTCCTGCAGCCATATGGCTGAGGGCAAGCAAAGCTCAGAGGCATCCAAACCTGAAGCTTCCAGCCTTGGACCTGCATGTAAGATGCCCACCAAATAATTTGGAAGCATTTGAAGCCCCAGGTGGTGGTGGAGGATGTTTAATGGTAGTAGGGCCACATATGGTTCTTGAATGACTCACGGATTTGGAATCGAGTTGGCTGATTTGGCTTCAAACACAAAGAATTTTCCTTAAAAAAAAAAAAAAAAAAAAGGTTCAAATCAGTATTTTGGCCCCATGTGGCCCATGTATTTTATAGTCATGCTCAGTGTTGGCTGAATTTAATTCGTTTCCATTACTGAGCACTTGCTGCTTTTTGCAGCAGTTTAATGACAGACAATATATTTAATAAGGGATCCTTGTATAGAAATGTAAGATGAGGGACTTTTTTTCCTCATGCTTACTGGGGAAAGAAACCTTGTCTTGTATTTGAGTAAATATGGAACTTCAAAAATAGATTCTTAATCAGCTGAAATAAAATCTCCCATGCAAAAGCCACTTAATGTATCTGCTGTTGTGAGTTTATGTTGCACCTTTGATGATGAGAGCAGGTATCAAGGCCATGAGGACATTATATGTTGCTTGAGCCACTGCGCATAAATAGTATTCTTTGGGCAAAATTTCTTTCTCTTGTCTCACTGTTGAACTCGTGTAGCATGAAACCAAGGATGAATTTGGTCCATTATGCTTAAAGTAATAAGATAACTTTCCAAGTGATCAAATGCTAGAAATGCAAGGATTCATGAGCTGGGTTAAATAAAAGATCATTACTGTAAATCTTTAGTAAAATAACCTAAAGAGAGCAGAATTATATTTTTATATTCTTTCTTTGATTGAACATAGACATAACATAGACATCAACACAAATATTTTTCACCTGGGGTTCTTCTGTTTACAGTGTAGTTTTAAGACATGATTTAGCCCTGTCTTTTCCTTTTTTCATTCCTGTATAGCCTGGATAATTGCCTCCTGATTTTATGCCCAAACATTCAACAGTAATTTTTAAAAGAGTTGTACAAAAGCTACTGGATTTCAGCACTAGTTTAGTCAGATTGTCATAGCAACAAAGTGTCCTTGAACAATATAAGCACTGAAAAGGGAGATAAATTGTATAGGATGGTCCCTTACTCCATAATGGACAATGCTGAGATAAGAGGAAGGAATAAAAATACATGCTGAATATCAAGAAGCATTTCTTAACAGAGAGGTGACCTAGACTGTGGACCTGTCACACACAGAAAATAGTGGCAACTTACATTCTTTAGATTGAATGGCACAAACCACTTGGGTTCATCTACCCTAATAGTTGTGACATATAGATATAGGTATAGATATACACATCTTTTTAATTTATAGATTTATGTACACATATAATTTATAGATTTATATTTACATCTTAGGTCCAAATAGGCCCACCTCAAACTATGATAATTAATTCTTATATTGAGCTTTATCCTCAACTGCATTGATTTTGATGCAGCTGTAAAGGACAGAACAAGAATGTCACTTATTAGGGACCAGCCAAATTTGGGTCACTCCAAGAGCAGAGCAGAAATAAACAGGCCTTTTCTGTATATAGGAGTAGTATTGTTATTGCTCTAATTTATGCCAGCTGGACTGATTTCCTTGCATTTCCTTAGCCCCTTCCAGAGCAGGGGGTACATGGGGCAAAGACAGCTAAAATGTACAGGCAAGAATTAAGTTTAGATTGTCCTAACCAAGATTAGGGTGCTCTAAATGCCCTAGGCTAGGGACAGACATTCAAAAAGCCTGAGACTGAATTGACTTAGTCTTTGCAGGTTACTCTAACCTGGTTAGGTTGAACTGGTTTCCAACCATACAGACAATCCCTCTGGACTTAGGAAATTCAGGCACATGCTTGCAGTGGCCCTGGCTGGAAGCCAGATGGTACAAGAGCAGCCCTCCCTGCCCTTTCAGAGCTGAGCTTAGGGGGCATGGCCAGCCCCCACCAGAGCTCTGATTAGAGAAGGGTGTAAACCCCCAGTTTGCCTGCAGTCCCAAATTTTTCGCCACTTGCTGCTCAAGGGGCAGGAGGGTTGCCAGCCTGCAGTCCTGGGCTGGAACCCTGAGGCAGGGGAAGATTTGCAGTACATGCATCTATTGATGATATGGAGTTTTTCACTGTCTCTCCCTGCTTCTTTATCTGTTAGGGCTATGGATGGCTTTGGGTGCTGATTTGATTCAAAGGAGTTTTGACCCAATTCGGCAGCCAAATCTCCAACTCTGAATCAAATCAGGAGACCAATAATAAAGGTCTGAATTGATTCAGAAAAGATTCCGAGAGCTTTGGAGAGATTTGGAGATTCAGGCAATCCCCACTCACCACCGCATGGAGTTGTACCCAGACTCCATGCTGGTAAGTACTGGGCAGGAGGGGTGCTGGCAGAGGGAAGAGGGAACCATCGGGGGGACCCCTGCCAGGCCCCATCCCCTGTCTGTTTCCCCAGCCCACCTGAGAACCCTCTGACCCCCTGCCCGCTCTCCCAGCCCGGTCAGCGGCTGCCTTTCCTGGACCCAGTGTTCCAGCTCTTAAAAAAAACCAAAACAAAACCAAAAGTCCCACACTCACCAGCTCCTGCCAGGCAGGAGGGAGGGGGAGGTGATCCCCACTGCTCCCCACTACTTTGTACTGTGTGGGGGGCTCTGACATGAGCCCCCATACCTTGCTCACTCTCTCAGACCTGTCAATGGCTGCCTCAACTGTTCCCAGTGGCCCAGCTCTTAAAAAAAAAAAAAAGGCCCCACGCTCACCAGCTGATGCAGCAGCTGTTGGGGCCTGTGGGGGATCATGGCAGAGCCCCCATACAGTGCATGGCAGTGGGGGACAGTGGGAATCAGTGGCCCCACCTGGCAGGAGCTGATGAGCTCAGGGATATTTTTTTAAAGAGCCGGGACGCTGGGACCAGGTGCGGAAACAATTGACGGAGCTGGGAAAGTGGGCAAGAGATGGGGCCTGTTTGAGTAAAAGATTTGACAAATTCAGCAGCTGCTGAATTTCCAAATCAGATGTGGTTATATCAATTTGGGACAGTGATTTGAATCACTGAATCAAGTCACTGTCCCCCGAATCAGCCGAATCCAAAATTGAAGCAAATCCAGCCTCTTTATACAGGCCTACTATCTGCAGCAAACTGACAGGCAAGCAAGCTGGGATCCAGGGGGATGATAACAGTGATTATCATCCTTATCTCAGTGTTTGTTGCCCCATTGAGACTGGTGATTCTTCCTATTGATTTGGCAGGGATCCAGTGTGTGGTCTGTCAGCTAATAGACACCTTCTCAGCAAGGCAAAGGGGAGGGGGGAATTCCTGCTTAGCAGGGAGTGATGAGGGGAAGGAGGGGAGCAAACAGCTCTTAAACAGGGTTTCCAAGGAAGGACATTAAGCTACCTGCTCATTAGCTCCAAAAAGCCTGTCTGCCTCTGTCTTCTCCCACAGCACAGACTATAGCCAGCATGTACTAGTGCTAGTTAATGCGGAGGTGTCTGTGGGGGATGGGGGAATGCCTGCTTAGCACAGAGTGGAAAGGGGAGGGCAAGAGCAGAAGGCAAGCAGATGCCTGTAGAGACTGCCAAGCTCCAGCAAGGTAGCAGAGGGGAAGGGCCATCCCTGCTATGGAGCAGAGCAGAGCAGAGCCCTGCTCATCCCAGAGAGCATGCTGGGGTGCTAGGGGTGTCTGGTTTATCTTAAACCAGCAAGCAGTCTGGGACAGACATTGCATAAACCAGTTTGAGCCAAATCAGTTAAGTTTGATACTACATTCAACCAGGTTTATCTCAAACCGGTTTCAGCCATTTTCAAACTAATTTAGGTGCACTGAACATCTGTTCTGTTACAGGTTTAAAGCAGTTTCTGATACCTTAAACTGGTTTATGTGTAATGTCTGTCCTTAGCCCTAAGGTGCAAACATTCACAGGGCTTAAGCTACCCTAAAAATGGTTCACCTGATCTAAAGTTAGTTCACTTCAGGGGTTTACCTAGTTTAGGAAGCATTAACTCAGCCTATTGAATGCCTGCACGCATTCCCAGCTTGCACATGCTCAAAGCCCAGCCACTCCTGGGGGGTGCTAGAGGTGCTGTTTTTACACCTCCCCCCCACTCCACCTCCCCTGCAGTGCTGACTGGCCTCCCCACCAGAACTGCAGCACTCCCTGGACCCACCAGCACCCCCTCTCCCCTGATTTAGTCAGCCCCTCTCCCCTGACTTATCTCCAGCTGCCCACACTTCCTCTGAGCAAGCAGAAAATGCTTGCACATATAGGATCCTGACTCAGGTTAGGCTGCTTACATTAACCCACCTAAACTTGAGCTGGGTCCTGCAAACACTTGTTCATACCCAACAATTGCCTCCCAGTGTGGGAGTATCAGGTACCTATATATGGCAGCTTTGTTCCTGGGACAGAGTAAATGAGGCTTAATTGTTACTGAGGAACTGGCCCTATATATTCATAAAGTGACAATTTAAAGAAAATCCTGTTTGTTTGTTTTTCCCTCTGTTCATACATGATGTTCTCCATGACCTAAATAGGGCATTAAATGGAAGTACAGAATATTGATTTAAAAGTATTCCTGTAGGACTTTAGAGCTAGTCAGTATTTTTTTATACTTTATCATGCAGTTATGATAAATTGGCACATGAAGATTCAGACAGTGTCTTTAATGTCATATTTTAAGATTATTCACTAAAACCATCACAAGAGAGTTGATGGATGAATCTCAAAATATTTGGAGATCAGTTCAAATGTTCAGTGAAACCTTATTCTTTCTGTGCATAGTTCATTCATCTTCATAATTAGAAATACCTTGAGAATAATAGCCCTTCATGTAGTCTTTTGGTGCTTCAATTTTTGGCCAAAACTAGTAAGTACAGAGTTCTGTGAAGATGAAAGCAACTGCATTTAAAAAAATGACTCAAACTTTATAAAGTCATCCTATGTTAAATTCTGAAAGAAAGCTTTTTGTTTTTTTCTTTTTTTTATGGGTCAGGTTTGTTGCCTGATGCATCATTCTCTCCTGGACATGATTAGACAACAGCAGAGTGTTCAGATCAGCAAGTGTTGAGAACTGTAGAAAACAGAATTTTGCTTCTACAAAAATCCTCTTTGTAACAAAGCTCTATGTCAAACACAGGTTTTGCTGTTAACATGCCTTCATGTTCATAGAGAAATCTCACAGTTCTACCTGAAATTGTCCCCTTTGGTAACTGCTCAGTAGTGACTGACAAACCTTGATTTCTTCATGATTTTTCTTCTCCAATCTTGAATGAAAACATGTTTTGTACATTTCCTAAACTAGTTCTAGAGCCTTGGATTTAGATAATCCTTCATATTTAGAGTGGTTTCCAAACAGTCAGTTTTAGGTTTGCCTGTAAATAATCAATCAGCTTTACTCTTCATACAATACACAGTTGAAATCCCAAGGGGCATTGAAACAGGCTCTGAGGTTCTGTCCAGCCTATGCCTGATATTTGTGAGGTGCACATTAAATCTGATATGAAAGGCAAGTGTGCATTATCATACTGTTGCCCAGTGAAGATGTGCATATGTTTTACATCAACATAAATTTAAAATAAATTAAACATTTAAAAATCTGATTTTTAAGCACTATTTCTTTTAAAATAGGATCAAATTATGGAATACGTTGCACACTGTTGCAACATGATATATGACAGCATTCAGGATTCTACCCTGATGATTGTTTTTGTATTTGATAAAATAATGTATAATCAAACACGTAGCTAAGCTCTGTCTCCAAAAAGTAAATCTTCCCTACTGCTACTGTAAAAATAATTGTATGTTATTACAATCATAACATAGATGAGCCAATACAGCCTGCCTATTTGTCCAGATAGGAAAGTTGAAAGCAATCCTGCAAGCAGAATTAAAAGAATATATTTTATTCTGACACTTTTTATAATGTCTTAATTATCAAAATAACAATTTGCCACATGGTTACCATTATTGTATCTATTTTATTACTATATATATTCACCTCCCATACTACACCAAAGAAATAAAATGGTAAAATAATGGCCATGCATTAGTATGGAAATGTCTAATCTGCTAAGACATTCTTAGACTTTAAGGGACAGGTACCATTATTATTCAAACCAGGTCTTACACAGTCTGTGAATGCACATAGAATTGTTTTAATTTTTGTATAGGTTGGTTGTATTTTGTACATGAAAACAAGAACTCTTGCCTCTTTTTAAATTAGAAAAGCATATTGATATTTTCCTGGAAAGTATGCAAGCTGGATAAAAAAATGTTGTTTTAAAAAGGAGTGAATTGAATAAGGATCTCTAGCCTCTCCTTTTTTCACCCAGTTAGACTGGTGGAATAATAAGATGCTTTCCTGCAGCTATATATGACAAGCAAAAATGTCTTTGCATGTTGTAATTAGTTTACAGCACCCTATAGCCTGAGGCCCAGCAGGAATTATTTGCAAGCAAGGTTTGTGTAAACAAGAAGCTAGGTTACCATAGTAGAGCAGCAGACTGCTATGTCTTTGATCAGTGGCCAGTTCTTCAGTCATTAGAGAACAGAAATCTCTTGTTTCCTGGATGAATAGGAATGTAAAAAAAGATCAGTAGAGAATATAAAGAAACCATCTTTGTGGTAGCCATTATTTAGGTAAGTTATAGGCTTGGTGAATAGTTTTAAATAAATAAATCAGAATCAAAGCGTTACAAGCGTTTGCAATACAAGAGACTTGGACAAAGCAAATAAAAGTTGATGGGAGAGATCATAGTATCATATCATAGTATGATAGTATCTAGGGTCAGAAGGGGCCTAGAGCAGGCCATCTAGTCTGACCCCCCACCAATGGCAGGAACGAGTGCCAGGGTCACAGGACCCCAGCCAAGT
>JAGPOW010003642.1:77465750-77488250 GCA_030014935.1 Caiman crocodilus
CTTCTGGTTGGGTGGTCTATAGCAGACACCCACCATTAAGTCCCTTTTCCCTCATCCTCCTTGCAGCCTGACCCAAATCGCTTCCACCTGGTCCTCAGTTGCCTCCAAGTTAACACTTAATGCAGAGAAGTGTTCTTTGACATAGAGCACAACCCCCCTGCCTCTTTTCCCCACCCTGTCCTTCCTGAAAAGGGCATAGCCATCGATGCCTATGGCCCAGTCATGGGTCGGGTCCCACCATGTTTCCGTGAGCCCAACCAATTCCGGGTCTTCCACAGCCACCAGGAGAGACAGCTCCTCCTGCTTACTTCCCATGCTGCGTGCATTTGTATAGAAGCATTTAAGGCTACGCACTGCCGCCTCCCCCTCCTCATGTGTATCCCCCAAGCTGCCACCACCTTTGCTCGTCCGACTTACCTGTCTTAGCGGCCGAGCATCCTCTCCTCTTCCGGCAGGCCCATCCCCCGGCGAAGCTAGTTTAAAGCCCGCCGCATGAGATCAGCCAACCTGGAAGAAAAGAAACGCTTACACTTAGGCGATAGAGGTCTTAGAGGCAGTCATCAGGGTGAGATTCTGTAGGACATAAATGCTATTGTATATCATGTTGCAACAATGTGTAACGTATTTGAAGGAAGTAAGTGTTCCTCATTACAGGAATTTATATTTGAAAGTCTAGATAGGGAGGGTTAGAAAATATTTATGAACACATAATTGATTATTAGGCAAAGGTTAAAAAATAACAACACAGTTTTTTACATTAGCCTGCCTGTCTCCTTCACCTGTAATTCATGGGCATGCATCAGCCAAAATATCTTGCATGCTCATTTAGTTTTCACATGTGCACAAGCATGGTATTCAGTTACACAAGATATGTAGCCATATGTGCTCACACTGAGAACAATGTCTTATCCAAACTGTCAAAGGCAAACTATAAAAAAGTTTAGACTTGTTTGATATATACTTCTGTGACTTGTTCCACTGGAATCAATAAAAACTATTCATAGTAGTAGGTACCATCCCCTAGATGTTCTCAGAATTAAGCCTTTATTGTCCTGAGTATAAATTCAAGTACTTTCCAGCTTATTTGGTATTTTTAAAGTAAACCTTACACCTTAAACAAAATAAGTGATTAATAGTGACCTACTTAATACATTAATTGGAAATACAGAGTATTGATTTTTAAAGTATTAATTTAAAAGTAGAAGTTATATAGAAGTTTAATTCATTTTTGTAATGAAGTAAAAATTATTAGTCAAGGGACATGGCAGCAGCTCTGTATGCACTATGGGTGTGTCTACATTTACATGCACCTAAACTTAATGTGTTTTATCCTTAACCTACCTTCTGGATGCAGCTAGCCTGGCCCCAGCCCTGGGCCTGGCTCTAATGCCTTCCCTGTATTCCTGCCTCCCCAGTGTTGGTCGAGAGTGGGCCAGAGCTGAGCCCGGGTGGTCCCACACTGCTGCCAGGTGCTGCCAAGAAGTGGCGGGTACTGTTCTCCATAGTGTAGATGCACTGGAACTGGATCAGTGGTTCTGGCAGCAGAGGTACCTGTCAGTGTGCTGACCAATGACTACATGTTGGGATACAATGTGTGCCTCTGCTTCTGCCTCTGTTTCTGCTGCATGGTGCGGCACAGCATGGCACAGCACAGTTCTTCTACTGGCCACACAATGCAGGGAACACATGAAGCTACTGCTACTTCCTGGCCTGCCCATGTGCAGGACAGGGCTTGGGTTGTTTAATTTTTTGTGCCCCCATGCACAGTGGTTGGTCAGCACACTGACAGGTATTGCTGCCACCAAAATTGCCACTCCAACTCCAGCGTCTATGCCTTGGAGAACAGCACCTGCTGCTTGTTCTTCTCAGTGGTGCCCAGCCATAGTGTGGGATCCTGTGGGCTCATTTCTGGCCTGTTCGGTCAACATACACAGCGTCAAGATGCCTACAGGCCCCTTAAATTGCCTTAACAATTTGCACCTAAATTTGATATCTGTTTTATGCAGTCATCAAATTTAGGTGCGATTATCCTAAAATCCCCATTTTTAAGGCGCATTAAGGGTGTGCACATGTAAACCCATGCTCTTAACGTGCCTTAACAATGGCTAAAGCACTTTTAAATTGTCACGTGTAGATGAGGAGAAGCTGCTGTTGCGGTGAGGCAGTAGCTTGCCCACTGGACAGTGGGAATGTCTACATGTGCTATTAATACACTATAAGCTTACTGCACAGTAAAATACTGCTCGGTAACCTTTCCCCAACAGGGCATCTACACCCTTTGCTCCCTGGGGGAGCAGTTCAGTGCAGGGCTACTCTAGCCTTGTGGTGCCTCCTTACAGCAGCCAGAGGGAGCTCCAGACTCTGGGTTGGCGGAGGGTACTAGGGTCAGGCCCTGGTCTCTCAGGGATGGGGGAAGCTGTTCCACCTCCAGGACAGTGACCTCCTAGCCCCATGCTCCAATTTGTCCAATTCAGGACATGGGCCAGGAAAATGTCCCCTCTTCCCCCAGCTGCTTGTTCCCAGCTCTATGCCCCGATGCCCCCAGCAGCAGCTAAAGGAAGGGACATTTTCCCAGTCCTATGCCCCATCCTACTAATCGGAGCATGGAGCTGAGAAGCAGATGCCCAGAACAAAAGACAGTTTCCCCACCCCTTTCTTTCTGGGCTGACTACAGCTGTCTACATGTGTGCTACATTACTGCATAGTTAATCTACTACCTCAGTTCACAGGCAGTAGGCAACTCTGCAGTAGACTAATCTACATATAGAAGGTGATGCTTTACTGTGCAGTAGATTAGTCTTAACAGTTGTTAAGTACCTTTTAATCACAAAACCATAGAAAATAAGGGTTGGAAGGGACCTCAGGAAGTCATCTAGTCCAATCCCCTGCTGCTCAAAGCAGGACCATTCCCAAATCCAGCATCCCAGTCAAGGCTTTGTCTAGCTGGGTCTTTAAAATCTCCAAGGATACAAAGTCCACAGCCTCTCTCAGTAACCTGTTTCAGTGTTTTACTACTCTCCTAGTGAGAACATTTTCCCCACTATCTAACCTAAACTTCCCTTGCTGGAACCTGAGACCATTGTTCCCTGTTCTGTCATCTGCCACCACTGAGAAATGTCTAGCTTCATTCTCTTTGGAACTACCCTTCTGGTAGTTAAAATCTGATATCAAATCACCTCTCAATTTTCTCTAGACTAAATAAACCCAGTTCCCTCAACCTCTCTTCATAAGTCATGTGCCCCAGCTGCCACAGCATTTTTGTTGCTCTCCACTGGACTCTCTCCAGCTTGTTGACAACCTTTCTGTAATCGGGGGCCCAAAACTGTACACAATACTCCAGATGTTGCCTCACCAGTGTCAAATAGAGGGAAATAATCACTTCTCTCAATCTGCTGGCAATGCTTCTACTGCTACAGCCCAATATGCTGCAACAAGGGCATGCTCATATTCAGCTTATTGTTTACTGTAATGCCCAGCTCCTTTTCTGCAGAGCTGCTGCAGATAGTTAATCCCCAACCTGTACCAGTACATTGGATTCTCCTTCCTAAGTTCAGGACTTTGCACTTCTCCTTATTGAAACTTATAAGATTTCTTTTGGTCCAATCTTCCAATCAATTGAGGTCTCTCTGAGTCCTAGCCATACCCTCCAGTGTATTTACTAACCCCTGCAGCTTGGTTTTATCTGAAAACTTGCTAAGGGTGCACTCTATCCCATCTTTCAGGTTAGTGATGAAAATATTGAACAATACCAGCTCCAAGGCCAACCCTGTGTTGATACAAGCTGTCAATTAACATTGAGCCATTGACTATTACCATCTCAGCCTGATGTTCCAGCCAGTTTTCTATCTACCTTACACTACATCCATCTAGCCCATACTTCCTTAGCTTGCCTGCGAGAATGTTGTGGGAGACCATATCCAAAACCTTGCTAGAATTAAGGTATACCATATCCACCAGTCTCCCCACATCCACAGAGCCAGTTATCTCATCATAGAAGGCGATCAGGTTGGTCATGCATGATTTGCCTTTGGTGAGTCCATGCTGACTGTTTCTAATCACCTTCTCCAAGTGCTTAGAAATGGATTCCTTGAGAACCTGCTGCATGATTTTTCCAGGGAGTTCCCTCCTTCTTCCCTTTTCTTAAAGATGGGCACAATATTTGTTCTTTTCTCATCATCCAGGACCTCTCTTGATAGCCATGAGTTTTCAAAGATGATGGCCAGTGGCTCTGAAATCACATCAGCTTACTTCCTCAGCATCCTCAGGTGTATCCTGTCTGGCACCATGGACTTGTACATCTCCAGCTTTTCCAAATAGTCCCTAGCATATTCTTTTGCCACTGTTGACTGCTCACCTCCTCCTCAAACTGTGCTGCTGCCTGGTGTAGTAGTCTGAGAACTGCAGTTGCCTGTGAAGGCTGAAATGAAAAAGGCATTGAGTACTTCAGCCTTTTCTGCATCCTCTGTCACTAGGTTGCCTTCATATTATGCCCTTTGATTTTTAGGTATATGAATTTATTCCTGTCAGAGTACTGAAGATATGATTTTTCCCTTAAACAAACCTTGTCTTTTTACTATCTCATTTATACACTAAAAAAATAGAAGAATAGATATACAGATAAGAAGTGTTCCTGAAAGTTGCATCCCTTTTCTTTGCTTATGTACAGTAGCATCTGAGAGAACTTCTCAGGTCTATACTCTCTGATGTCCAATATGTTTATATAACATATGTATAGGTTTCAGAACCTCAGTCATCATAAACTAAGGTAGTACTTTTGACCTCAGTGCACTTCACTAGATTTATAGAGGAACTGAGTGTCTTCCCCAAAGTGACATATTTAGTATTTATCCAATATAATGTTGAATTAAAATATTTAAATGCATCTTCTTTCCAAAATACTTCTGATGTTATCCTGGAATTAATATTAACCAGTACAAAATAATTTGAATGCAAACAATGTTTTGACCTCTCTGTGTTAATTAGTTAGGAAGGAGGATCTGCTTGCATAGTGCTATATTAACCCAGATGCCTTGTTATTGTTTCAAGAAATGCTAAAGTTGAGATATTTGACAGCATTTTTACCACCATTCTGTAAGCGTGTTTCTTAAGAGCATACATACATTCCTATGTGTTAGTCTGTGAGTGGTAGTGCTACCTCAAGTTTGGAGCAGTCACACTTCAGGCCAGCAGGGGCTTGGAGGACTGAAACGTAAAAATCCCACCCCGCATCCCATTCTGGGCTTGTCTCCTATTATCTGCCCCAGGGATTTCCCTGGTTCACTCCCCAGGGCTCTCCTTCCCCACCCCACCCTAGCCCCTCAGTGTTTCCCTTGCCTTCCTGCACTCATGGGGTATTACTTACTTGTGGCTGCTTGTACTGCTGCTGGGCTGCTGCCCTTCTGACCTGGAGAGCAGCAGCCATTGTAATAACTGGGCAGGAAAGTTAACCCTTCCCTGCCTGTTCCCCCAGGACAGACATTGTGGTCAGCCCCAAGTAAGTGGTTGGGTATATAGGGAGACAGTAAATGGGACTCTGGGCTTCTGAAGGGTGGGGGGAGGGCAGCGGGCCTGATCTGGACCATGAGGGTGGTGGAGGGGGGTGTTTATCCTAACAAAGCATTCTAAATGACAGTGTTACCACAGACCACACAGAAGTTCACTGTTGGGTCTGGTTGGGGAGTGTGTGTGTGTGTGGGGGGGAGATTTAGTGGTCAGATTTTCATGCAGTCAGCCATTTTTTAAGTGGTCTGCAGTGATGCACTTGTGTTTGGTCACAGCTATAAACTGCATTCTATTGCCAGATTGTCATTTCTTTCTACACACTGAACTGTAGCATAGAGTGTAACATGAGATAGGTAACGTGGATTGGTGATAATTCTGCCCTGGAGTGGCATAACTGTAAACTGCATAATGAGTGCTTAAAACTAGTCTCAGATGTTAATGTGTGAACAATACAGGTGTTAAGGGCTCCATTTGCTGACCAAAATCACGGTGTAATAAGACCCTTAGTTTTATATCAGTTGAGAGGATTAGTACTTTTTACATGGGAGCACAGGAAAGAATATGCAAGGAACCTGTTCAAGGCCTGGTCACAATTTTAGACCCTGCACCTACAGGAATGCAAGCCAATTCTCAGTTGAATAGGTAGACAGTAGATTAGGCCATAGCTCTGTCTCCTTTGTCACTGGCCTACAGTCCTCCAGGAAAGAGTGCCACAGAGAGTTGTACCTCTTTAAGGCACAATGTTTTTATTTCTTAAGTCAGTTCAATTAAGAGGTAATATATGATCTCCCAACCTGAGCCCCACAGTTTCAGAGTTCACAAAAGGTAGCATGTCCAAAGAGCAACCATTTCTTTACTTGTATTCTACTCTTTCATTTAGAAGACTCCAATGGAGATGAGTCTAGTTTTATATGCCCAAGAGACCAATCCAAGTTTTCTCTTATTGCAATGGAGAGGCTGCTATTAACTTCAGTGAGAACTGATCAGGTGTCAGCATTGTTTCTGTTAAACAATTTTTACTTCTTAAGTTTAGAATACAGACTGAATTTCTTCAATACAGATTGAATAGCTTCTTGTTATCATTTTCATGCATTTTGATTCTGACTGGATTTTATGCTAGATCATTCAGTCATGGATAAAAAAACCTGCATTCAGTTTTGTTAGCCCTTTAAAAGTCTCTCTGTCTGCCACCATGCTAACTAATTTCCTCTGACTGATCTGGTCACAGTTAAGTCCCCAAAGTTTTGGGCTTATTGCTAAGTTCCTTTCAAATTTTCACTGGTTCTTTGTTCCAGTACATGATCTGTTTTCACTTTCTCCTGTTATCATGCCTATATCATACTGCTTACTTGTATAGTTCTCAGCAGCACTGGGCACAAATCTCTCGGTTTGTGAAAGAAATTCTAATTTTCATGAAGTAAACAGTGCATCATAGTTCCGTCCCCCATTCCCTGTAAAACTTTACTCTGATAAATGTATCTTATTTTACCAGCTGCACACATATAGTTATATTGCTACAACTGTCTTCTGTATGCAGGTAATTTCCAGTTAAGTAGGAAAGTGTGGCCATGTTCACATGAGCACAGATGTTTCTTTCCATGAGGACAAGTAGGAGCAGCACATCTAGTGGTGCTGCTCCTTGTCCCTGGAGAATGCCCATGCCATGCACCATGTGGCAGGTTACCTTGGATAGGGTAGCAACTGGCCTGGCTCCAACAGCCTTACCTGGGGTTCTAAGGGCCTCAAAGAGCTTCAGCCCCACTGCTCCTGTGGCTGGGAGCCTGGTTGGCAGCCAGAGTGGCTGGCAAGGCTCTGGTTTTGGGCATTGTGTGCTGCTGCTTACATGCACTGCCCTGTTTTTTGGAATGAATTTTTTTGACCCTGGGAGATCCTGGCAAGTATTCTTGCTCCCAAGAAAAGTTGATATCTTTTCCCAGTACTCAATTTCAAGCCTCTGCTTTGGAAAAAAAAAAAAAAGAAATGTATATATTTAAAATCTAAAACATAGGTTTTGTTTTGTTTGTTTATTTTTTCCATTTTTCTGTCAGCAAAAAAAGAATTCCCTCTACTTTTTCTGGCTGACTATAAAATGTGCCCATTCCCAGCATCACCTGAACTTTATCCTTGCTACCCCTTTGCGGTTTCATGTACTCATTATTGTCCTATGTCTAAAATTTGATTAATCATTAGAAAATTCCAGGATGCTCGCTGCTTTTTTTCATTAAAAAATTGTTGCACTACTTCTATTATTATTTATGTAACTTTTCCTGTGCATAGTTTCAAGATGCTATCACAATATATGTTAAGGAAGCACAGGATCATGGCATTTGCTAGGAGCCAGGATGCCTAAGGAAAATGTTTTAACAGAAAATTGCCCAAAGCATACATTGGAGTATAAGTATTCGGGGCACGAATCTTAGCAGTTCTAACCAGCTTTACTGTAGGACCACAGAAATGCATACACATTTCAATTCAAATAGTTGCATGCAGGGAGCTGCTCAGTGTGCTTAAGTGACATGCTACCTAGCAAACTGAGTTTACAGTGTAGATGTGGCCCTAATTTCCTTTCCCCCTTACTTTAAGATGAGTCTAGTCACAGTATGATTTGCTTCTAAGCCTTTGTTTATAATGAGCTTTTCATCCATGGGAAAAAAAATCACCAGTGTTGTTTGGAGTACAGAATTAAGATGTTTAGTCCAAATCAAGTTTTTGGATAGCTGTGCTACCTAAGTTGAGAGAAAGAGAAAGGTAATTTGCAGCATATTCATGTGGCTTCATGTGCATAATTTCCATGCAAGTATTAAAGGGAGAATGCAGTTGTATAATCTTACATTTCTTAAAGACTTAGTGTATCATTGGGCTACCTTTGTCATGATATCTAAGTAGTAGTGAATAAACACTGTAATTGCAGGATTCTTAACTAACTCAAAATATTCACATATTTAAATTTTGGATTTATCTCCACAAAGAAGTGTGCTAATCCAGTCACATCAAATCTATGGCCCAGGGCACGTCTGAGCTCTAAATATATTAGCACTTCATAACACATAAGGCATAAACAACTCTAATAGCTGTAAAAATCCATGCTAATCCTATGCTAATTTCATATCTATGAAGTTGGTTAGAAAGGTAATTAAGAAGCAGACACTAATGCCTAACAGTGAGAGGGAAAAGGACTTGATGACCTAATAGGTCTTTTCCATCTTTCAATTTCATGGTCTGCTTCTACAATTTCTCCCTCACCTTTCAAAATATTTCTCCAGCTGGAGAAGATCTTTAAAGATAAATTATAGGGGTGGGGGCAGGGGAACCTAAACAGAAGAAGTGTCTTTGGGATACTGATATGTCAGGTTGTCCATAGATGGTTTGCTTATTTTGTGGTAGGGAAAGAATATTCAAGAATTATGCTTTGAATTCTTAAGACTGAAGAGAAATGAACATTGAGTAAGTGTTTGTGGCTCAAGAAGGAAGTCTCTGTCAGGCTGGGAATACAGCAGGAACAGAAATTTTAGGCCTGGAGGCTGAGGGGAGCTTCCAAACCAAGAAACCTCTGTGCTAAGATAATATCATTGTTCAGTTCTGGATGCAGCCTCGATGTACAGACAGAAGTTCAGGTCCCTTATCTCACTCATAGCACTTCACAGAAAGTGCCATGATTTAGATGGATCCTCCCAGCCCTAACAGATGTTAGCCATTGGGTTGAGAGGGTGGGAGAAATTGAGCTCCAATTTGGAGCCAATCCAGGGATAGAGGCTGTCTTTCCTTAGCTCCTCCCCAGGTTCTCTCCCAGCTCCTATTCTGTCTCAGGATGAAAAAGGGAAAAGGCAGGGAAGGAAGGTCTGTTCTGGGATTTCCACTGGAGGGTGGGGAGGTTGGATTGGAGCCCTGCCCCGTCCTGTAGTGCTGGCTGAGCAAACCCTACAATGCACCTCTCCCCCGCCTCCCCATTCTGAAAAAAGCACTGGGAGCTGGGCAACTGAGCCCTGCTTCTGGCATGTGCAGACAGCAGCTAATGAGGTTTCAGAGTGCTATGGGATTAGACCCTTTTAAAATGCTCTGCAGCTTTGCACTTGTTTTTGGTCATGGTTGTAGATTGCTCCCACCTCTGGACAACCCCGCTATTGCCCCACCACACCCTTTCTCTCCCTGTGGACCTGCTAGCAGCCCTGATCCCTCCCACCCCTTGCCCCATCCTGAGTTGCTTATTCCAGATTCCGTGTACAGCTCCTGGGACTAGCAAATGACATGCCACTCGTGGCCTATGTTCATGTGGCTTGGCTAGATGCAGCAAATGAGTATGTACTCATGATGTCCAGAGCCTGGAAGATCAAGGTAACGTGTAATTTGGAAGATAAAAAAAATATGGCTGATAATTAAATTGTCATGGATGAGTTCATGTAAACACATGGCATACTATAAATGTTAGTTGTACTATAAATATACAGCTATCAATTTCTTAGAACCAGCACCAGCATGAAAAAGCAAACCTTAGGAAAATGCTGGCTCAGCACAAGAAATTACATGCAGAGAAAAACAAGCTCATTCTGCCTCTACTTGCTTCAGACCCATAACAATTATATCCATATTCATGCAGAATTGTGCCTAAGTTTAATAAGGACTGCTTCTCAGCTCTAAGCTATACAGTTATAGTGCTTCCATTTCTGGAACTGGTACACATGAAGCTAAGCTTTGGTATTTTTACATTGTGCTGCCTGAAACAGACAAACGCAATCTCTTGGCTTAGGGAGTATGCCCCTGAACAGCGTTAACTCAAAGCTTTTATATGCTTATGTTAAATTTTTGCAGAATTCAACTATGAATTCAGTAAAAGTTGTTCTGGGGTTTTTTTTTATGTATATATTTGCTTGTTTGTATGTCTTTGTTACCACAGTGAGATAGTACTTCTGAGCACTGCAAATACAAATAGAAGGAAAAAAAAGTACATCATGTTCCAAAATATCCTTGGGGTTGTTCTCAGTAAAAAGGATCTGGTTACATCAGTTATGTCTTCATTTTTTAAAAGAAAAAAAAAAGGATGATGCAAAGTTTTGATAATTTTTCTTTATTGCTTTGATCCTAGATTTCCAAAATTCACTTCTTTGATACAAAAATTTAAAAATCCCATGAAACAAATTAAATAGTGTTCTATAAATAATGGGATCTGAAATCAATATGTTGCTCATGTATTCTGAAATTAAGAGAATATGCTTGTGAACTTTTCCAGAATTCTGCATTGATTTAGGAATGATCACACACAAGCATCATGGCTACAAGTTGAATATTGTATGGGGAGCTGAGTATTTTAATGGTGCTTTTTAAAAAATAACTTATTTTGATGTACAGTTGCCCTCTCCTCTTTAAACAAGAACGGGTACTTTAAAAATATCAAGATATTCTATATTTTTTAGCAGATGCCTGAGTACTATTTCTAGTGTCAGATCAATCAATTATTAGGCTTTTTCTGAATCCAGTTTCCATAAAACTGTGTCTGATCCTTATAGTGGCTCATGGAACACTGTGTAATGACTTCTGTTTCTCTGAGAAGGCAATAGACTCATAAAGGTTTTCTCCCTCTGGCAAGCAATATCTTAAAATGTTTCAGCAATTACCTAATGTAGGGAGAAAAGCAGCAGTGTCGCAGTACAGTATCATAGAATGCAGAACAGAACCTCCCTATAAAAATGCATAGCATGTATTTATAGGACTAAAAGATCATAAGCAAATCAATTATCTGTTGAATATGAACCTTTGGATGTACCAGGAAATTATTTTGTCATGCAATATAATCTTTGGTTGCAAGCCTGTCAGATCTTTTAACTTAAAAAATGTCAAGTTTGATGGTCACTAAGTGGACAGAAAAACATGGGTACTGTAGCCACTGTGTTCCTTTTCCTTCAGAGTTAGTACTGAACCAATGCTTTAATACATTAAGAAGGCATACTGTGCTGATGAAGCTGCTATTCTTCAAAGGAAATGTTCCAGGAGAAACAGGAAAAACAATGAAAAGACAGGGCAAGATATGACATACTAAGGCAAGTGGTTATACATCTTGAGTGATGGAGACAGGGATGTCAAGCAAAAGAGGATTGTAAGGGCTATGAGAAAAAAAGGATAGAAAAGGCTGACAAAAGCTTAAAAGAGGAGGAAGAAAGGAAATGATTGAAAAGCAAGCAAAACCAGGTAAGGAAAGTGTTAAAAGCAGAGGAGGAAGTGGAAAGAGAAGAACAAACTGTGACGATCATTCAGAATATTGAACAGGAGAAGGGCATGGGTGAAAGAGAGAATGACACCCATTGAAGAAGAAGAGAATGCTAGACTGATACCAGAAATAACTTCCTTTGTTTGCCATAGACTTCTTAGATAAACTTAGTAGTCACTTTAAGGTATCTCTATACCACCCAGTTACGGTGCCAGGCATAACACATGCCACAACATGCTCATTCTACATAAAATGCCACTCAGGCACTGATTAGCATAACAGTCTTAGTGCAGTCCTTTTCATTCTTGTGTCCTTGTTGTGATAGGTATTTAGCAGAATTCACAGATTCATTGGAATCTGACAGGGCCTTGTTGTGAGTGCTTCTGGTATGGTCTCAAGCTTCACACCTGCCAACTATGCACCATAGCGCCTGCACCACCCCAGCAGCCTTTAGTGGAGTATTATGCATAGCCTCATAGCTGATCTTCCTGAAGAATGACTGCATTGATACACTAAGTAAACTATACTCCTTATTGAGAAGATGGCAAGCATGGAGTGAGTACTGACTGTAATTGCAATTGAGTGGGATAGACCTGTTCTGTGGTTCAACCCATATGTATACCAGGGGAAAAAGAACATTCATAGATGTGTCATGGGGATAAATATTATAATGCAGGAAAAATAATACAGGAAAAGGGCCTAAGTAATACCCTAGATAGAATACGCAGCATGTGGACAGCACAAATGTCAAATTTACTAATTTAGTAAACAGTGTTATAGATGTCACTTTACTATTAACATTTTTTAAAATGCTGATTCAGACCACGTGCATAGGCATTTGACTCCTAGTGACTATGTTTAAAACAAACTCCTTTTGGCTACACCTTGAGGGAAGTGATTCCCTGGTGAAGTGCCAGGTAATAGCTTGAGGCTTAGACTGTGTGAAGAAAAGAGCCATTATTTCAGCCTAGCTCTTGTTGCCTCAGACATTTGTGGAGGAGGATCTCACAGACCTGTCAAACCCAGATATGCAAATATCATGAGCCAGTTCCCATGAGCTCAGGTCTTGAGCTATGGTATACAACTGATGAAATTTTAAGAATATATACTTCATGGATTCTTTTTATTTGCCCTCAGGGTTTTAATATTTTAAGGTTCACTTTTTCAAGCATTTATAAATTTTACTGACTTATTTGTCTAATATAACATATATCATTTGCCCTTGGCACAAGGTCTGGAAGGCAAGTTGCCCATCTCCCTGGATGAAGACCTTAACCATTGTTCTAGGGAGTTATGCTTGTTCCCCCTTCTATTTGGCCCAGTGAATCTTAAATTCCATTTTGTACACATACATTTACATTTTACCCTCCTTTCTATCCTAGAACCACCCTATATCCTGTTTTTTAGGATATGTCCCAAGAAATGTGACTTGGGAGTTTAAACACTTCAAGCTAAAGGTGGCTTTGAATGACAGTCTCTGAGATAATGGATTAAAGGAGAACCCACACCATCGCAGTCTCTTCTTTCAGACTTGTTTTAAATGATGAGTGATATCAATTCTATTTTCCATTTAGCTGCAGGGCAGAATTTCAGGCTATAAGTCCCAGTTTGACATGAGCATTTCTCTGCAGTCCTGAGGTGAGTGCCTAAGCCTAAAGTTATACAATCCACTAAGACTATACTAAATATGTGGGATGTTAAGCAGTGTTAAAGCTAGAACATGCTGTGAGCAGTTCCATGTTAAAGGTATACCGTTACTTGCCTGCATAGCTCTGACTTGTCACTAGAGGGATGGTAAGTAGGGGCATGGTTAAGAGCCAGGATACCTGGTTTCTATCCCTGCCCTGGGTGAGGGTGCTGAAGGACTGCAAATTGCTCATTTTATTCTTCCATTGTGGTGACTGAAGTTACTTTAACATGAGGATAACCCTCAACTGAGGTGATATAGTATTGAAATGCTCAAAGGGCACTTAGAGTAAGTTAATGAGCTTTAATGTGTGAACACTCACATTTTGTATACGCTTGGTAGAGTTTAAGTGTAACATGTAACCTCACCCTTATACAAGAGGTGGAATTTAAGATAGTCCTTTCCCTTCTGCATTTTCCATTTGGCTACCTTAGGCAGCTTTCCACTCAGTGCTCAGTTAATTGTGGATCTCATTCTGAGGTGCCTAACATTCCTGATACACTGAATATGGGATGTCGGCATCTAATTCAGCCTAGAAGCCAGGCACCTTAGTTAATCTGAGCATCATAATCCATAACTCCTAGTTCCTTGGAACTCCTGAAAATTTTACCTTTACCCATAGTTACTATAAAAAACCCATAACTAGAGGAGTCAGGAGTTTTTATGTGATATCTGAAAGTTTTAAATTAAAAGGGGAATGATTACCACTTCAATCTTTGTCTCTTCATGTACAATCAGTAAAATCTTTCAGATAGTATGGGCTCATTGACGAAAAATCAGGGTGTATTTAATAATTACCATTATTTACATTTTTTAAGTACTCAACTCTAATTTTAAGCATTTTAAGCATTCACCTTGAAAGAGAAAGAAATTGTTGATTCTATGACAATTTATGCTCTTTTTGAAAATGGAAATTAGAAATATACACATCTCTGATGCATAGCTTAGTTTTTATTTCTCCATTTGTGCACTGTACTCAAGGAGGATCCTATCTGTGTAAATAATGGTAATACTATCAATCTGCTGCAGAGGTAAGAATGCTGTATAAACCAGGTTGATATAGGCTATCCGGAAAAAACCACAAATAGGAACTATAATAAGTATTGAGCCAAACACTATCATTTGAAATAACACACAATTGTAAATTACTAGTTATATATTGGAAGAAATAAAATAAAAAACTAAGAGAGTTAAAGGTTCACAAGGATGTGAATCTAATATTCAGGAGAAAACAATTCTGAGTACATTATTATTAGTAGTAAAATAAAATGTTTCTCTCCTTTAAAAAACAAATGACCTGCTTCTCTGCTATGCTCTGGATGCAATAGAAAGTCAGGACTGGTAATAGCATCCTATATCCCTGTATCTGAAGCCAGCTTTATATCAACCCAGTCTTGTCTGGGCATATTTTAGAACAGCCCAGGAGCTGCTGTAAACTGTGCCAGCTGGTAAGTGTCCCTAATGGACCATCTGTTAGCTTGTGATTGTTGGAATATAGTGTGTTTTAATTTTGTCTCCAGTAAAGCATTCCTTTTACCAAGGACAGAATGGGATGATGTAAGAGCCCATTAGACTGCTTTGATTTTGTTAAAGTTATCCTCAAACTGTGAGAATCGTCAGCAGGGGATTTTCTAGTAGAGCAGACTCCTATGCTTGTGAGTGGGATACGTGATAGATGCTAATACACTGAATTATTGGGGGAAAAATAATTTCTAAAAACTAGAAAAATAGAAAGTAAAGACTTGTTAGTTCATTTTGTTCATCACCTTTCCAAACACTATTACCCTTCCCTGGATATATTCCAAGTTAATTTTGTCCATTCTAGCTTTAAATTATTCAGGAAATGCACTTCTACCATTTACCCTAGCACATTATTTCCCAATCAATAGCTCATACTATTAAGATGATACCCAGTGTAAAATTTCCTATCATTTGCATTACATCTTCTCAGTTCATATCACCCTAAACTTTTCATTGTATATTTCCTAGCACTCTAGGATCCTTTGTATTATTTTTTTGTGCTTCCCAATGTTCAGAGCATTTTCTGATTTAGTATCATCTGCTTTGTAATTAATGTGTTTTATAACTACTCTAGATGATTAATAAAAATGCTAATTAAAATTGGTTTAACAGTGAACCTCTAAGCAACCCTTTGGATTCTTCTGTCTGTAAAGTACTTAAGATTCTGTGGATTCTTTCAGTCCAAGAATCCCTCTTATTTTAAATAACAGAAGATTTACCACACAAAAAAGAATGCATCTTCAATGTGTCATATCTGGGACCAATTGTATTTAGGGAACCCTTGAGGAATCAGTGTTAAGCTGACATAGCTACATGCCCATATTGTTAAATGTGTTCTATAGAAACCTGTATTATGGCCAACAATTGATAGTCAGATATCTGTAATATGTAACTATATGTCCTTATATTAAAGAGATTGGTGTATGAATGTGTTGAAAAAGTATGTTTTTCAGGGCTAGAGGAAAATTAACATATTTTATTAATATAAATAGTATGACGACAGGATTAATATTTAGTGGTTAAGCAACGTTAAAGTTGCAAGCTTTTATTCTGTGACACTATATTCTGTTTCTTTAATAACATTGCATATCAGATATTTGTAAGTATGTATATCAGCCTGTACATCAGACTTGTGTAAGAATTTACATATTCTTTTTATTTGTCCATATTTAGGCTATTTTCTTTGTTAAAATAATCCTTGATATCTTAATGATTTTGATCTTTAATAGAAATTATGTTTTCCAAAATATGTACTTTAATGAGTTAAGTCATGGTACATTGTAATAAATAGAAAGGCTCCTTTTGCTTTTGGTGAAGTTTAGACCAGCAGTTAGCAGCCAGCTAATAAATCATTTCTTTTTCAAGAAGCAGGGTGGCCTTTTTAGTTTCAGATCATCTACTGTTCAAGATAACATTGATCTTTCAAGCTTCTGCATAGTCACAAAATTTAATTTGGATTTTACTGTAGGATTGAATATTTAGGCAACTGTCATATGTCAGGATATATCCATTCTTGTGTTTGGGAGCTATACCTGCTTTGCACTGTGTGTACAACAGCTTACTGGGGACTTTCATACAAATTATCTTAATCTAGTATTTAATATGCACAGATCAATACATACTGCTTTGAGATAATACACAGAAATCAAAGGTTATAGAAAAATATACTATAATTTACTCATGGGATCATTACTAAAAATAGTGGCCCTCATCCTGTTATGACTTAATTTAAATTTGATCACTGAATAGCCCAACTGAGTCTAATTAGACCACTCCTGTTAATGTAAGGTGGTGGGGAAGGCAAGAATTATAAAACATCATAGTATCATAGTATCTAGGGTCAGAAGGGGCCTATACATTATATAAACAGATGAAGTTTTAGATGTACATGCAAATTTAACTTTCATCTTCCCAGACATTTGGATACATTCATTTGTAAGCATGGAAAAAGTGTGTTTTCACATCACTTTGTATTCCGAAATATTTTGTTCAGGATTAATTCAATAAAAAATAGCAACAACAGTACAAGATCAAACTTACAGAGACCAAGACTAGAAACAGTATTACCAAAATTAACCAGAAAAAAAGTAAATGTGAATGTGGAAATAGGGGGCGAGAATGGAAACTTGTGAAACATAACAGTTGCATCTGCTTCTGCTCTAACAGAACACTCTATACATAGCAGATACGCATTTGGCTTGATGTATGTTCTAGAAATGAAATGTGATATGAAGATAGGATTTCTTAGCTCCAGTTTTTAGGAGATACTGGAATATTTGAAATCTTAGGGCCTCGTTACACCTTACACTGTGAACTGTGCAAATGTTTATCAGTGTTAGTGATAACTTGGAGTTTGAAGCATTCACACTCTTCGTCTGGAAAACTTTTCTGGCTGTCTCCCACCTGCACAGCTTAGGCTTTCCACCAGAGGGCTGGCAAACAGGGGCCTGATAAGGAGCTACAGCTGTGAGTTGCCACTGGAGGGCTGGTGAGCCAGGACAGGGTTTTATCCCTGCTCTATGGGCAGAGGTGTGGGGGATCCTGGAATTCTGGAGAACTGCAACTTGGGTGGCACTTCCCTGAGGAGAGGCCACACCTTGATGGAACAAGAGCTGGATAGTGCAGATCAGAGACAAACCTTGGAATGGCATAACTTTGAGCTGCATAAGAGATGCTGAAATCCACATTAAGATGTTAATGTGTGGTCAATCCAGGGGTTAACAACTCCAGGAGCCACCCAAAATTACAGCTGTAATACTTGTATGCCCTTCATTACATATTTTGCGTGAGAGAGATGTAGGATATTATATAACCTGCCCTACAAAATGTTCTGCCAAGTACACAACTATAAAATGGGATCTTTTCAGTGACTAGCTAAGTAATGCCTTCTCTCCCTTTATACCTCTTTTGACAAGAAAGAAATTATTCCTACCCACCACCCCTGCCTTTTTGTCCACAGAGTGTTATTTACAAAAACAATGCACTTTGTATGTGTGCAGTAATGTATGGTGATACATTATAACACAGAGCTCTCATCCATCAATCTTGGGACACTTGAAAATATTTTAAAATATTAGTCATATAATTCAAAAGTCTGTTAACTATGAACTAGTAAATGGTGTATTTCACCTTTAGATTTAACCTGGGTAGTAGAGTGCACAGAAAAGAAGTTTGACTCTATGTGTTACCCCTTCTCCTTTGAATGGAGTTGTGTAATATATTACATCCCTTTCCAGGGTGCAAAGGTACCCTTTGTTCCTCATCCTCTTGTTCACAGGATAGGGGTAGGAGGTAATACTCAGTGTATAGTCTATGCTGTAACTGAGGGGTTCCCAAACTATAGTATTCATACCCTATGTGTACTCAAGACATCTCTGGGGGGCACACAGAAGAAATTGTGTAATGGCAAATTTAATTTTCATTATAATAATAATTGGTGTTTAAGGGGTTAAAAATATTAAAGTATGCTGGTAGGGGTATGCAGGCAGCTGGTAAACCTGGAAGGGGGTACATGATATGAAGAAATTTGGGCACGTCTGCTCTAACCCTCTTGAAACCAAAATAGGAATCTGTTTGATTCCTATATGGCTGTGCAGTAAAGATGTGGAACATCTGTTGTTCTTCCTCCAGTGCATGGTTGTGTTGAACCTGCCCACAGTTGAGCTCTAAAACATTAGAGACTGAGTGAAACAATATAGGCCAGTTTGAGTTATTTTGATTAATGAAAGAACTGAGTGCATGCTCTGGTTAATTGCTATCTATATTTTGTAACATGGTGCACTTATAGATTCAAGGTACAAATTGTAGTAACTGTTATTGTGACACCTTTTTCTTCTCGTTAATTTAAATGTTCACTATCAAATCATGAGGCGGTTTGTTATTTTGTTGTCTTGTGCTGTCTAGTTGTATAAAGTCTGAAATGAAAAAGGTAATTTAAACAAATTAAATGCCTTTAGCAATAAGTAATATCTGTAGTCCATAAAACAGTAAGATTATGCCATGCTTATTTACAAGTAATCCTTACTCTTTGAGGAGAAAATCTGTTTTCATTTTCAAATTGAATTACTGTTGAAATAAAGGAACTATTAACCATGAGTAAATGTGGCAGAATAAGGCCAAGAATTCCATTGTTGTTTTTTTTTTTTCTTCTTTTTCTTTCATTTTAATTTCAAGGCTAACATGTTAGGTCACAGAAATAGCTGACATTTTTGCTGTCAGCTTTTTCACAAAGATGTTAAGTGATTATCCTTTGGGACATGGAAGCAAAGGCAATAAAATATTCACGATTCCACATGCAGGCTATTCTGATGAAAATTTAGAATGCAGTCAGAGTTTATAGAGTAAGAAATAAGCTCTGATACTCTGTTCAGCCAAATATTTAAAAACTCTGGTTAAATATTTAGTAACATTCAGTACTGATATTATGATGGCACACTTACGTTGTACAGCTTATATTATGCACTAGTTGGGCCACAGACAATAACAAATGAGTTGCAATGAAGGACTTTTCAGTATCCTTAAGGCAAATGTCTAGAAGAGTCTAAGTGCATATACTGAGTCAGTAACAAGTATTTCATTGGTTTGCATTTGTGAACAGTATATGAAAACTACTGTATGTAGAAAGACCATTAAAATAGTATGCAAATATTAGTTTTGATCGCATAAAAACTGACTAGAGATTCTCAGTAGGTGTATGTCCAATTCGATGCAGTATTTTTAGTCAGAAATGAACTGCTTTTAAAGAAGATCAATTGCACACTTTTGCCCAGTTACCTTTGCCTCTTATAAGACTTTGTGGTTTTCCTTCATTAAAAAAAAATATTATGCTATAGAAAGAAATATTAAATTAAAAATAAAAATGCCTTTTGCACCAAACATTGTGCTAAAATCTCCATAATAAACATGTATTTATTACTTTTAAGATAAAGTAAAAATTAAGACCAAAATTAAGAGACTTTTAAGTAGTAATAGCAGCCTGGAGTGATTAGAGGAAAAGTAATTAATAAATTTTCTCCTTTCTTGAACATTGTGCATGTGAATGCAATATACATTAGGTCATATCTAAAGATTGTCAAAAAAGAAAATCAAAGAGTGTCCACAGGGTACACTTTTCTCAATGTGGAGAGAAAGTCAAGGTCTCTGACCACAGTTCCTGAAAAACAGACTGTGCTCAACAAACAGAAGTTGTCACTTGACTTAGGTGACATTAATACATGGAAACCCATGATATTTATTAGTTGACAGAAAATTCTACAATAGTATATTAAGGAATCAAATATCCTATCTCCATATATGTTTTTCTTTATTTTAGCTAAATTTGCCTATCTGCTACTGTAACATTATGGGACAGGCCACCAGTATGGAGTTATGGTCCCACCTTCTTCCCGCTCCCAAAACACAACTTGCACAGAACGTTGTGTTCTTTCTTTCTCTGTGTACTATGGAGTACATGCCCCTTCCAGGAGTAAAGGGATGAGCAATATAATGTTGCATTCTGAAATGTAATTACCCTTTATTTGGAAGGGTCTCCACTCATGGTTTGAATTTTACCACTCATGAGTTAAAATATCCTGACTAACTTCTAGTATCTGAAGAGGGTCTTCATTGGAATATTGTTCTCTCTTCTTCATGTAGAGTTTTTGAGACTCTCCTTTTTCAGTAGTATAAAATTTTCACTGGTAGCAGCACTATAAAAAGGTTGAACCTTTGACCCCTTTTTGTTTCAAAATGGTGTTTTGGTTTGACTGGGCTGTTAATTTAAGGACAGTAGTTACACATCTTTAGGGGAAAATAGAGAAAGCATTTTGTTTAATTTTTAATGACAAATATTTGATATTGCTCAGAATTCTGAATTGTTAGAATAAATCCCAATGTAGATGAGTGAATAGTTAGAGGAGACTATATAGTAACCAGCCAGGTGCACAACAGATGTAACATCAGATGGTTATTTATTTAGAAATGTGTACATTAAATTTTCTCTAGTTCAGATCGGCACAGCTCATACACATTCTTTTCTTTTAAGTACATAGTTTTAAATGGTTTCTAAAATGTTTTGTTGGGTTGAGCCTGAATGTTCAATACTTCTAGGACCAAGTTCTTAATTACACTGCAAATTCTTATGCATGTCAGAAGTTTTTGTATGTTTCATAAGTCTATGAATGAGCAAACATATATGTAGATGAAGGGTGAAGGTGTTCATATATATGGGCATTTTTGCTAGAGAATCTGCAATGTAAGTTTCTTACTTTTCCCTCCAAGAATATCAAATAGAATCAGAAGTAATTACCTTTATCATGGGTAGGCAAGTTTTCTTGTTAAGTAAGGTCCTGATCTTCATCTCAACTCTTTTTTTAACAGAGACTGTCAACAAAAGCTGATTACGTTGTGATGTGAACTGCAGAGGATACGGAATTAATTTCCAATTGTAATATTACAGAACTCAGTGTTCAGTACTTTCTATAATAACAACTCCAGTGTTGGGGTTTGGGCCCACTTATCTATACAATTAAGTACTTTTCCATAAGTCATGCTAATATACCTTTTAAACAGTAACTGTTTTTTATGATAGTTATTAAGTGACAGGAGCAGCAGGACGTTAGCTGTCATGGTCCCCCAGCTTTACCTGCGGTAGATTAGAGTGTTATGCCCTGTGTTGTATCAGGGTTGACTGTAGTTTTTCAAAGAGGTTAGACAATGGATTTATATGAAATAGTTTGGATAGGAATGATCCTGCCTCAGGCAGAGGGTTGGACAGTATGACCTCTGGAGGTCCCTTCCAGCCTGACTTCTCTATGATTCTGGGATTCTATGAATTTAATTAAAAACTGCATCAGATTAGAGTGAAAGGACAATTCCTAAGTAATTAAGTTACTGGTCATATTTTAAATATCACTTTGTAATGACAGCTGTTAAATCATGAAAAATAACTTGGAAATTAACCTTAATATTTAAAAGCCTAAAATATGGGGAAGCATTTCCTCCCCTAATCAAAAACACAAACATTAGCAGATATTTTCTAATTTCATTCTAAAGGCTCTGATTCAGCATAGCACTGAAATACATATGTAAATTTAAGCATGTGAATAGCCTCATGCTTTTCTGATCTGAGGCCAAAATGAAGCAAAGGATTTTTTCTTTTAAATCCAAAAACCTCAAATCTAGTTTTATTACAAAATAATAAAAAATAAGGTCAGAATGTTTAATTATAACCCAGTCAACCTTTATGAACAGTGTGCCAGTGTTGCTTTGGAGAACCAAATGAAACATTTCTTTGTTTATGAAATAGAGGCTTTTAAGGCAAGAGGTGTTCTTACATGGTATTAAGAGGATAACAAATGGAGTGTTTGATCTTTTGAATTTTAATGTGCTGTAAAGATTATTGTGAAGAAAATTGCATTATCTGAAGTGACAGAAACATTACTCTGATAGCTTTGATTACATGTTAGATCTTTAAAAAAATACTTTTATAAAAGGGTGCATGTCCCAATTTGGTTTTCTAACAGAGTGGCTTTAATGATTTGAGAAATTAGGAAAAATATATTGTCATTAGTTTAGTAATTAAACCGTATAGTCTTTCCAATTATTGTGGTGG
>JAGPOW010003642.1:77493250-77500922 GCA_030014935.1 Caiman crocodilus
CTGGAGTTGGCTGTCATGTCCAAGTCTGTCAACTTTTTTTGTTTGAAACAGCAAGGGTAAGATGAACTGCAGGGTAAGATGGGCTGTTTTGAATCAACTAGTCCAGTTATGATACCACTTCTTTTTTATCTTTTTTTTTTCTTTAATTTCTTTTTAGGTATTGATGTTGAAATTTTGGCATAACCTCAATTATTCTGGAAATGTGTTACCTCACTGGACAATTCCTTATTTAATATAATAAAGACATCATGGTTTATTGGGAATAAAATAGTCCATCTTGCCTTCATTCCATTTTACCTAAGTAGTTAAAATAATTGACTGAAAATAACTAAATACAACTGGTACAATGATATATAGATACTCAAAATTGTTTTTTAAATATATCATTTTTGCATAATCTTTTTCAAAGATTTTATATATATTCTTTGTGACAAAACTTGAAATTATTTACTTTAAAATGATTAAGCAATTTCTTTCTTTTAATTTATAATGCTATGGAAAAAAATCCATACAGGCTTTTTTATGATGATATTTTTGATGTAAATTAAGTTGAATTTCCTTGTTTTCAATAATTAAACACCAGAGAAGGTCATGTGCTACAATTTGTCTCATTAGACATTAAATTAGTGTCAATAATTATGCAAATTGCTACATAATGTCTATAGCCCCTTTGTTTTTGTGCCATGAGCAGGCAACTCCAGCAATGCATTATAATCTGTCTTTATCTAGTTTACATATAACAGCCTAATATTGTGATTGCTGCTGTATCAAATTCAATGGGTGGCACAACCACCCAAGTTTATCTGAAACTGGTGAGCTAATTATAGAGATGGGAGATTTTTTCTTTTTTACTGTGAAATTGCTAAATGACCCTTTATAACAATAGATGGGGCAGAAGTCAAGGATCATTTTGCATGCTGGGGTATGAAATGCTTTTCTTTGTATTTGCTTCTTTCAATGAGAACTTATTTTTCTTTGACCAAAAAAAAAGTATTTTTTATGAACTCCTTAATGAATCTTTGCTAAGTGCTTTGAAGATAAAGCACTGTATAAAGACTGAAGTGTTAATATTAATTTAGAGGCTTAACACAGCTGTGAGCATTTACTATAAGCCTTTTTCTGAGAGGAAAAAAAGTAGGTTTAAGGAACAGCTTTTTTTTCCTCACGTTCTTTTATCACAACACAATTAGGAAAAAAAAGATAAAAATAGATTAGATCATTATCTGTACTTGGAGTCTCCCATTACTATACTTTGATTCCCACTACCCCAAAAACTCTGTCTTTGTAAGTGTAATCAGTTTATGTGTGCAATTTGAGTTGTGTGTGTTTGGTACAAGCAAGATGTAAACCTGTAGCTTAAAGCTTTTTTTGCACAGTGATTTTCATTCTACCACTGTGACAAAAAGTGTTGAATTCTTGTTAATTGTTTTCTGTGCACTGGTTTCACCTTTCTCCCCTAATTTCTGTTAGGTTCTGAGCTCATGCCCAAAGCCCTCTCCACCAGGATAGTGGGAGGCATTTGGTGGTTTTTCACACTTATCATCATTTCCTCGTACACTGCTAACCTAGCCGCCTTTCTGACAGTGGAGCGCATGGAATCCCCTATTGATTCTGCTGATGATTTAGCCAAGCAGACTAAAATAGAGTATGGAGCAGTTGAAGATGGAGCAACAATGACATTTTTCAAGGTAAGCTCTTATTTTCTAATTGAAAGAGAATTTTAACATGAATAGGAATTAACCCCATTGAGTAGTTGTTGAGTATGTGATCTAATTCTAGTGTGGCTTTTGGAAAAAGCAAGAGAAACAATGCGCATAAAATTTTAATTTGTATTAAATAAACTTTTTCTCATAGCAAATAAAACTTCATTTTCAACCAGAGAGTTGCATGGACTCTAATGCAATATATCGAGAAACCTGAATTCCTTGTTCAGGCAAATTTCCCATCACTGAGTGTGAGAACGAATTTTGTCAGTGTATGGCTTATAGGGTTAGAACAATGATGTTACACTTAATTAAGAGTCTCTGTTCCTCTCCTTATATATCACCTCTCTGAGCACTGGAACAGCTGGGCTGAGCATACCTTGTAGACTGTTCATTTTTGATAATGTCTATTTGAATTGTATTTTAAGTTAATAAAAAGTTTAAGACTCATTAAATCTCTTCCCTATCTCCACCCAGTGAGTAGGGCAATTCAGTTTACAACACAATGTTTCTTTTTAAATGTAATAATGCATATGCTACATTATTTATTACAGAGATAAGAAAACACTGTTTCTAAAGTTCCTTAAAATACCTAGGTTGGCACAAATTAATATAAAGTGTGTACTCTTGGTCAAAAGTCAGTCTGACCCATAGGTTTTGATAAAGGTTCCTAACATCCCCCTAGCGCAGGGTTGTAGTCAAGGCCTGGCTGGAATGTACCATACTGCAGGGTCCTAATTTTCCTCCAGAAACTGTTGCAAGCTAGTCCTTAGGTTTCTTTTACAGCAAGACCCAAAGCAAGGTTTGAGCTGCCCCAGAGACAGTGGAACACAAGGATGAATTAAAGCCATCCTTGCACTTCTTTCTCCATATGCTCAGATCATAAAATTCACCACTTGTTCATTTGCAAGAACAAAGTAATCATTATCTAATATAATGATAGCAGTGGTGTTACCAGTGTATGTAGCATGTTTGAGTTTTGGAATAATCTTTAGTAATCATCATCTGCTTAGAAAAAATAAAACAAAATAATATAATATAAAATAATCTTTAGTAACTGAGGACTTTGCATGGCCCTTAGTATATTAAGACGGTTCAGGATGTTTCCTTCAAAATATCTCTTTAAGAAATTGATGGAAGTAACTAATCAACAGGGATCTTAGTTTTCTCTGTTTTAAAATGGCAATTTCTGTGAGAAAAATTTGCAACTTCTCTTTTTAAAACCCCCCAAATCCACATTTTTCCATGATTAAAATGAAATACCACCGTATATGTAGGTATCAGTTGAACACAATGTTTTATTGATATATTTACAATTTTAAAGCCATTTGGAAGCCTACTAGTGCCTCAATCATTATAATAAAATACATTCTAAATACCTCTATATTTTGGTGTTTGATTTTGGGCTTTTTATTATGGAAATTCAGAGTGCCCCCTTCTCTCACCACGATGTAGGTCCAGCTGTGGCTGTGTCCCCTTGCCCCTCCCCCCCAGCCAGCTTTGTGGCACTGAGCAGCCATGATATCCTGATGCCCTGTCCATGCTGTTGCTCCTCACTCCTATTCTCCAGCCCCCCAGGCCTGATGGTGCTTGTCACTCCTCAGCTACAGCCCCCTAGCCCTGGTGATGCTCCTCAGACTCCATCCACAGCACCCCCCACCTCCTGCTGGTGTGAACTGCCCACTGTGGGCTTGGGAGGAGCAAGTGGCACCCCACTGTTGTCACACTGTTAGGGTGGGGAATGGGGGGCACATGCCCCCCAGATTTGTGCACAGGGTGGGTGCAGACTTTGGGCTTGAGGTTCCTCACCCTGCTGCCCTCCTCCCAGGGCCTCCATGGCCCAGTGGGTGGGACCTGACACAGCAGGGCAGAGCATGGCTCAGCACCACTACTGCAAGCTCTCACCACCATGGTGAGCTGCTCTCCATGCTGCTGCCCTTGCTGCTCCTGAGTGGGCAGGGGGCACCTTGCTATGGCAGCACAGAGCCCACAGGAATGGCATCAAGTTTGCCTGCCTGGCCCTGTTCTGCACTGCCATGCTGGATCCCACCTGCCAGGCCATGGAGGCCCCAGGGGAAAGACAGCAAGGAAGGGGGCCCAAGCCCAAAGCAAGCAGCCCTACCCTTGCTCACAAATCTGGGTGGTACATGGGGGGCATGTGCACAGTGGTGGGGATCCAGCCCTACCTCCCCCCTGCACAGATGAGCTGCCTGCAGTTCCATCCTGCTCCCTGCCAGGTCTCTATAGCTGTGCATGGCCTGGGGCCCCAAACCCATGCATCACCTGGGCTGGGCAGCAGACCCAACCCTGCACAACTCCCTCCCTCACTATGGGGGCGTCAATCCCTGCTCCAATGCCCTCCTCCCCCCCCCCAACAGACTTACCTGAGGGAGCTGCTTTCATGAGCACAGGCAGATGTCACCCCCTGCCTAACTGCCCTCTTCCCTCTCCCCCCAGCCCCATGCAGGCTGGAACACTGCCAATCTGTAAGGGGAAACCCACCATTTCCCACATTTTTCTCTTTTTAAAGGAAAAAAAATCCAGGTTTTTCTCGTTAAAATGAGACGATCCATATTTTTCTCCTTAAAGTGGGGAAATCTATGTTTTACTGCAGTGAACATAAAACCCGGATCCCTACTAATCAATTACAGCAAACTTGATGACAAGAAATATGTGATGAAATTCAGCAGGAAAAAATATTTTCAGAAAAGTTTTAAGAGTAAGACTTTTAAAAGAACAAAAATGATTAAAGTCAAAGGACATAAAGAGATGTCACAAAGTATTTATTGAGTTACAAGGAAACACTACAGGGCTTTAATTTCATTTTTGTCTGGCAGAAGACTTTGATCTTGTACTCTTTCAGATTGGAAGGGTAAACTCTAAAATATTAGAAGGGATTTTTTTACTTTCTGTCCAGTTGCCAGCAGCACTTTTCTCTGTCTGTCCTTAACTTTTTTCTTTATTTCTTGTTTTAGTTCTTTCTATTGCTCTTTCTTTTTCCTTTTCACTCCAGGCTCTGTTCCTCTCTCTCCCCTTGATTTGTCTCTCTGTATATCTTCCCTACATATTTCCCCAAATATATATTACTTGATTACCTTTCTTTTATAAACACTTCCCCTTCCCTGCCTGTCCCCCACCTTTCTATGCATTGCTCTTTTCTATGCATCTCCTATTTGGTTTCTATTTTTTCTGTACTCGCCTTTATTTCTTTTGTCTGCATTACCTCAAAAGCTAGAAGAACATTGGCAAACAGTAAAGCATTGGTTGTATTTCCTGCATGTGAATGCTTCCAAATGTATTTATTAAACTGGTACACAACAAAAACAGAACATCAAATCAGATCACACAATTCTGTATTGCTTTAGTACATTTTTGAAGCTTCCATTTCCGTACTGATATAAAGGGAAGTCAGTACAAAGTGTACATTCAGTTGGTTAACTTAAGAACATATTCTGCCTTTTGTTGTAGTGATTGCCAGTTTATTGGAGCTAGTGTGTTTTAGCTCCTTGTTTTAATTTAGTGCCATAGAAGTTTGAAATGTACTAGAATAATGATTCTTGTACATTATTTCCCTCACTTTGGCAAGAGTGAAGAAGTTACAAAGGAGTATATATACTCAAGTAAAAACTCTGATGCTCACGATCAGCGGTCAGCTTCTTCCTAATTTTTTGTAAACGTGGGTTTTTCGTTTAAATAGGTATGAAATGAGATAGTAGCATTTTACACCTGGTGCAAGGGAAGGCATAAAAGCAGTCTAGGGATTCATACAGTAGGTTACTGGAAACTAGGGGTGCCTATAATGTGTTCCGATGTATTCTGATTAGAACACGGTGGAGCAGGCTCCATTCATTGAGTCTGCTGGAGCATCCTAATTAGAACACTCCAGTATGCTGTAGCATCTTGTGTATTCATTGTTCTACATTTTAAAATGGTGGCAGAGGTACTTTAACTAAAGCTCATTGAACAAGCCTTAGTTAACCACCCCCTCTCCCCTCCGATTTTGGACACTGAATATACGCTCCTCAGAGACATTCTAATTCAAATGTCCTCTGCCCTCCTTCCACTTGCATAGGTACCCAAGAAGGCCTAAAAAGTCTGGAAGAGCATGAAGCATAGTGTATCTTTATGTAGCAATGGTACTACCCTCTGGCAAGGTACAGACATTATGCTTTTCCTGGAATAAGTGATCAGAAACTGGTCTATACTCATAACAGAACATAAGTTCAGCACACATAGATTGGTTTAAAGATGGCAGAATCCAATCTAAGATTTACCCCTTCCAACACAGGGTGAATGTGTGTTGTGTTTACTACTGATCTAAACTATGCTGCTTGTAGAAAACCATGTAACTTAAATGGGTTCCACCCCAGGCTTGTACTGCTACATCTGTACAATACTTCTGTATTGTTACATTATAGCATTGCAGAAAGAATAATGGTCAGAAGGAAGGCATGAATGTAAGATGTTATAAACTTAGGGCTGTCAATTAATTGTGATTACCACCCACAATTTCACCATCAATTTGATTTTGCCTTGACTTTTTTAATGTACGTTAATGGCTGCTGGTGATAGGGGAAAAGCAGCCCCTCTCCCCTCGCTGCTGCATGCTTCCTTGTGTGCTGGGGAAAAAGTGGCCCCTTCCCCCTTGCTGCTATTTGGTCACACCTCCTCCTCTCCCCCAAACACACACCAGCCAGCCATAATATAATCCTAACCAGTAATATATATCTTTAAAATATAGTTTACAGTTTTTGTAAAGCTATATAGATACAGATGTATTTACAAGTGGATATATAGATAGTTTTAAGAGAACTATTTTGTTAAAGTAAAAACAACCATAAATAAAACTGGGAACAGGAAACAGGAAGGGAAATACGTTGTGAATTATGTTATTGGGGATATTAACAACTACGCTACGTTATGAAATTCCCTCATGTTCTGCAGTTAGGATAGAATACCTTGGTTAAAAACCACCCTGGTTAAAGGAGCAGATAAAAGGCATGGCTGATAGCAATGAGTGCTGTTTGAGAGGTAGAAAACAGGCAATTGCACAAGGAAGCTAAAAGAACCAGTACAAAACTCTGTGGCCTTTTACCAGTACAAGTAAATATAATAAAACCGGCATCTCTTTAGCGTATCAGGACATAGCAAAATCCTAATAATAGTATAGATGTTCTATTAGAGTGGGATTATAAGGAAAAACAGAATTAACCTTTTTTTCCCAATGTATCTGGAAAGAAACAGAACAGCATATTCATTTTTTATAGTGATAAAAAACTTTATTCCATCAACAGTAAAACAATATCTATTAAATAATTAACTGGATAATCTGGAAGATATTTAGAAGCAGGGTGGTGATGGTAAAACCTTTTTATTTTCTATTTTCCATAAGTGAGACAATTAATGGAATAGTGTGTCCAGTTCTAGCGACCAACTTTCAAAAAAGACTTTAACACATTTTAGCTTTTGAATCAAAGGTAAAAGAATAAGTAGAAGTTTCTAATATATCTAAAGACTATAGAAGGTTTATTTAGTTAATTTATTTAAAGAAAGTTAGGGGGCCTGATAATGGCCTATAACTGTCTAAATCAAAATCTAGATTTCTGACACTTGATATCAGTTTAATTTAGTAGAAATGTTATAATGAGATTCAGTAGTTTAAAGATGAAGCTAGACAAATTTCGTCTAGAAATGCGATGCATATTTTAACAGTCAAAGTAATTAGCCATTGGAAGAATTTACCTAGGGAACAACTGGATTTTACATTGCTTGCTACTTAACTCAAGGTTGGATATAGTATAGGCATAGCTCAAATAGAGGTTATGGGACAGATGCAGAGATTACAAGGTAATTAGAAGGCAATATTTTAAAGTTAGGGTGGCCAAAATCTGGAACCAACTTCCCAGGGAAGTGGTCCTCACCCCTACCTTGGGCATATTCAAGAGGAGGTTGGATGATCACCTGTCTGG
>JAGPOW010003642.1:77501022-77578902 GCA_030014935.1 Caiman crocodilus
GCCAAAATCTGGAACCAACTTCCCAGGGAAGTGGTCCTCACCCCTACCTTGGGCATATTCAAGAGGAGGTTGGATGATCACCTGTCTGGGGTCTTGTGAGCCCAGTATTCATTTCTGTCTGTGGCAGGGGGTTAAGCTAGACGATCTGTTCAGGTCCCACCCAACCTTAGCTACTATGAAGGTGAAGATATTTGGCTTCTGTTACTCAGGAGGTCAGAGTAGAGCATAGTGTTCCCTTCTAGTTTTAAATATAAAACTATTTCAGTAGGATTACACAAAATGATTGAGCATGTAATCCGGTCCCCCATGCGTATGTGTTTGTCATTATAGCAAAATAAAGCATCTGAGCAAAGTAGTGGCATTATATTACAATATAAAATAAAAGCTCCAGATGGTTTCTCAATGTTAAATGAAAATATGAAATCTTGGTAATAGTTATTAGTTCCAATCATAGTGAGGCACAGTAGCTGTCCTTGAGATTCACAGTAATTTCTGAATGAATGATCTATATAGATCAGGGGTCAGCAAAATGTGGCCTGGGAGCTGGATGCAGCCCACCAGACCATTCTATCTGGCTCTTGGTGCCCCTAAAAAATTTAGAAAATTGATATTAATCTGCCCTGGGCTGCCTGTCATGCAGCCTTTGATGGCTTGCTGAAACTCAGTAAGTGACCCTCTGCCCAAAATAATTGCCCGCCCCTGATATAGATGCTCACTAAAATCTTCCCTTGAATATCCTTGGAAGTTAGTCAGCATTGAGGAGGAGCTAACAGACCCACATTATTTCTTGAAAAATCAGGACCATACACACTAACAGAAGGATTTCATACCTAAACCTAGAAAGAGTTAAACACTTTGAGAATGGGGAAGGGAGGACTTCACCAGCTAAAATCCAGGTGCTGGGATCCAGTAAAATCCAGAAGTATGCTAAGATTTGTACCAGCATATGTCCCAGGGGCCTCTTCTAAGTCTCCCTATCAACCTCTGTCTGACAAATCTGATTTTACATATCCCTCTAGCACTTGCAAAGAAGAAACTTCTTTTTTCTTCCCTTGTTTACTCTATGGCAGCTAAGGGATTAAGTCTCAAAAGTCTATACACTACCTCAAGGTGAGTGGGTCTACACTATTCCTCAGCTTCTGCCTTTTAGCCTTTCTGTTCTGTGAATAACACAGGAAGCCTGTTCTGCTGCTGCTCAGAGCTTTCCCAAACAGTAACATACTGAAAATGACATGATTCTTAACTATTTCATAACTTCTCACTGAGCATGTCTACACATGCCCCTGAATGTGCAGTTGTTACTGTGCAGTCACTTAATACTTGCTTCAGCAGTCCCGACATTACTGCACAGTCCCGGTGGCATACAAGTTGTTTCTGGCTCTACTGCACAGTAGCAACAAGCTACTGCATAGTAGCTCATTGCTACTCCACAATAGTGTCAGCATCACAGTTCACTCCCACCAATGCTACATCCCCATATAAACTACTTCTTGTGTACACGCGCCCACTGAGTCCTGAATATAGATGGTAGAAGAATGTCAATTCAAGGTTTTACAATTAATTTTCATTCTATATGGGCATAAAATAAAAAACCTTTCTGCATTGTGTTCCAGTCCTTGTTTCTGGATCAGAGAAGTTAAGGGGCTTTTCATTTGAGTTTATGCCCCTTGAAAGATTGGAAAATCTACCCTTGGAAACTTTGTTAAAATCAGTTTTGTTCTGTGATTATTTGGGTTTTGCTTACATGTTCTTCATGAAAAAAATGTGTGTGAAAACCAAACCAGCTCTTTTTGTGAAGAACAGCTGTAAAACTGTCCAGAGTTGTGTTTATTTCACTCTGCTTCTGTTTGGTCAAGCTGTAAGTGTTACAGCTTTCTCTCATCATTGCCGGTAAAGCACGCTATAGTACATACACTTTGCAGGTAGTCAACAACTGCACGATTATATTTGCATTCAGAAAGTTGTTTCTTTTCTTTTAAATGAGGGCTTAAATTTTGTAAAAATCCCCCTTCCCACCACATGCCATTGGCTAGGACACTGGTTCTCAACCTTTTTTAGACTCAAGGTATTCCCATAACTTTTCTTAATTTATTGCAATAGGTAAAAAAAAAAAAATAACATGACTGGAAACAATTTTTAAACAAACTGGAAAACACAAATATGAATAATCATACTATGATTAATGCTACAACTGATCCTGGCAGTGCCCCAGTTGGGAATCACTGCCATGTTGTTATGGTTCCTGTCAAAACAGGATCTTAATACCCCAAATCTCGAATGTATTTATTCCTGGACTAGTCATAAGCCACAGAGATCCCCTCTCCCTCTGAAGCTCTTAAGGTATCTAATGGCACTTAGGAGGTTAAGTGTAAGGTCTAGACATTTGAATTTTTAAATACAAAATAAAATATCTTCTATGAGCAAGGACTTTGTGCAAAATATCACCTGTAAGATTTATAATTGAACCATAAGTGTCCTAGCTTGGGGATAACTTCTTGTTTTTAGCATACTGCCTAAAAAGGGAGGGGAGAGGAAGGGTGAAGAGGAAAATAAAAATGATGGGGCACCTCTATAAAGTAGGGTGAAAGGAATCTCTCTCTGCTGAATGGAGATGCCTTTGTAGGGCTTCTGGTTCTCTGCCATGGGAAGGGTCCTGCTGGCTGGTGTGGTGCTGTGCAGGGCAGCACAGCCTGGTAGCAGCTCCAGCCAGCTTGCTCTGGGCACCAGTGACAGATTCCCTTCTGGAAAAGCCTCCTGAAGTGGGACTTCTGGGATCTCCTACCTGCCACGGGGACTGGAAGAGAAAGACTGCCCCCTCTCCCCTCTACCCAAGCTCCTGCCTTACTTACTGTTAGCCTTCATTATAGCATATTATAAAAATGAGAGGTGGATGCCTTCCTTGAGTTCCAAAGAGAGCTGGATCCTGTCCAATAGGGCTGTGTGAAGCTTCAGTAGCTGATTCTATTTGGAGGAGATTTGGGTTAATTCGGGGGCCAAATCTCTGAATATGAATCAAATCAGGCAACCAAGTAAAAGCTTAGAATTGATTAAAAGCATCCAAACTGGTTCAGAAAAAGGTTTGAAAAAGATTTGGTCCATTCAGAGATTTGGCCATAGACTGAACAAGCGGCTGACAGCTGCTCCCATCTGGTAAGTCTGTTGGGGTTGGGGGAGGGCAGAGGGAAGGGGCATGGGAGAAGGAGGGATTGGGACTGGGGGTGAGACAAGCTGCCCAGCCAGGGCAGGGGGCACATTACTTGGGGAGGAGGGGTGGGGGGGTGCAAGATGTGATCACAGCAGCACTGGGAGTGGGGACTCTGCCCTGCTGTTGCTTGCCCAGCCGGGGGGGTGAGGGGGAGTGGGATATGGATGCAGCTCGCTGCAGGCCAAAGGGGGTAGATGGCAGCAGGGCAGAGCCCCTGTTGCCAGTGCTGCAACACCTGCATCCTGAAACCCCCTGCCCTGACTGGCAAGCGGTGGTAGGGCAGAGCCCCGCTCCCAGCGCTGATGAAGGCGCAGTAGTGCTGGAAGTGGGAGCTATGCCCTGCTATGCTGCTGCCTAGAGTGAGATGAGCCTGCATCATGCCCTTCCCCGCCCATGCCAGATAGGCAAGCAGCAGCAGGGCATGGTCCCTGCAGCTCTCTCTTCTGGGGCAGAGGCAGGCACAGCCAAAGGAACTTCAGGAGAAGCCCCCATGGCTGTGCTGTCCAGTCCCATCCCCTGCCCGGCCCAGCATTCCTCGTGGCAATTAAAAAAAAAAAAGCACCCTACTCACCAACTCTGGCAGCAGTAACTAGTGCCTCTGGGTGCTCATGGCAGAGCTCCCCCACCCCAATGCAGTGCAGCACAGTGGGGGGCATAGGGATCGCCCCCCCTCACTTGGCGCTCATGTGGCAGCTGTCACATTGTGCAGGTGTTATGTGGCTAGGCAGGGTGCCGTGCGCTGTCTGGGAGCTGGGGCAGCTCCATATATCAGCCAGAGCCAGCAACATGCAGCCCCAGTGGCCCCAGCTTCAAGGCAGTGTGCATTACCCTGCCAAGCCATGTTGCACTCATGTCATGGGGCAGCTGCTATGAGGGTGCAGAGTGTGAGGGGGGCGATCCCCACTGCTCCCAATGTCTCGCACTGCATGGGGGGCTCTGCCATGAGCATCCAGAGGCCCCAGTCACTGCTTCCATATCTGGTGAGTACAGGGCTGTATGAGTAATGGGGTCAGGCAGGGAGGAGCCGCAAGAGCACCTGCAGCCACTTGGAGGAGTCGCAGGAGAACCGCCAGCCACCAGGCTGTTCCTGCCTCTCCCCAGCCAGTCTGAATCACCAAATGTCTCTGAATTAGTGACAAATCTTCCAAAGCTGATTAGGCCAAATTGATTCAGGACAGTAATGCGAATCTCCAAATCGAATCACTGCCCTCTGAATCAGCTGAATCCAAATCGAATTCTTCCCTATTCACACAGGCCTACTGTTCAAAGTTATTTCAAGGTCCAGTTCTGTTCTGCATCTTTTTGGAAACAGGTGAGGTGGGCTAGCTTGACCCTAGGAGTGTGGGTGGTATAGCACTCCTGAAAGGTCTCACAGCAACCCAGAGTGCCATATCACCGTAGCTGAGAATCACTAATCTAAAGCAAAATTCCTGTTCATGCACTTATATAGCTATGGTTTTTGTTTGATTGTTCGTGTCTATCTTCTAGGAAGTAGGTTTAATTTATAGCTTCATTTTATGGATAGGTAAATGTAGGAATCAGGAGAAGATGAGTCTTTTTCAAGGTCACATAGCTAATCAGGGCAGACAGGGATCTAGTTTGGGAATCCTGATTCCCAAACAGAATATTACTTGAAAGATCATCCTTCTTCTATTTGTTTCTGTGGTTTCCTTTCCCTTTCCCCCCTCCTTTCCCTTTTTCTAGTTCCAGTTTCTCTACACCTTTTTTTTCTCTATCATTTTCTCTGTTTATCTAATCCTATCTTCTTTCTCTCAAAAAAGCCTCTTCCCAAAATGATCTCTCTTCTCTTCTCCTCTCTTCTCTTCTCTTCTCTTCTCTTCTCAGTCCCTTGTCTTCCTGATTTTCTTTTTTACCCCTTCACTCCTGCATCTTACACTGTTCTTCATGGAATATATTACTGCTTAGGGTTTGAGAGCAACAATGCCAGCAACCCACTCTTTCCTAATTCTTAGCTTCCTGTCAGTCACTGAGGCCAGGTACAGAATTTACACTTATTCTACTATAAGTGTACAGAAAGTCATCTACAGGTATAACCAAAGAGACAGTCAGGGCACACAGAACAGTGTAAAAATGATGGATCCTGCTCTAAGATAACCCTGAATGGATGTGGTATGAGAGAGTGGACAGACAAACATATTTATTATGTTGCAGGTCCATCTTACTACATAGGTACAATGAAATAAATGTCTGATGCACAGTCTGAATGTGTAGGAAACCACTCATACCTGGGGAAATTACCTCTCTAAAAGGATCAGTAGAGCCAGTAAGGGTAAAGAGAGGGTAGGTGATACAAGATGATAACGTTTTATTTATCACATGGCTTCATAGAACTCTAGAAAGACAATAGAGGACTTCATACTATAGCTGCATAGACACATAGTTGGTGTATATTGACACAATTTGAGACATGCAGTTAGTCATGCAGCCTACATTAGCCCTTGGTAAAGTGGTTAGAAAATTTCAACTTCATGCTATGGGAAGATGAGAGACAGGACCCCAGGGATGGTCACTGTATTCATACAAAGACATTCAAGTGTAAATCATGCTTAGTTAGTGGCTTAGCATTCAGTGTACAGTTGCTGGTGGGGAACACTGAAAAGCCTTAGCAGTCTTTGCAAGTCTGTAGTATGCGGGGTTCAGTCCATCCCCCATCTCTAACTTCTGGCAGGTAATTTCATCTGGCTTTCTCTGTACTGGAGACGGTCAGTCAAGTATTCAATATAGATGTCCCTTGACCACCACATGGTATCAGTTACCATGAGGTGTCTCATCAATTTTGAGTAGCAGCAGGGCAACCTGCAGGCTTCATGAGGCTCTCATTGCTTGAGTTCCATATGTCTGATACTTATAATATGCCAACAATCAACACCTGTACTGTCATACCCACTTCTCCTTCAGGGAGCTTGGATAAGTTTTGCTCCCTTAACTTTGATGAAAGCCTGTCACTGGTTCTCAAAGGTGATGCTTATGTCGATAATGATCTTTTTATTATCCTTGTCTGTTATAACAATGTCCGTTGTAGCAAAACCTGCTAGCAACAGAACCATACATAAACGAGCCTTTGAGGAACATTCTTTGAGGTAATTTTTCCTTCTTAATCTGGTGTCAGAAAGCAGATGTAACTTATACGAAGGGCCTCATTATTTTTCCAGGAACAGGAAGAGCAGGAACTAAGATAACTTTGTGCCACCTTGTTGTCTAACCTCTTTTGGTGGGGGCTGTGGGAGGTCATCTCGTCTCTGCCAAAAATTAAAACATACATTTATCTACCTGTTGCCATTCGTGATTGTTAGAACAACTGAAAATAGCTAGAGCACAGCAGGGGTTCATCCAGCACTTTCCAAAGGTCCACTATTTCCTATATAATCTTTACTCTGTGGGCTGTCATGAGATGTGTTAGCTTCCTCTTTTTTCAGACATATCTTGTTAAGTCAACCCAATACACTTTATACTTTTAAGGACAATAATAATATATCCAACATGCAGTACCACTTATTTAGTAGAAAGCCATTCCAAGTCAGTCTTGGGACATACAACCTTTAGTTTATATTCCTCATCTTCTCCTGTCTCCAACAACAACTCTTACAAACTTGCATTTGAATGCCTATTCAAAGAAGTAGATATAACTTTTCATTATAGACTTGACCCACGATAACCACAATATTAAAGTACTTATGATATATAATAAAAGTACTTGTGATATAAATAAAGTACTTATGATACTGTATAACTACTAGTTATTTTAAGGGGAAGTAGTAAAGAAGAAAAAAAGAGAAGCTGACCTTAGGAAAAATCTCCTCTGTCTTGGGAATGAATCAATATTGCATCAATGTTTTCCACAGCTTAGGTACCATCTGTTTTCTCTGTATCCCAAAATATTCATGAGGGAAGGACTTTCATACCGCCCTCTGCAGTAAGCTATAATTTTGCCAAAATTCAGTACCTATGGTTCAACCTGACTTTAGTAGGCTTAAATGCTTTCCAGAATGGAGCTACATGAGAATGTCAATAAACACAGAAAAAAAATACCAACTCAGACCTTGCATTTGTGTTAATTTTCTAACTTCTTTTCTGTATTAATAGGAAGTCATTTTATAATACATTATCTAGTGATATCTGGCACCATAAAACATAATGAACCTGATTATAAGCAAATCTGTCAAATTACTTTAACCAGTGTATACAATAATTAAAAAAAAAGCATTCAAAGTACATCACCTAGCTTTTAATTTCTTAACTTTAATTGGACAGACCCACAGGGTGTAAGAAATTAATATATCAAATTGTTATATCTCTCAAACTACACATAACAATCTACGGTCATTATATATCCCTTTCCGTGCAAGTTAAACATCAAATCTTATCTGTACCATATACCCAGGAGCTCAGGTCCTAATTTCCATCATTAGCTAAAGACAGGAAGCTCCATCACAATGTGATTCTTCAAGTTTGTTACAATTGCTGACAGTGAGCATGGCCTCAAGAGGAAAGAAAACATTCTTCTATTTGGAAGGAAGTATTGTGGGTGTGTTTTGAGAACATATAAAGTAGGGTTTTTGCTGTTTTGTGTCAGTTGAATCATTATCCACTGCTGTAAATTGGCCCTGAACACACTTGTCAGTAGCTTGTTTTAACTAGGTGGGTTCACTGTCTTGGCAGGGTGCACTATGTTTGAGGGAGTGGAAGGTGGGTGTAATTGCTGATGGTACTTGTGTGCAAACTGTCCTCCTCTGTTGGAATTTTGGTGTAGATATCATTAACAGGCCCTGGGTACCTTTTATTACACTTCACTTGCCAGGGATAATCCTTTTTTGGGCTCTCAGATTGCCTTAGCTGACTGGGTCTGTCAGAAAGAAAAACTGGATTCTAGGGCCTGAATGTAAATCTTGGTTCACAGTTTTTTTTTCTCTTTATCTTCTCATGGGATTATGCAATTGTCTTCATTCCTCATATTCTACCTTGGAGCTCCTCAAAAACCTTATTTATTTTTTGAGCTGTTTGTGTGCTGCTTAATTTTTATCTTCCATAAGCAAGAATGTTACCACACTGTCCCCATTATTCTTTTTCCCCAAGCCAGCTTCTTTTTCTTTCTGTTTTCATCCGATCATGGCTAGGGACAGACATTACACCTAAACCAGTTTAAGGTGTCAGAAACTGGTTTAAACCTATATCAGAACAGGAGTTCAGTGCACATAAACCAGTTTGAAAATGCCTGAAACTGGTTTGAGATAAATCTGGTTGAATGTAGCATCAGACTTAATTGATTTTGCTCAAACCTGTTTATGCAATGTCTGTTGCAGCTCCCTTGCTGGTTTAAGATAAACCAGACTCTCTCGGCATCCTGGCATAGTCTCTGGGCTGGACAGAGCTCTTTTCTCCCCCTGCTTCCTTGCTGGAGCTCCAGCAGAGACTGCAGTTATAGCAGGGTCAGCCTGGCTTCCCCCTACTCCCCACCTGGTGCTCACAGCTGAGGCAGGAATCTCCCCCTTCCTCCCTCCTATCTCCCATAGCACAGATCCCAGCTCCATGGATCCTAGGTATGTGGTATGCTAGCTAATGCCCAGAGGTGTCTGTGAGTGTCTCCAGTTTCACTGGGGCAGACAGAACAGTGACTGCTTAGGGCATTTTGGAGCTAATCAACAGGTCAGCTGGTAAACTGTTTAAGAACAGTTTTAACTAATGGAGAGGGTATTGTTTTGCTGATGGGGTGATACACACTGTTCTCAGCACCCTGCTGGCTTTTGCCTGTCAGCTTGCTGAAGACAGTATAAAGAAGGAGGGAGGGAGATTGAAAAGCTCTGTACTATCAACACATGCATGGGCTGCACACACCTTGCCTCAGAGTGCTAGCAAATCAGCTTCAGAGACTGGGGGCTGGCAACACTCCTGTCCCTTGAGCAGCCAGCAGGGAAAAGCTTGGGATGGTCCAGACTGACCTCCCTAATCAGAAGTCCTGCGGGGGCCTGTTTAGGCCCCGCTCAGCTCAGTGCAAGTGAAGGGAGGGCTGCTCTAGCGCCCTCCGGCTTCTAGCCTGAATCACTGCAGGCATGTGCCTGAATTTCCTCAGTCCAGAGAAAATGTCTGTGTGGTTCAGCCTAGCCAGGTTAGACTAACCTGCAAACATTGAATCAATTCAGGCTCAGGCTTTTTGAATGTCTGTCCCTAGCCCATGACTGAGGTTAGAGTGGGAATTGGGAACCACAGAGAACTTTTACACCACAAACAGAGACCTATTTAATTTCAGTGCTAAGCTTTGTTTGAGGCATTGGCAGTTTACCTACTGTGAATGCTTGTGCTCTCAGAAGTAGTGATAATAAAATGAACTTTTCATTGTTTTCAGAGCAAACACATCTGTCTCTGAGTAACTAACTCAAAGTTTGCAGATTTGATCTATGACTCATTCAGACTGTGATTCAGGAACCATTTGCCAGGCTGAACTGTCTCTCAGTTCCACCAGTCTGCTGTGCAGTGAGATCCTGCTCTACGAACAGCTTTCAGAGTCTGGCATTGAGCTCCTGCCCACTGAAGCAGCTTGAGAGCCTCCATTCATTAGCATGGGTGAACTTGTGGTTCCGCCTTGTCAGTTTATATATGATACTACCAAGGTGTTGTCCAACTGCATTAGCATTGCTTTGTGTACAAGAAATGTTTTCAGTGCCAAAATTGCCCTGGACACCACATAGAGTCCTATTATATTGATGCATTTCCTTTCCAGTTTTATTCATTGGTCTGAACAGAATGCTTGTCTAGATGGGTTACCTTGTCTTTTGGAGATGCATTTCTGCTGCTAATTGCACAAGCTGGCTCTAATATGGGTAACCTTTTTTAGCAGATTTCTGAAATTATCCATTAACACAATATTACTGTATTTAGGGTCCTTATCACGAACTGCACAGATTCTTGGCATTTGACAAAATGTTGTCCTGAGTCATGCTATCTGAAGATAGATGAAGCCTCACTCAAAGAATTATCTGTGCATAAAGACATAAGATCAAATGGGTGCAATCCATCTGTTAGCCAGTTATCCTTTGCTTTTGTATAGATCCACATGATTTTTTAAAAATTCTATTCTCAGTAGGGAAATGTGACTTTTCAGACTTTAATAACTGAATTTTAGCAAGGGAGTCAGTGTTCTCCCTACCCAAAATTATAAAGACATGTTTTTGCAGCTACAGACTGTTGAACTGCATCTGGAGTTTTCAGAAGAGATTTCTCCAATTTCATTGTTAACAGATGCAGGTATTAAGACAATTTTGTTGTTTCTGGGACTCATTGTGTTCCGGAGGCAAGTGAGAGATTTTGTGCGGTGCTGATAAATACTATTAGTAAGTGATGACGACTTTCTGATATGGAAATATGCATTATGCAAATCAATAAATGCCGAGCAATCACCTTGATTGATTGCTTTAATAAGTGACTGAAGTGCATATCTTGAAATACTGGAATGTGATTAATTTATTTTAACATTTAAGTGTGGAGATTGTTTGGATGGTTGAATTTTTGGTTTTTAAATATAAAGAATACCTCTGCAGATCCTTTTAAGGCTTGACTTTAGAATTCTGGTTTTGATATTTAACAGAAAGCTGGAAAGCCCATGGTAAGGCTGAGAGCCTTTAACTTTTTGACTTACAGAGTATGTTCCAATACTGGAAGACACATCTGTAGGAGATTATTGACAGAAGTTTCTTGTCCTCTTTAGTCCATTTCCATTTGTTGTAACAGGTAGACTACTAGACAGTCATATCTTTGAAGGAACTTTCTATGAGAGAGGAAAACTAACATCAAGTATGTTCTGTAATTTGATGGGATGGCTGCTGAGCTTTCCCTTGGCTTTAGCCAGGAAAAAAGAATAGTACTGCCTATAAAATTACGTTCAGGCGAAACTTTCACTCCTGTTGAACTGTTAAGGTTTTTCCTTTGACTACTTGGAAACAATAATGTGTTTGTTAATTTGTCTAGCTGTCTTCAGACAGCTCAGTTGCTTGCAAGGTTGAGGCACTAAGCATATTTTCCTATAAACCCTTAAATTTTAGTCAGGAACAGAGAAAGCTGAAACTGAAATTCACTTTCTAGGTCATCAAGTCCAGTCATCTGTGATCACTTGTTTTGCTATGATACATTTTGAGGTAATTGGAATAATATAGGCAACTGTGTCATATAAAGAATTTCTGAATAGAAATTTTGAAGAATATACATTTTTAAACATTTTAAAATAAGAAGACTTTGGTCTCTGTCTCTGTCAGCTCAATCTTAATATATTTCCTTAAACAATAGCAGACATATGGATTTAATGCATTATATAAGGTTTTAGTTTGAAAACTTTTGTGCTAATTTCACTACTACACTAATCTGAATGTATATTTTTAAACATCAGTTCAAATTGAAATATTTTCCTTTATCATTTTTGATATTCTCAGCACTATGTCTGTGGATCTTTATCTTCTTATCTCCATTACTCATTGACATTCCAATTTTTGTAACTAATTCTACTGTTGCCACCTGCAAATCCATATTAAATCTGAGATCACTTCATAAACCAAATCTATAGCTTCTATTAGGATTATTGCAACATGACACTGACCTTTTCAGTACACTATTTGGTACGTTGATCTTTCCTGGAACTAGTAATAGGTTTAAAAGCTTAAAAGTATAGAAGTTTATCATTGGGGTTATAACTGATTAGTCTTATACTACTAACATTCCATTTTAGTAATCATACCCAACTCTACACAGCAATTTTATCAATGTTTCATCATTGTAAAACTCTCTAAATGCTTTACAAAAATATCACTACCTTAATTTTAGAGATGTGGAAACTGGGCCAGAAGACATTAAAATAACTTGCCTACAGTCATCCAGTAGGATAATATCAGAACTGCTACAGGTTTCCAAGTTTCCTGAATCTCTAGCCACAGTTCAATCCACTAAGGAACACTGCCTGCATTTGGAGAGAAGTAAAAGATTAGCAAGAACAATTTAGATTGTATAAAAGCCTTTGCCCTATTTCGTTGGCATTAACAAATGTATTTAAATGGGGAGATAGAACTTTAACCAGTTTGTAATTAGTTATGATTTTTCCATTGAAATGATTTTCTGCAAAATTTAAATGAGAAAAATCAATTTCCTACAAATGTGTAATTTCCTTTCACTAGAAAAAACTGAAATTTAATATTTGGGGCTGGTTACATCCTGATCAGAACATTTTGGATTATTTCACTGACCCAAATATTTTTTTTTCAAGGAAGTGTGACACTGACTATATTGCCCTTTGTGGCACATTCTTACCTCTGGTCAGGATGGAAGCAATAGAAATTTTGTCACAGGTATACATATACTATACAGTGTGACTATTTACAGAGCTGATTTCAAGTTGGTAATGCATGAACATATTGGTATTTGTATAGGGTTCTTTTTTTTTAAAGTAAGTATTCTAAAAAAAGAGACTTTTAAAAATAAAATTGGGCGTATTGGTCCTTGTTCGTATTACATTTTAAAGGTTGCAAAGTCTTTATATTATATAATTTCACTCACATTTTTGGGGCACAAAAACAAAACAACTGCCACATTTTTTAAATCGTAGGAAAGTTTTGCACTTCGAAGTTATTATACAACAAATTCTAGATTGCCCTTCTGGTTGTCATATTTTAATGGGACTAACCTGGCCATTTTAGCAAGAAACAATTATTATATAAAACACCAGTGTGTATAAAAGCCCTGTACTGCAAAACTAAAAACAAAGAGAACTTAAAAGCAAGCACATATCCACCATTTTGTCTCACCCATGTGACTCCATCTGTTTGATCATATTAAGAGCTTGGATACATTTATCTTCCACCAGCAGGGCAGATGTAGCTATGTCATCTACTGCATAGCTTGTTGTTTTTTTCACGTTTTATCAGTTCAATAGAATTTTTTTATTAAATTAAGTTAGGGTGACAGGTGCAGGTTTTTGATGCGTACACTACTAATGTAACATACTTTGCATATTTTGTTGGAAGCATGTGGGAGCTCAGTATTTATAGATGCCAGGATTTTTATTAGGAACCTGTAAATGGAAAGATACAATTCAGCAAATTGGCCAACTTACTTACTAAAAACAAAATAGTCATTAATCAAAAGAGGCTGCAAAATTTAAGGATGTGTACAGCCTCAGAGTTTTAAACAGAGTTTCTCCATTTTCACTTCTGAAAGTAACCATTTGCCTTTCATCAACTTTGTTCCATCATTTTAGGTTGCACCCATTCAAATATTGTTGCAGTAAGAGACACCGATTCATTTGCTATATAAGGAATCATTATTTAAAATAGTTCCTATGGAATAAAGACAACAACAACTAAAAGATAAAAAATGGAAGGGACTTTTATAACAGTTTTCACAGTGATGCCAACCTGGTGCAGGGGAAGGACTTGATCATAAAAAGAAAAAGAAATGCTGCTATTGTTATTTTTATCAAGTCTCATATGGAATCAACTGAGATTGCAGGTTGAAAAGAGCCACATACAAAAGAAATACTTACGGGCAGAGGAGAACCAAACACATATAGAATATATCATCTGGGCTTCCAGCACTTACTTTTCTACCAACACCATATACAGCATTACCTACTTACAGTGACCCTTTGCTGTCTAAATTGAACAGACGGGAGTGTCTTTATGTGAAAGAAAGAGTGGACACTGCTCTGACATCAATTTTAGAAAGATACAAAAGCCTGTTGCAGAATACTTTACTCTTTCCTAGTTATTGCACTGCATCACTGACCTCAGGCAAACAACTAAACTTTAAGACTCAAATGCAGAGCTATAGAATAAAATATCATCCAGAGAATGTGTTAATTATGATCTAAAAAGAGATGATGGATTCTTATCCTCTTACCCAGGCTCTCTTTTACAAAATCTACGTACCTCAATAGGTTAATTACCTTGTTTATTTCTAGTGACCTGTTCAACCTACCTTTGGCCTCTCTCAGTGGTGCCTCTCACTCTCTTTTGTACTTCCCTTCTGTTTTGAAACACTGCTTTGTGCAAGTCCAGTCATAACATCTGAAGAAGTAGGCTAGCACTTATGAAAGCATATGCCTCTCTGAACCAGTTGGTTTTAAAGATGCTATGTTGCACTGCCTTTTATATAATATGGAAAAATGCCATCTACTTCCAAACATATCCTTTTTCTTTGATTAATTGCATTAAAATCTGGCTTCATGACCTAGGATACAAACTTCATTAAAAGTTGCCCTTATGTATATCAAATGTTTTGGTATATTCAGAACTATTCATTCTCTTCCTATTTTTCATTTTCATGCATCTTTTGACTTCTGGGTTACAGGGTGAGATGGGAGGAAAATTGCTGAAATCCTGGGAATGAGACTGATAGAGATTGTGATTTCTATCCTAAGTGTTGGAAGTATTATTTTAATAATTATTTATTTAAAGACAGTATCATAGTAGCTGAATAGTATTCCAGTTCTAAATACATAGCATGTCCTTTTACAATTTTAAATCTTGATTTGGATTTCAGTCATCACTGTTACTTGATTGTTAAACTGTACTGACATTAAGGCTAGGTACAAACATTCAGAAAGCCTGAGCTGGAATCAATCTAACTTACACCATTTTCTATAAGCAGTGTAGTTTAGATCAGTAGCTAACAGAACACACATTTGTCCTGTGTTTGGAGGAGCATATCTTAGACTGGGTTCCACCATTTTTACATCAGTCTATGGCTTTGTGTGCTGAACTTCTGTTCTGTTACAGGTATAGAACAGTTTCTGATCCCTTATACTGGTAAAAGTATAATGTCTCTACCTGGCCTAAGAGATTGAATTAATCTTAATTTACATGGATTGAAGGACTATCACAATTATACTCTTAAAATGCAACTTAATGATATAATACAAGCAAAGCAAGAATACTCATAGGACAAAATGTAGGCCTTGTAGCTTGAAGTTCCTGAAAGCCCACAAAAGTCTCATTCTTTCAAGGTTGTCAAAAAATGCTTATTAAGCTCATTTGGATAAGGTTAAAAAGCTTTTCCAAAGAGTATGAAAATGCCAGACAAATCAAACTACCAGTGAAATTCACTCATTTTGAATTTATGCATACTATAATTGCTTTTCATTTTGTTTCAAGGAAGCAGATACTTCTTTGATTGTTCTGGTGATGGTGTTTCACAGTGTTGTAGAAAGAATGTTTATTATTTTGTGATATTTATTTTCCTGTTGCAGTACCTTTTTTATACAGCACTGTAAGCATAGCACGTGGTTATCAAATGAAATATTTCATGTAAGTAGTTGTAAAAAAGATGTGCTGATTACACATTCGTGTTACAAAAAGGTCTGAGTGGCTTGGAGCTCAGTATTATTAAAAGAAAGTACATAGAAACAGATATGTAATGATGGGACTATAACACATTAAAGGGGATATCTCATAGAAAGCTTTATATTAAGTTTTCATCAAGTTTTGTTTTTGTATTCATTTCCAAAGTGAGTTGAATCAGCTCCCTGTGCATTTGGAGAGGGAGGGGGAAGAGGTGGGGAGTTTGTATGTGTGCATGGAGATACACATGTTCAAGTGAGAGACAAAATTACTTTTTATTTCATTCATAAATCACATGAACTTCTGCATAAAATATTTGCATAATTTTACATAGGCAGAAGTTAAAGGAACAAACTCTCTTCGTCTCCAAAGCAGCCACATACATAAAGGATAACTACAAATTAAACTCCATAATTTGCATATGGATTTTCTCATGAAGATATTGAAAACTGTTATTTTGTTACATTCCCTTTGTTAAAAAGGAAGCAGTGCCATTGGAAAGCATTGCCTCATCAGACTCTTTCTTCAGTTATCATGCCAACTTTTAGAGATCAATGGGGAAACAGCAGATGTGAAAGTTAGTTGGCATCTCAGAATATTAGTGGAAAACTTCCCTACGGGGGGAAAAAAGGTTTCATTGCGCTTTATCTATTCTGAGAGTACTGGTTATATCAAGCTGTCAGAAAATTAGACTATGATCGATTTTGTTACTTCAGCTTTGCCAGAATAAATTCAGAAGTTAAAAAGTTAGAGAGAACTCTCTATTTGGGAATTACTGCAAATGATTAAGACTTTGGTATATTTAAACTTGAATGTTGTAATGTCTTTTATCTCTGAGTAGTGAAATCCAGCAGAATATCTGAGGGACAAAAATTTGTTCCCTGTATGTTTATTACATCCTCAATATGAGTAAATGCTGTTTTCTGGGTATTTTAATCTTGGAATGAAACAATGCGGCACCAGTCCTGTAGTGTATTAATGTTTAAAAGATTTCTGCTTCACAATGATCATTGTGGCAATACTTGTATTTATGTGTGTGTGCTTGGCACTGTGTTTGTCCAGTAAGGAATTGCAGCTGAAGAACTGTGAGTCTTAGTACATCAATCAAGGGACCACTTTTTAGAGAGATTGCCCCATAGGGAGTGGGAAAACTTGAAAGTCAGTTAATAGAGAGATGTTGAGCCGGCACATCAAGTCAGTGGATAATGGATAATAGTTGTCAGTGTGGGAGCTTACAGCCACTGATAGTGTTAGGCTGCCTTTTTGAGGGAGCTACAGTAGGGGAACAAGTGTTAGCTATAAATGGTAGGAAATTGGGAGGAAAATAGTAACTGACACTGACAATTTGGTTCATTTTACAAACTGGAGAGTTGCACTTTGTTTTCAGGAAGGCAAACTAAAAGTATTATCAGTTTTAGATGGAACAGTTTTAGGCCAAGAACATCCCTAGTCACTGTTGTTCCATTTTTTTAAAGAATGCCTTTAATTACCTTTAATTATTCTTTGAAGAATATTTGAAGAATTCTCTCCTACCCTATTAACCAGCTCTAAGTGTATATTTTATATTTAAACACACTGTTTTAAGTTTATTCCCTAGCCTAATTTATTAATTATTTTAGGAAATGTTATTTAGCAGCAGTGTAGAAGAAAGTCAGCATTAATCATCTAAAAGCCCTTTTTCTCACCCAGGCACCTAATAACATTCAAGATACATTGTATATTGTTTATATTGTCCCTAGCCTTTTAGTTCAGTTCACTAATTACCAGATGAATGTACTAAAGCTTGCATTTAATCACACATTACACTGACATTTCAGATACTTATTTGGCCATACCATACACTGGCAGTTTTGAAGACCCTTTTTTTTTTTTTTTTTTTTTTGGTGAAAGATAAGGCTTTGATTTCCTGAGAATCCCAGTCTACTGAATTATCTCTGTATTCCACTCTGTTTCTCTAAGCACACAACAAGGAACACAACTGAGAGCCTTGATATTAAGAAAAAATGGCCTATATTAAGGTCACAGGCAATCTGATAAGCTTGGCTTTTCATTTTATCTTAATGTATAATGATGTTTACAATGATGTCGCTTGTCTTCTATGCTTACAGTTGCATCTGGTAACAAGACAAAACTATTTTACATTTGGCATTAAAGCAGAGTGGAGACATCCTGTCATGCGCTATTCAAAGACCAAATATCACTTCAACAAACATGGCTGTAAGAATTATAAAAGCCTTATAAATCATATCTTATCTCTTGCAATTTTCATTGTTTTCATACAACATAGGGTCAAAGTAAACACACAAGATGTAGCAGTACCATTTAAAGCTATATCTAATGTGTGCTGTTGCTTACAACCTGAATGCTATTTGGTTGGTTTAAAAAAAAACAAAACAGTAACCCCTGCATTAGCAATGCAGCAAACAACCTTATTTAATTACACTGAAAGGAATTAAATGTCAAATGCTAAAATACTGAGAGATTGCAAGTACTCGCAGTTGAAATTCTTGACTTTGTAGTCTAATATACATGGACACAACATAATCTACTGTTTTGTCTTCTCTCTTATGACATCATATTGAAGTGGTTATTCAATAACTCCTCATTCTTTATCTCTAGATAGTCAACTACATTACTGATATTTACTGCAAGATACTGGGTGCATCTATATGAGCACTTTACTGTGGAGTTGACTCAGCTCCTCAGTAAAGCATCGCTATCTACATGTGCACCCATAAGATAGGACTGTCCAAGACAAGTAATTTATGCTGCCACAGCACATGTGTATATACTGACCGGGTCTGGCTGGGGTACAAGGTGCTACAGTGTGTGGGCTGCTTGGTGGCTAGCTACACTGTAGCACCCTTGTGCCCCAGCCAGCCCCTCTCTTACCTGATGCCACCATCTGGAGTCCTGGGCTGAATCCCCAAGGCCCCCTGCCGGCCAAGGGCTGCTCTACCCTGGCTTAGGCTTCTCTGGTCCCCAGCACACATGTAAATGCTGTATCCAGGAACAGCTGATCCCTGCGTGAACTGGAGCTAGAGTTTATTGTGGTGGACTAATTGCTCATTTAGATGCACCCACTATCTTACATTATCTTACATGTTTGAGGGTCTTGACAGACATTACACTTATCACACAATTGACATTAATTGGACAAGAAATTGCAACATGACACACCTTCTAACAGTTTATTGCATGGTAAAATGGTAAACAAGTCACAAAGATGCTCCACATTAAATGTGTAATATTGTTGTGGCTGGTTTGTATCATGCTTCAAATTGATTATGTGGCATGTTTCCTGGACCCAGGGCTGGTCCCCTGCCCAAGCAGACCAATCATCTGATCAATTGGCTGGGGCAGAAGGAGTCTTTGGTGCCCAGAACACAGATTCCCCCTACCCAGTCCCAATATTGGGCTGAAGATAGTCCTAGGTCTCAAACCAGGAGTCCAGGCTGCTCTCTGAAAGATCCTGACAATCAGCTAATTATTAAGATTGGTCAGGGGGCAGCCTCAGAAGCTGGTTCGGCCAATTCAGACCCAGAAGCCACTTAATTGGGACCTGAGGAATTTTGTAACCCATTCCCAAAACTGCACATCTATCATGGTAGGACATGTGATTTTTGTTATCAGGCACAACATTCATTACATCCAAATAATGACATATAACTTTCTATCAGGGGCCTAAGTGAAAGTAAGAATGCCAGGTGTCCTCTGCTAGGAACTCTGACAGCAGTTCATCTGGCCTTAAAGTGAGTCCATTTAATTAAGATTATATTTCAGATATGAACAAATCTGTGCTGATTCTTAATCACTGCATCACATATAATTGATAAAAAGTACAGTAATATATATTTTTTGAACAGGGGTACAAACACTTTTTTTTTTTTACTGTACATGACTAATGCCTCAATAAGCATGAACATTTTGCAAGCTACTGTAAAAAAAAATACTCTATAGTCCAAGAACAGTGAAGAGATTTGATTATCATTACAGGTAGGTGTCTCACTTATTAAATATTGCAATTACAGTTAATTAGGTCAACACTATTGTTTTCCATTGTAGGTCTCTTGACAGCATTCTGAAAGTAGTAAGAGTATGTTTCTCTTGAATTTATCACCCACACAAAAAGAGAGTATAACCACTACATTTCTTACAAAGTGGATATTTTTGTGCAAGTAAAATGTTAGGATAAACTGAATTGCTTCAGAGTTTTGCATCTGGAAACCTAAAATATGGACACAATTAGATGACAGGAAGACCAAGGTTTATCATAGAGCCTGGTTCTGAAGTTAGTATAGATTAACTATGAAGCAGATTTGGATCTCTTCTTGGGCTCATATAGTATCAACAATTGTAGCAACTGACATTATTTTAAAAAATGCTAATGTATATATATTCAGGACACTGGGGTCATATAATGTTCTTAGTTAAAAAGTGGAATGCCCAGTAACAAGTTAAAAACTATATATGTGGATAAAGATAGCAGGCTTATCAGCCTCTAATTTTGTTTAAATTTTGGGGGTTTGTTTTTTTTTTGCATGTAACTGCTATTAAAGGGAAGAAACCATGGGCATGTACAGGCATTACATTTAGATTCACCTAAACAGGGATTGTCAATCTAAATGCCTTATCTAAATTAATCAGCCTCAGGAGGTGTGCTAACTTTGGTCAAGAAAGTGTTAACCCAATCCAGGAGGGGGTTAATCCAGTCTCGGGAATGCCTGCACATGTTCACAGCACAACCCAGGAGCTGGGAAAGCACTGCTGCTCACTCCAGTCCATCTCCTACCCCATGACACTGACTAGGCTATTTTTAGCCCCTTCCCCAATTCCCTCCCTGCAGATGCACCAGCCCCTCTCAGGTAGGCACATCTATATGTGCCCAATAATACTGTGCAGTAACACATCACAGCACAGACAATGCTAATATGATACTGCCCAGTATTATTAGGCTACCACGCAATAGAATCACTAAAACTGTGTTTGCTTTCACAACTGTACTGTAACTCTAGTTACTGCACTTTTATTTAGTACTTGGCTATAAAAGTACTAAATTAAATGCACAGTAACCACTGCACATTGATGAATGTGTAGACATGCCCACTGTGGGCTACCAGCGCTACTCCCAACAGTGGCAAATGGCTGCATGTACCATGTACCATGACTGCAAGGAGCAGTGAATGGCTGTACAAGCCACTTTCAGTCTAAGTTTAGGTGGCACCCTGTCTGACTTAACGGCTGTTAGATCAAACTGTTAGGAGATAATGTAGACTTGCAAAAGCCAACTCCTTATATTATGAGAAAGGTTTGTATTTAAGATGACTCTAGTCTCAGAATGCTTTTTGCTAATTTAGTTGCCAGAGAATATGACAATCTTTGGTGCTAAGTGCAGACACATACTAGAAAAAACTGTAGTAATGATTCTGCTGGTATCCAGCAAGCTTGTACTTTGTACCAGGATCTGGATATCACAAGATACTTTTGGGTTTTTCTTAGCTTCTGGAGTGTTTTGGGGTTTTTTTTGGACAGACAAAGAAAATGACAGTAATAAGTGTGCAAGCAACATATGGAATGCTTTATGGGTCTGCCTGCAGTAAGTGAATGGAATTATTTATGTTGAGGTAGTGCTGTCCTATTGCTGCAGCCAGCCACCAGATCAGACCACTCATTTCTGCATTGGTAATGTATGAGATGATGTCTTGCTGTTTGACTATAGTTTTTAGAGTCCTGATTGAGTTTGGTCAGTTTGCTCTCCTGAGCCTGTATTACAAATCATGTCTTAAATTAGAGACTGTTATCACTGGAATATAGTATGTCTACATAATGAATCCTCTTGCTTTGTTGTGAGAAATTAAACTTCGTATGCTGATCAGGATGCTCTTAATAGTGCCTTGATTTCTGTTCTGCTTACGTAGGTGTTTATACCACATCTAGTATATACCCTACAGTTACTCCTGACAAGGCTCTTTCTGTACCTGTTATCAGCTACTCATTGTGTTGGTGTTAAATTTTATTATTTTCATTTCCCAGTGTCCCAGAGAGGACAGTGCTTTAACAACACAGACTAATCAAATAATGGAAACCAGTGTTAAATTTACCATATACAGTAGCAAGTGTCAGAAGAGGGCACATTTTTAATGGGATCTCTGCTGCATTTCTCATTAGGCTCTAGATGTATAGCAATACATCTTCTGAAGGAGTAATAATTGCAGTTTCCACATTGCAAGGCTTTTCCGTTATTGTGATAACCTTAATATCAGGTCACCTTTCTTGCAGTAAAAGCAGTAAAGTCTTCATATGTCCAAACACACTCCACTGTAATGAAAGTGCTTTTCTCTGTATTCCTGTTAAAGCAGCATGTTTACTTTCAGCCTTCTGGTTGCATCATCAAAAGCATGCTGGTGGAGCAAATTCTTTACATGCTAAATACACCCAAGAAACTAAATCCTATTTTACCTATTAGGTGCCTAAGTGTGATCCTGTTCTACTTTTCATGAATCTCTGAAACATAGGATCACACTTAGGTATCTAAATGGTGGAACAGGATCTGAATGAATATTCCTAGTTCTTTTTGGAAAAAGATACAATGGAAAGTTCTCCAAAAAGGGACTCTAAAGAAGGTTAAATGAAATTAAAGGTTAAAATAATTGGCATGTGTACAGCTCCTTGAACAGGTAACTCTTGGCATTTAGCCACATGATAACCATTTGTGGGTATGTACTGCTGTGAATCATTACACTGAAAACATTTCCCTTATCTTTCCAGACTTTTAAAAGGTTAGACATGCACATAATTTGAAAATGTAAGACTTGTCCTCAAAGTTAGAAGTTATAAAAAGCAGTTCCAAAAAGGAAAATTACTATGTTGTTGGTTTTTTTTAAACCACTTTCATCTCTCCCTCATCATAAAAAGTCATAATTTTTATGGTAGTATTGTGGTGCCATGATAATCCAGGAAATACGCAAGAGGTACAAATTCTTGTAGGTGATGTCTTTTATCTCCCAGACACCTGTAGGAAGGGTACTGTGATTCCCAAAACTTTGCCTTTCTTTATCCCAACCATGCAGTTGATCTGATAAAAGATATCACCCACAGTAATTTTTTCTTCTCATAGTTTTATGTATTTTGCAGCCAATCTGTTTCTCAGAACTATTATGCTTCACCCTAATAAAGATTCATATAATGCTCAAAACCTCAGTTTTTATAGGAGGCATATTTTTTTTGAATGAGGCATTTTGAAGCTGTAGGTCCTGACCTTGCAAAGGGACGTATTGGCCTTATAAATTTGAGATCCCAATATTACAAAGTGGGTGAATCCTTCAATCTTATCCATATTAGAATTACTGGGAATCTATTTAAGTCAAAGGGGCTTCAAAGTGGCATAGAGGGCAACCTGCAGGGTTAATTCCTTAATAAGTAGAGTTGGTTGAAATATTTGTGCACTGAAAGGTAGGATTAATAATAGAGATTAAAGAAATTGGCTCAGCTGGCAGGATGTTGGCTGCTGGGGGCCACCTCCCACCGCGATTGGCTGCTGGGGGACTGCCCCCTCGCCCCCAATTTGTACCCCACTGGTGCCTCTCCAGACTCAGTAGGCACCAGTTGCCTATGCTTCTACTTGTGTAAAATGATCTGTATATTTCCACAAATCCTCCTCACCCTTGACTAGTGTGTTGAATACTCCTCCTTCCATATTTAAACACATATAGCAGAGGTCAGATTAACCTTTTGGGAGCTCCATGTAAAGGTGGAGTTTTGGACCCCTATTCTTTACATGTTTCAATATAACCATAATGCAAAAGGGGATCTCTGACTTGCCTTGGGGCTTTATGTAGTTTTATAATTTGCACTGGCATAATACTTCGCATAAAGGGTAGGACAGAGAATGTCAAACTGAAATGAGTTAATGGGCTGGATCCAAACCACAGGGCTTCTCCAGATCTTGTCCATAGGCTTTCCCACTGTGGCTTCCAGAGATGCTCTGTCAGCACCAGCGGTAGATTTAATGCTGATGCTACTCAATCCCCACCAACATGGCTGCTGGAGCTGCAATGTAAGGGCACCTAGCATTCAGGAAGCCCATTGCTACTGCTTCCTCTTTCATTTGGCAGTCAACAGCAACTGAAAGCACTAAATACAGCAGCAGTACTCACTCTCTGCAGGCTGATTGTACTGATGCTGAGGTTTAGGTTTCTAAAGCTACAGTGACAGTGGTCAAGCAACAGTGACATTAATTCCTTTGCTGCTGGCAGCAATGTAGTGGCTGTGGCAGTTACAGTGAAGAACCCTATGGGTCAAATGACCTATGTCTGTGGGCTGGATCTTGTCCATAGGTCATATGTTTGACACCCCAGGTATTGGCAAATACCTTTGTTTTATAACAGCATGGTTTTGTTTAATGTAAACACAAATGTTGCCATTTACAGCTTTACTCTCTAGTGCCTCTACAGAGTAATGAATCATAATGAATATCTTGAAATTTCTTTCAAAAGTCATGTCCAGATTTAAATAGCTCAGTTTGTTTAATTGTTTGCTTTATTTCCAAATACCAAATACAATTCAACCATATTAAACCTGATCTCTTGAAAAAGTCTCTCTTGAAAACCAGAAGACTTTGACTAATAGGAAAACATACCGGTCTGAAACCAATGCATTTCTACTTGTTTCCTACTTAATTGCACCTCTTAAACCTAAAAACAGACCTATGAGGCTTGATTGATTTTTTTTCAGACAATTAAAATGAAAATTCTTGAATTTCAATCTACACTATTAAGTCTATCAGATTTCAGCTAGGAGAGGCACTTTATGGACATGTTATTTAACATGCAGAAGTATGATGGAGGTGTTAAAAGATTATTAATAATAGCACTATTGCCAGTTGCCGGTTTGATAATTTGACATAAGCAAAATGCTGATTACTTAATTAACAATGCCTTCTTCATTTACCTTTAGTTGCCTTGTTTGAGAATGGCTACAGCTTGGGATGAAAAGCAGTGAAGGATGAAAGCCTTTCACTTGTTATAAATTACAACTGGCAGGTCCAGTAGAGATGCTCCTAAACATTACTTTTTAGTGCAGCATTACTCCCATACCTTAGGACATTAGAGTAAAATGTAATGTCTATTCCAATGTCTATCTATGCATCTAATATTTATATAAACACCAGAGAAGAAAGTACTTATTAGGTGACCCTCATTCAGAGTGGTGAAAAGTTCAACAAGGGATGGCAGATTATAGCGATTATTGTTTTCCAGATTTAAGTTATTTTAAGTTATTTTACCTTAAATTTTACCAGATTTAAGTTATTTTACCTTAAAAATACTCTTTAAACTTTTTTTCTGCTAAGTTAAATGTAACTGTGTCCCCCTCTTGATATTTATAACCTCTCTGAATTACTCTATATCATTTACAGTCTAGTAATGAGGCTGTTAAGTAAGATCTGCACAGCAGCTCACCCTGACTGAGTACATTGCCATTTGTTATTAGTCCTTGTTTGTGGTCATTCAGCAAGTTTCCACCCATCTGACAGTGTTTAAAGTCAAGCTTATTTATATTAATTTCAGGAGAGAATTGGAGAAGATTCTAGCTGTTATTTTGTTTTTATTGTGCTTCATTGATAGCATGAAGCAGACTAATGTGATTGTCATCTATAAAGTAGATCCTCACCAATCACCTCCTGGGCTTGACATAGTGGGAATATACAGGAGAAAGGCTGGGTTACTAGAACATGCCTGAACAATGGCATTTCTAAATTGCCAGAGAGCCTTTCACAATAATTAGTAATTATTCTTATATAGGAGGATTCTAAGAAAGCAGATCATGTGTTGCTGCCCTTATAGTCATAGGGAAATTGCAAAAATAATTTTCTGAAGTTATCTTTGTCACATACTGATCACTGTTAATTTGGAACATTTTCTGGCCATCTGCATGTCAAAAATTTACAAAAAACATTACTAATAGATAAAATAATGAAGTGGTTTTTATTTAAAAAAAAAAAAATCTGGGTTGGTTGGATGTACTAGTTGACCATATTTCCAATAAGCTCCATTAATATTTGTTCCATTCATTTTAAATGCATTACCATGAACATTGTTGTTGTTCAATTTTTTTTTTTTAATTTCCAAGTCAAAGAAAAAAAGTCAAAATGACCTTTTTTGTAGGAAGGAATTTGGGGTGGGGGAGAAGGGGCAATGGGGGACAGGACATTTTAAGAGCGCCAAAATGGAATTATTCCACTTACTAGTTCCCCAGCAGGGGAATGCTCTTGTCTATTTCACTTTCTTCCTGCAGACAGAAAGTAAAATTAACAATAGTGTTCTAGGCAGAATGCTGGAGGCTATCTTCCAGCTCTCTGTCCTTCCTCCTTGCTTTTCCCCCATTGGCTTGGTTGTTGGAGAGGCAGCCAGGTGGCTGCAGTTTCCTGGCTCCTTGCCTAATGGCTTTTCTCAATTTTGCTTTCTCCCTGCAGCAGAAAGACAAAAGTCTTCCAGAAGGACAGCTGGGAGATCATTGTGTAGATTTTTTCCAAAGGATTATATTTATGGTCTCAGCAAAACTGAAATTTATTCACTGAAAAATTTTCTGCAGCAAAAAATAGGATTTTTATATCTAAAAATTATTCTAGTGAGAAATCCCTGATCAGCTCTAATTTTACTAAACTTTGAGAGTAGGCTGTATGCTATGATCCATTCAAGAAGCATTGCTCTGTAATTAGTACTATGTTAGGAGGAACTATAGTACTGATGTGCCATTTTACACAAGAGTGGTAAAGTTAAGTTTTCCTGACACTGCCCATATTTGTGATAATCTACAATTAGCCATTTAGTTTCATTTAGATAATAAAGTCTTCTTTTTGTGTCATAAACTGTTGTGCTATATCACATCAAAAGTTTTAGGGGCAGGTGACACAAAGTTTTGTATTTTGCTTGCAAGGCACTATATTCACAAACATATTTGGATGTCCAACTGCCATTTTAATAACTGAAATTCAAGTTGTAAATCCTACAAATCCCTTAACAGATGACATCTCATCCTAAGGGCACCCAAGATATCCATAATATTTTCTACCAGGGGTTGGCCACACACAGGCCTACAGCCTTAATTCAGTGCACAAAGCCATTAGATCAGGACCATAGAGCTGAGGGTCTTCATCTGTACTGTGGCTGGAGCTTCATTCATGCTGTAGCCAAGTGTGTGTGTGTGTTGGCAGGGGGGTGGTATTTTATTCATGTTGCATCTAGTCAGTGGGCGGGTCTTGCCCATGCCATGCTCTCCAGCCACTGAGCAGTGAGCTCCATTTGTGCTATGGCTGAATAGTGGAGCGGGGCTTTGCAGGCAAAACCAGAATCATGCCAGAGTCATTGTTATCACTGGCAGTCTCTTGATATGAGGATATCAGTCTTTCAGTAAATAGAGAAATCATTGGTGAGTCTGTACATGACTCAGGAGGCCGACCTGAGAGCCACGTGTTTGACTTTAGACATGGCAAATAGTTCGAGGAGGAAGGAGATTGTGAGGTTGTTAGGTCACAGCCCTTTCCTTTTGTTTCTCTCCAGCTCTGTAATGACACGTGTTTGCTTGAAATGATCTATGTCTTGTCATGCATCTCAGGCAACTGGGAACGATTCATTGCTTCAGTCTTCTGAATATTGATGTTAATATCACATTTCTTTTGATTTGCCTTCAGACCATCCTTTAAAACTGTTTTTTGCCCACTCAGAGCAGTGATCATTGGTGAGTTGGAAATATATAACCTGGTTTACAAGCTCATTGCCAGTTGTGCTTATTACTTAGCCTGTCCAATGGAGTTGATATTATATAAACATGGCTTCAATGCTGGCAATGTTTACTTAAGCCAGAAAGCTGGCATTCAGTCTTCTCTCCTTCCACTTAATATGGAAGATTTTCCAAAGACATTGCTGATGATAACATTCCAAAGGTTTCAGATGTTTCTAATACGTCTTCCAAGTTTCATACCTATACAGCAGGGTAGGGATGATAACAAGCCTGGGAAAAGAGAATTTTGGTTTGGGTACTGCTGTCATAATCATCAAAGACTCAATTTCAGAGATGTCCAAAGCACTAACAGCTTTTATCAGATGTTAAACAACATTGTCTATGTTTATTTTTTGGAAAAGGTGGCAGAAGCTGTAGAAGCACAAGCCCACTTCAGACTTAAGTCAGATTGATCCAGCCTACTTCAGCAAAATCTTGCTGACTGCTGTCCTAGACCTACATTTTATTTTTTGGGCATGCCCAGAGTCGTCTGTATTTAGGCACTTAGCTCAACCCTCAGCCCTGCCAAAATCAACAGGTGTTTTTTTGCTAGTCTTTTCTGCAGGACCTAGCATTGTAGGCATGCCTACCAGATCAGGCCTCATGTAAAGTCAAGGTGTTGAAGCCACTCCTGCTCCTTGCTTACAATACAGTGGTTAGAGTCCTCAGTAAATGGGAACTTGTATTCAGGTCCTTCTACTGCTTGACAGGACTCAAACCCACCATCCTAAGCAGGTGTACTAACTACCAGATTTTAGGGTATTCTGTCATGTAAGTTCTCTCCTCACTCCCACCAGTTTTCATGGCATAATTAAATAACCATTGGACCAGAAAGAGAACATGACTCATTAACATGCTTGTTAGGGAACGTTCCTGGGATGGGAAGATAGATTCCAGTTCTAGTTCCATTTAATGTTTGTAAGCATTTAATATATAGAGAAGGGCAGCCAAAATGATTGGGGATATGGAGCAGTTGCCATACCAGGTGAGACAAAATAGACTAGGGTTCTCCAGTTTCAAAAGGATACAATAGAGGTCTATAAAATCATGAAGGGTGTGTGCAGAAGTGAATAGGAAACCGTTACGTATCAATTCCCAGAATACTAGAACTAGAGGGCACCCACTGAAATGAGTAGGAGACAGGTGTAAAACTAACAAGAGAAAGTTCCTTTTTATGTAGCACATAGTTAAATGGTGGAATTCAATGCCACAGGAGGTTATAGGGGAAGGTAGTATAGCCAGATATAAAAAAAGGACTAGACAAATTTATAGAAAATAGTCATTACTATTTATTAAACAAAACAAGCAGACTTATTTCCTTTGGCATCTCTAAACCAATGTCGGTGGATGTAGAAACAGATTACTGGGCTAGATGGTTTGGGTAGGTATTATATTTCAGATGTTCTTATTTTATCTCAAAGGTTCCCTTTGTTTTTATTATATGGGAGACCAGAAGTTTGCTGTTTACCTATTAATGGGATTATTTGAGCAGGAGGGGAAACAGGTAATTTCATTTTGTATTCCCATTCACTGCATAATGTAATTAAAATTCTGATATTTGATACTTTCTAGAGTCTATGTAGCAAACTTACTTTCACTTCCTGCTTGATTATAAAGTCAACTGGGGAAAACTAGGAAAAAAGTGAGGCTACATTATGAAAAAACCAATATGCCTTCAGTTAAACAAAATAAAAAAAACAAAACAAATTGCCAGTTTAAGGTTTACTATGGGCAGCTTTAATTTGCACCCTGTCCATTTGCATAAGATTTTTAACATAGTAATTACTGAAGTGCTCATTTTGAATGGATAATTTCCACAGCACATCTGCAAAATAACTTCTTCCACCCACCCTTATACTTACAAAAGAAAAATATATAACTGTTTAAACTAGAGTGTAAATTCTTTTTATGTACATCATTTCTCATCTTTTATTGGATTGAAATAAAGCAACCCCCAAAAAACAAATAAAAGGACCCCTAAACAACCAAAGAAACCAAACACAGATGAAGTCTGAAGTGCTCAATAGAGCTAAGTACAGGCCTTCAGAAAGCCCAAGGCAGAATTGATCTAATTTATATGGGTTTCTCTAAGCTGTGTAGTTTGGATCAGGAGCCAAGGGAACATATGTTTGCCCTTTGGAGTGGGGTGTGAAGGCATATACCTGCACCAGCTGAGGTATGGGGGCTGGGTCCATGCAGTGGAGACTCTGCTCACCCTCCTGCCTCTGGTTCCTGGTGTGGTGGACAGCCGTGTGGCTCTGAGCTATAGTTCCTGGCTTCAGTTATCAGGCAGTTAAGGGAGGTCAGGGAATCCCCTCATGGGGACCCACCCCTCTGCTGCCCTGACTTGGAGCCAGTGCTTCATGATGGGGGAGCTTCATTCCCTTGCCCCAGTTCCCAGCCTGGCTGATGGCTTCAGCTGAGAGCCTCAGCTCAGAGCTGCATGGCTATGCATTGTGCCAAGAACTTGGGCGGGGAGCCTGGAGGGTGCTTTGCTCTGGGAGCCTCCTCAGAGCAAAGCAAGTAATTAGGTAGGAGGGGGGCTGACATGTGCAGCAGAGTCTCTATTCCTCTCCTCTACCCCTTGCTCCTGATGTGGTGGAAAGCCATGCAACTCCAAACTTCCAGCTGTAGCTGTCAGGTAGTTCATGGTGTTGGGGGGAGAGCCACTTGCCATACCCCCTGCTGTGCTGGCTTTAGGGGACAGGGTGGGATTCTCCGCTTTACTTCTCAACCCCACCACCACCACTGGCAGCTGGTGAAGGGGCAGGACTCTGGAGAGGAGCCATGCTGGCCAGGCAGACTAGGCAGAAGGGAAAGAGGTAAGCCCCCATTGTGTAGCCTCTCCAGCTATGATGGGTGGAAGGCCAGGTCAGGGGCTGGGGCTTCCACTCCATCCTCTGCCTGGCCTGGCTGACAGGTGCATGAAGGACACAAGGCTGGAAAGCAGAGGCTTTGCTGCCTTAGCTCTGTGACAGGCTGTGAGTGGGGCAAGCCCAGAGTTTGGCTGGAGAAGATGAGCATGAGTCAAGGCTATCCTACCTCCCCTGTGTGGGGGGATTAGCAGGGAATCCACAAAGGGACCTAGGATACTGGAGGACTGGAACCCAGCTTGAGTTGGGAGAGGATCTGGGATAGAATTTCAATAGCCCGGTCTAATCTAAACTAATTCTTATACTGCATCCATCCAGGTCTATCTTCCATCATTTTAAAACGAGTCTATTTGCACTGAATTTCTGTTTTGTTTTGGGTTTAGACCAGTTTCCAACTACCTAAACTGGAAAAAGTGTGATGTCTGCACCTGGCTTAGGTGGCTAATAATAAATATATAGAGAAAGCAAAATTAAAAAAAAAAAAAAGAAATGAAACCCAGTGGTTCATGATGTTGATTACTTTGCTGGGGTATATTGCATTTCCTCACACATTTATTCATATATTGCTTCTGAATGAAATATACACAATCTTTTTGAAAGACAGAATGAAAAAAAAAAGCCTTTCCTTAAAAATATTGTTAAGTACAGTGTTTTAAAATGAAGGTAGCAGAGTGTGGATCAAACATTGTCACTGTTCTGTTAACCCACTAGCAGTCAGACACTGGAGGTACTTCTAGCCAATCCAAATTGCCTGACCCCTCTTTTCTTCTCACACTAAGGTGAGTGGGATGGCAGAAGTGCTTGTCAGATCAGCTGAGGGCCTGATCCTAACCAGTAAGACCTGCAGAGCCATCTGCAGACTCACCCAGCTGGTTCAGCAGGAGCTTCTGTAGCAGCACCCAGGTTTGGCTCTGCTTTAGAAATACAGTAGATCTGAGCCCTGGGTGCTGGAGCAGAGGCTACTGCTGAAGTAGCAACTCCTTCTGTATGAGCCTCTTATGGGAGCAGCTAGGAGTCCCCTATGCAATACAAGCAGCATTTCTTCCTCTTTCCCACAGCAGAAGGACATGATGCAGAGGCTGCTATGACCATATTTCCTCACTTACAATGTATACACCAATTTCCAGCAAGTGTTTTTTGGGAAAAAAGATACATATTCTATGCAAGATAATATGGTAAATGCTGGTGTCACTCCTGAAGTATGGGAGGGGTTAATAAAGACACTAGACAGGAGCTAGGAATCTAAATGCCTCCCAGCTGGAACTGATAATAGCCTCTATTAAGTTAGCACCTCATAAGAACAAAGGACTAGATGAGGGAAACATGCTTTCCTTGGAAGAAATAACTCTGACCTGAGCAGCTTAACTGATTTTTTTGGATATTTAGTATAATTTCCATCTTCACAGGGAGAAGTGTTTCTGAACCAGTAAATGGTTCAGGTTAAGGTCCTGTTGGAGCGAATCAGCTTTCAGCCTTTATTATTTTGATATTATAATTTGGGTTCCCTTAGCAGTTTTTTGTTTTTGTTTTTTTTTTGCTTGGCTTCTTAACAAGGGTTGAACTTCCACCTTCTTCCACCTTTTCCCCTATTGGCTATTCTGTAATTACTCACTTCTGAATCCTTTTTATTGCTAGCAACATAATCAATATCTTCTTGATGCTTATTCTGGACTTTCAACTTCTTTAGCACCACATGATTATTATAAACACACATCACACATGGAATTTAAACAATTATTCTACTATGCGTTGCTGTCACCTGATTAAAACACATAGGAAGTTAAGAGACTGTTAATTAATGAAGATAAGAATATTTTTCTCTGAGTTAGACTGTTTTCAGCCAACTATCCTTAGGAATTCAGCTTCCCCACAAACTACAATTCTTTGCACTGCTGTTCTTGCCTATCTTCCCTGGACATTGTTTTTTTTTTCCTCTGTCATGACAGGGTCCTACAGGAGGGCCATGATCTCCTTAAGGCCCCCTCTCTGTGTCAAGTTGGCCCAAGGGCACCCTCTATTTCTCACCCACCACGTCTTTGATGGTCTAAATTGGTTGGGAGGCTGCCTCACATCTTCTTGGACACAGTTAGTCGTACCCTCTAATCCTGCAGGGTCCTGGACCCCTCGTGGGTCTTGTCCTGCAAACGGGTGCTTTGGAGCACCCTAGTCTTATGGGCTATGCGTGGCTCCAACCACCTCAATACCATGCCCCAAGCCTCGCAGTTAGAATTGATGTTGGTTTGTCTCTCTCTCTCTTTTTCTACATATACTGCCACCCCTTCACTGCACTGTCACCCACTCTCAGGGCCTTTACAATATTGTCCCCTCCTGGGGCTCACCATCCCCACACTGGGCTTCTCAATAGCACCCCCTCTCTGGGGCTGCTATGCCCCACTTGTGCATCTCAGTAGTGTGACCCCCTTTCTGGGGCTCACCACGCCCACACTTGGGCTCTTTCAATTATGCGCTTCCCTTTCTGGGGCTTGCCACACCTGCGCTAGGGCTTCTCAAAAGTGCCCCTCTCTAGGGCTGGGGTCTATACACCCCATAAGCTGCACCCTCACTGGTGCTGGGGCCCCCACCCTGTGCTGTGAGTCCCCAATGAGGCCTCTGCCAACCCCTAATAGCCTCACCCAAACCACCAGTGTAATAAACAACAAAACAAAATGGAAGCCTCCTAGCTACAACTTAACTTAAAGCTGCCTGGCTAAAACCATGGTGATCAAACATCTTTGAGCTGCTATCCCTTACTCTGCTAGAGTGGTTCCTGCAGTGCTCACATCTTAGCGCCAGGAGCTTCTACCTCTGTGGCTGCTAGCAGGGAACTGCCAGCCTGGCCTCAGCTCTGGGCTTTATAAGAGCCAGGCCCTGCCCCTTACAGCTAGCTGACTGTTGTCAGGTGTGGGTCATTTGTTGCCTGCAGTTGCCCTGGCAACTTGCAGCTGTGCTCCTTATCCACTGCTAGGGCTTTTCTCCAGTAGTTTCCACCCTCTAAGAGTAGGGCACCTTTGTGCTCTGCAACATTCTGCTTGGGTTAGGAAGCCAGGAATATATCTTTCTCATCAGTGATGTTCAGTAATGGAATAGAAATGCCAATAAGAATTGTAATAATGACATATCATAGGAAAAGGCAAACAGTGGATCATTAGAATTACAAGCTGTACTCTTTTCTGTTGCAAAGTAAATGCAAGTCGGATTGACTGAGTACTCTATCATAATTCCTACATTTCTGTTTTTTTAAATCTATTTCCTGTAATGCAATGGTGGGTGTCCATGAAGAATAATTTGTAGATGGAGTTCATTCTTTAAAGAGACAGGACTTTCAGATAAGCTAATAATAAATAATCATTTAAAAGACCATAAATGAAGATAGATAGTATAATTAAAAAATAATTATGGAGGAAAATGCTTTAAGGGAAAAGCATGCCTTTTTCTAAAATCTCTTTGTGAAGAAATGAATAGTCTACTCTCTGTCTGAGATTATTGTCATAATATATGAGGATTCACCACTAGTTATTCTTCAGACTCACTATTGGGTATTTTGGTATATACACTGGTATGTCTTAAAAGTTCTGATCTCTGTAGGCTCAGTAGCCTAGTTTAAACTATATCTTTGTTCAGAATGAAGTAATTGGAGGAACCCCGGCTTGTCTGTGGAGTATACACATTGTAAACCAATACTTGCCATGGCCATAGGTAAATCACACAGTGGAATGAATGCTTGTATACCTGGCCACTACCACAGCCAAATTAGAAAGATGGTATGACCAGTTAAGGGTACAGACAGTAGTGGCAATGTTCCCTTTATCTGGCCAAAGAAAGCAGTTTGTAGCTGTGAGCAACTACAAGTGCACAGCTGCAAACAGTTTAAAAATAGCTGATTGGGTGAAAATCTGTCCCCCCCATTGCACGAGGTATCAGATAAAGTGTTACAAAATGTAGTGTCTTTTTTGTAATTTGTATCTGCAGAACTACCAGCCGGTTGCTGTTTTCAGAATGGGAGGGGAGAAAAGGAGCAGAGGGAGTTCAGTCTGGAGGGCTTCAGCCCCTCCCCACCTTCAGACCATGGGCCAAGTGTATTGCAGCCCCCTGAGGAGGGGAGGCTCTAATCCACCCACCCACCCAACCATTCAGCACCAACGAGGGAGCCCCAAGAATGAGCCCCCTTTGCTGCCTTTCCCCTCACTCATTCTGAAAGCAGTGAGCACTGGCGGAGAGCCCTGGTCATTGCTATGGGAACCTGGCTGCAGGCTCCCAGACCAGCTAGAATCCCCTCCTCCCTGGAACCAACAGTCAACTTCTGTTTGGTCTGGGATAAGGTTGTAACTCAGAACACTTTGCAAAAAAATCATTCGGAGTTACAGCTGGGAGCTGCACTACAAAGGAAAAAATGTTTGTACATATTTCAGTCCCCTTATTTTTTGCATATAGGATTCAAACTTGTAATTCCTTGGAAGATACATGGCACGATCAGGGCCTTGCTGCATGAGACATTTGGCATCTGTTCTGTTTAGATTGTAGTAAGCATTCCCAAATTGGAAAAAAGTTATAACAAGTTCCCAAAAGTTAGAACACGGTGTGGGGAGTTACACCCATGGCAGGATGCTGTCCCTGTATCAGAAGATACAGTTCCTGCTCTGAGGACAATATACTCTAAAGGACTGTGCATCTGGGAAATGCATAAAAGGCAGGGGCATACCAACCTCCTTTAGTGGTTGGGGAAGGGGGCAGAGGGGGCACTCTGATTGTGGGAGACCCAGAGTGGCAGGGCATAAAGGGAAGGGAGGGGGAGAAAAGTCCTTCCTGCCCCAGCTCTCCTCACAATTAAGGCAGCTGTTGTTGCTGCAGTAGAAGCATTAGTTCAGGCATCAGCAGCTCTGTAGTATGTGCTCACTGGGAGCTGCCCCCAGTGCCCCATTCACCTCCTTCCCTCCTCCTCTCCATCCCCAGATATGCTATTAGGCACAGAGGTGTGCCTGCTATGGCAAAGACTACTGCTGGGGTGGGAATGTACCATTCTGCTCATACCACTCATCCCTTGTCTCCTACCCAGATACTGCTGTATATAGGGCTCCACCTACCTAGCAATTATTGGGTGGGGAGTGTAGCCATGGCCACTGCCATGGTAAAGACTCCTGGGGGAGGCATTGTGGTTCCCCCTTATAATCAGAGCCTGTAGCATCCTCCACTCCTCCTCCCTACCCCCCCCCTCCAGTTATACTACTGTAGAACAGAATAAAGTAAGACATAAATTTCAATCAAGATCATTATTATAATGGTCTTTGTGGACACCATTATTACTTTTTCTCATTCATGTTAGAATGTGTGCACTCAATTGTGTGTACACCCAAGTGAGTCTTATAGCAATCTTATGATGAGCAAAACTTTTTATGTAGACCAGCTCTAGTTTAAAACAAATCATAGCAGAGTATAGATGAGGAATAAAATGGTGGAAGTATAATTCACAGCACTAAGTTCAGACAGTTATATAGACTAGTTTTGTGTACAACATCCAAGTGCTGAATTATTTGTAAACATTTTTATATTCCCTACTAATTATTAGTTATCTCATTTTATGGTTATGGATCAAATAGAACTTAGTGGATTTGAATGCATTACAGCCTGGTTGTGGCAAAAGTGGTGGTATTTCAGGTTAATGCAGTGCTGTGGACAAAGTATGAAGCATGAAGAAAACCAGCTATTGGTTGGTCATGCATGAGAGAAGGACATAAAAAGCAAGCACAAATGAATTCAGTAAATTTTGTAGGGCTGCAGATATGTTTCAAATTGAATAGAAGTATAAACTTTGCAGGGTCAGAATGAAAGATTGTAACACTTTAGGCCAGTGCTATTCTCAAATCAATAAGACAAAAGGTTTCCTGTGTGACAGTCATCTTACTAGTTAATCTGTGGTAACCCCTCTGTTTCTGTCAGAGTCTAAATTGAGACAGGATGGTAAATGTGAATGTGGAGGATTTGACTGTCCTGTAGTTATTCCCACTGCAGCTGCCAGAGAGAATCTGGCAGCAGGGAAATAAGTTAGACTATTGTCAGTGAATACAGGGTCTGGAAGATTAATGGTGGGACAGACAGATTCTTGCTCAAGGGACGGTTTGGCAAGTAGGAAAAGATCATTTTTGAGCCCCCTGACATGGAAGGGTGTTGAACAATCTTACAGTTCGAGTCAAGTTTCCCTGTCATTTACCTAATGTTTTGGTTGCAGAAGTGATGGACTGAGTTCCTTCTAGATAGTATCCAACAGAGCACACTGACTATTGCAATGAAGTTTTCTCTCACCTCTGCTGCTAGCCTACTCCTGTTCTTCACATACCAGGCGGGCCACAGATTCAGTCAGGTCAATTTTATAAAGTTGGAGTTCAGTCCTGTCCACTCACCCATATGTAGTTTAGAAGAGTAAGAGTCTTACTTAAATCTGTTTCCCATTCCTATCTTATGGTTGAATGCCCTTTATTATATTATATTATAATGCAATATAAAATAATACCTACAGTATATAATACAGTTTAAAAAAGCCACTTTAATTATATATTTTCTTGATGGCCTTTAATCAGAGTGTGTTTAGTAATTAGTTTTTTGAAAATACATGTTATTTACTGACTAGTTCATGGCTTCTTTAGAACTGTTACTGACTATTCTGTAATTAGGTTGTTTGAACCTTTTCCAGTAAGTAAGTAAATATAAATATTAACTGCAAAATATTTTATTCAGCACGCTATAAGGGATAGGAATCTGAAGCTGGTAGCATGCTGTTTTTTGGACTTGTCTTAGCGTATGTTGATAGAAATGGCAAAGGCTGCCCTGGCATTAGTTCAGAGACTTTCAGTCTTCTGAAAAGTGAGAGAAACAACACTGTACTGAAGTCAGTAACAGGGTAGGTAGCATTTGTCATTACCTGATTCCGAGTGTGGCCCTTTACTAATGTGATATGTACTTTGATGCTCAAGAGGAGATAGTCAGCCTTTTAGGTCCTTTGGAAGTGAAGAACTTATGACTGTGAGGTAAAATAGTTGTAATGGTTTCACTGTCAGAAGTCAACTATTTGTTTTTGCCTCCTGGGTGAACTCTGCTAATAATGTGCAAACTCCACTAAACATAAAGTTGCTTCTTCTGTGTTACACTGTGGGGGGTGAGGGGGTTGATTCTGGTTTATTTTTTGTTTAGATCTCCTAGACTCAGAGGGATTAAGTGCAGAGCTGGAGTCCACAACTCCCAAATAAAACCCATTTTTAACCACTGCTTTAGTGTGCATACCTGGGCAGTTTACTTATCCCTTTTTGTCTCACTCTTTTTATGAATAGGATAAAGATGATACATACGCATTTCTCAGAAACGCTGCTCGGATTGCCTGATGCTTGTTCAGTGCTTTGGAAAAAGTAAAATACTATGCAAATAGACAAAGCAAGGAATTATTCAGCAAGGGATACGGGCTATGCCTTAGTTTTTTCACCAGTAACTAGTGGGCACATTCCCAGGTGCATATTTAGAGGAGGTACCAGTATGGCAGCCCATATGGTGGCAGTATAGCCAGGATGTGAGCAGCTTGCATGGTGGCAGCAGCAAGAGCAACAGCTCATCAAACCCTGCTCTTGGTATGTCCTTACCCCAGCTTCCCCACTCCCTTCTTCCCTCCCCCCACCCCTAGGATGCTGAAATTACTAATCAAACATGTTTTTTTCACACACACAGTTGTTTTCTGTCCTGCCATTCCTTCCATGTCTTTCTATTCCTCTGAAAGTTTGGTATATATATATATATATCTATATATATATTTTTTTATTAGTGTTTATCAGTGTTGCTCCTTAGGAATCAATCTCAGAGGGGGATGTACTTGCCTTTCTGTATAGCCATAGCAGAGATGAACTAGGAAGAGGGTTTCATTTGAGAATTCTAGTCAAGAGTATTTTGCAGTCCTCATAGCTATTCTAAAACTTACGTCTGCTTTTGCCCTCAAGGGTAGAGGACAACAGTATGTGCTCTGTCATACCTAGCCTGCCAGCTAATGCACTTTAAACCCTCCAAATCAAAATGTGTCACCTTTGCCAGTTGATTGATCTCTACGGATTGGGGTTCTTTCCTCAATCATAAGTATTTTTTATGATCATCTCAATTTGTCTTGTTTGCCAGTGGGGAAATAGAATTTAAAAGGGAAAACAGTCATACAAAGGTTAAATGAAATAATGAAAGCATTATTGAGGTAAGGTAGGGGGTGTACAATACATACCACCGTTTTCACTGATAATTTCTATTCCTGTGAAAGCAGAAGGAGGATTTAATCGAAGACTTCAGGAGAAGTAGAAGATTTAGTAGTATGTGATTGCACTGGCAGAGGGATTAGAGAAGGTTAGAGAAAAAGCAGGAAATTGAGTAAAATGAGTGTCTTTATTCTGAAAAATTAGTTTATACAGTGAAATTGAATTCCTCCTCCAAAATATGACCACATCAAAAAATGTCACTTTTTAAATTGTGACTACAATCATTAATACATCTGTGAGTAATTAAACTTGTATGAATATGTTCATATACACACGCACCTTTCTTTTTTGAATCCTAGAACAGTAGCATATCTGGGTTGGGTAAGAGGGGCACCTGTCCCAGGTGTCAACTTAGGAGAGGCACCAAAATCATTCCTCACCCCATGGTGTCTGCACCGTAGCAGCAAGAACAGCCCCACAATGTCACTCTTGCATCAACAGCTGGCACACAGACACCATGCTGCTGCTGTTGCCTCTGCTGCTTTAAGAGCCAGAACTAATGTGGGCAGATTATGTGGTGGAGGCAGCAATATCTGGGGACTGTTTTGGGGAAGCCTCCTGCCATCCCTCCCCTGGCTCTTGGAGCCCACATGGGTCTGTCCCCAGGCCTTGGAACCCCTGCTTTCCCACTGGGTTGGCCTAGGGCACAAGCCCTACTTGCTATACCACTGTTCTGGAAACAGAATAAAGCACACAAAAGTATATGGCTTTTCACATTAAAACCATTATGTTTTTCACAATCGACTAATTGTGAAATCGACTAACCTTAATGAATGACTGAAGAATTAAAATTAGCCATAGGTTATGTATTATAAGTAAAACATATGGTAGGTTGAAGGGGGAAATGCTTTTAAATTTCACTGAAGATGGAAAAGACATTTTCTTTTACTTGGATCATGAGATCATTACTGCTTCTGAGCCATTGGGATTTACCTGACACTGGAAACAGAGTATGTTATTTGTGCTCAGCCAGGTACATTCCCCAGTTAGACTGAAAAACCAGACTAAAAACTGTAACTTGCAATTAGGAACTAATTAATCTGAAACAGGTGGCATAACACTAATGTCAGTGCAAGAGAGGCTATATCAGAGGTTTTCTGAAAACTATTGTGTAACATATTACTGGTGTGTGAGACAAAAGGAGAAAGCTTAATCAGAAATATGATGATGCCTATAGTTGATTCCTTCTCATTACGAATAAAAATGGGCAATGTGTGAACACCAGCAGAAGCAAGTTTTCCATTTTATATTTTGGATTTTTTTAATGTCATTTATATACAAGAGAATTGGTTGACGGATTGTAGAAACCTGCTAGTCTGTCATTCATTGACTGTCAGGTAAGTACCCTCCTGGTATCATTTAATTCTGATTGGCAGCTGCTGGGTGCTTACCCACATCTCATTTTTTCTCTCAGAAAATTGCTCACTTTCAGCTTATTATCTCTCCACTCTTTGTATGTCATAGCCTTAAAGCAATCTGGCACTATCTGACAGAAGGAAGCTAGAAAATGGGTAGCAACAGAGCACTGCATCTTCATTCTGTAGCTTTCTGCTGCTTTTGCTGTTGCTTTTGCTGTTGCTACTACTGCTATTCAAAATATTGAGGCAGGCCTCGATAGTAAAACATTCTGTCAGCAGAGGTTGACCACAGTTAACTAATCAATACTTGATTAGATAAAATGTTTCTTTCCCTAAATTGGTTCTGAATGTGGATTTTAAAAATATGCTTCTAAAGGCCTGTTTTTCCTATTGCTATGAGGACCATTTAATTTGATAATATATATTGATTATCTCACATTGCAAACACATGGGCTTTTAGGCTAGAGACAAACATTACAGGGAAACTGGTTTAAATTATTACAAATGGGTTTAAACCTGTAACAGAACAGACATTCAGTGCACATAAACTGGTTTGAAAATGGCTGAGACCAGTTTGAGACAAACCTGGTTGCATATAGTATCAGACTTAACTGTTTTGGCTCATACTGGTTTATGTGATGTCTGTCCCAGACCCCTTGCTAGTTTAAATTAAATCAGAGGCCCCAGCATGCTCCCTGGGCTGAGCTCTGCTCCAGAGACCTGGGCTGGCCTGTCTCCTCTGTTCTCTAGCTGGAGCAGGGGTTGGGCATGGCCAGATGCTGGCCTGACATGGCCCGGAGGCAAATTCCTCCCTCTGTCCCCTATCCCCACACTGGCAAACCTTGTAGACCACAGCTGGGGTTTGCCAGCCTCAGCTGCCCCTCCACAGCTTTCCTGCAGCCAGGCAGAGACAGAGTTAATTCCTCCCTTTGTCCAGCTTACATATAGCCAGGGAGGTGATTAATACCACTAGTCCCCCATGGGCAGATCCAAGACCTGCACCTGTGAGCCCAGAGCTAAAACCTGCAGGACCAGACTGAGAGGTGAGCCGTGTTGGTAAAGACCTGACAATTATCACACACACTTGCTGGAGACAGTGTTAAGGGATGTTGCAGGCCAAAGAATTCACATTATAAAACAGAATCTGTAAAACCTAAACAAAGCCTTTCTGAATGCCTGACTGTAAGGAGACACTTTGCCCTCAGGATTAGTAAGACTTATGCAAGGCATTAGCTTGTCTTCCTGCTTTACATTTTAAGTTAGACTAGTTGTGTATGCTGTGCTTTACTGGGCTTTATCAGGCTCAGGCTTTTTGAATGTTTGTCCCTAGCCTTAGGAACCTTTTTATCAGTTGCATGCACTTAGTGTTGAAAATCTTTGTGCTGTTTTTATACCTTTTTTCTGTGCTTTACTGCATAGGCTTGGTGGTACCTGAACATTATGGGAATAAAATAGAAAAAACATACACATACCACCTGTAGATACTAAATTTATAAAGGGCATTTAGGCATTTCAATGCTCACTGCCTATAGAGGCATTTAGGTGCCTAATCTCCCTAGTGAAGCTAGTTCTATGACTCATGTAAAATATGTGCCTGAACTCAAAGCAAGTACCTTTTAACATGGTTATTTTATAAAGTCACTTCCGTTTGCAGGTCAGCAGGCCCCTATTGTTTGGATGGATTTGAAACCTCCAGATGGGCATATGATGGTTTCCATTTTTCTTTTTATTTCCTGCCATCACAAAATAAGTTAGTAGTTTAGTGAACTATAAAGATGTAATTTGAGGGCCTGGATAGTTAAGAGAATTGGTAACACAACATAGAAGCTATCATATCTAGGTAACAATTTCTAATTCATACCAAGTTGGTAATAATAAGTTTTTATTCAATAGCTATATAGTGGCTGAAAAAAAAGTGAACAGGCTGTCTCAGTCTGGGTCTCATTGCATGTATATCTATGTCCTAAAAGCCATTGCAACTGTAACTGATATTTTTGTTGACTATTTTAAAGAGAACTGTATGGATTACAGAGGTTAATAGCTACCCCTTCATTTTGATGGTGGTTTCCAAAGGTCATGGTTGAAAAATATAGATAAGGTGGTTCTTGGAAGTTTGCAACATAGTTATGCATGCTAACATAGTAGGGTATAAAGTCTTCTTCCAGTTGTAAGTTTGGCAGGTCTCACAAGTTATGATAATAACAACAAATCTACAGTTCACTGAATAGAACACAAAATGATGATCAATGTGGTAACATGGTACTGGTAATTTTCAAAAGCTGTTAGTTGTGTGGTGCAAATTTACTTTGTAGCCAGTTGTGGGTTACAGAGAGGTTATTTTTATTTCACTTTATTTATAATGCCTTAGTTTCCAGGATTTGCAAATTTCTTGGAGAAAAGATCTTCCTAAAAGACATGCATACCAGTTCTGAGTAGTTTACAGGGGCAAGTTTGAAAATTGCCTTGAAAAATTCTAGTTATCCACTTGTTTGGGACAGGAAACTTTTTTCACATGCAGGTAGACTATCAATTATTACATGATCTATCACACTGACAGGCAAAGTAGTATTCCTTCCCTGGAAATGCTCACAGTTTTAATTTTTAAACACAGTTTTAAACACACATAATATATATACAAAGGCATACTAGTAACTCAGTCCTTAAACATCAATTTGAATATGAGTCTGAAACAGAACAACTTCTAGAATTTCACACACAAATGAAATACCTTACATAAACATTTGCTCATATCAAGAAACTGTAACAGCTATTACATCATACATGGTTCGGATCAATTCTTCTGCTTCTGCATCTTTTTCATGTCCTTTTACCACATTCTAATTAGAGTCCATAAATGGACCCATACTATTACTTGATGTGTAGTATTAGTGAGGTCTTCATTGCTGCATGTTTCCTCCACACATAGGCAGGCCAGTAGGTATTCTGTAGTCTAAAGTTTCCTCCCCAGTTACACATGGTATTTATGTAGGGTATTGACACAGTTGCGTGTTAACTTCAGTCTTCCTAACCCCTGGTGGGAGGTAGTTCAAGTTTCTCCTTGTTGGCAAATCAAGCTCTGCACCTGCAGTGAGATATTTGGCAGTTTTGATATTCATCCTGACTCTTTCCTGGGTCATGTCTCATTGTGATTGTCACATTTTGTTCATGTGGTTGTCCGTGCTTCATTCAGTGGCTGTGCTGTAAAGAAGAAACTTTTCCATTATTTGAGTTTACTTAGAGATGCAATGTGCCCATGCAGTAAGTGCCTCTTATCTTTAGTGTGAAGGGTGCGTTCTCTTTTGCTTGCTCCTGTTCTCTTGATGTCTGGTGGGGTGATTCCAGTAAGTAAGCAGAGACTATTGGCATTCATTGGTTTAAAGCATCCACTAATGCACCTGAAACAATTAAGATGCCTCCATGAGAATACAGGTTATTTTTTAAATGTAGTTGTAGGAACAGTTCTTTGTTGTTACATGCACTGTTCTTTGAATATACCTGGAAAGTTATGTAACTAGGGGTGGCAGGTAACTAATCTAGATAAGTACAGAATAAGCAACTGAAAGAATTTTAGGAGTAAGAGGAAAAAAGACATAGTTAGCCATGTTAGAGAAGCTCCTGTTCACAAAAGCTTATGCTATATATATCTCTAATGTAGTTATTTATAAGGTGCACATCTACCCTGCCTTCAGTAAAAGGAAAGCCAGATTTGGAGCCAGAAGGAAAGAATATAGGCACCTAATGGTGCTTTTAACGGTCTAACAATAATTACATCTCCCTCACCTTATCTCATTCATATCTGAGTCTCATCAGAGTGTTGCCAAAGATCAAGGCATGCAGTGACAGGAAACATTCAAAAAGCTTGCTTGAAGAAGGTCCTAAAATACATTGCTGTTCACCCCACTAAGTTCATAATAAAAAAAGAGCAAAAACCTGAAAGCTTTCAAAATTAATATTTCTGTGTAGTTGTTTCTATGAGAGGAAGAGGAAGAAAGAAAAAGAGAGAGATTCTGAGTCAGAAAAAAAATTAACACATTTCTATACTCAGTTATTTCTTTTTTTCTGACATTTCCCTATTGCTTTTAACTAATCCTCTCCTGCATGGAATTGGCTTTTCCTTGGTACATTGTTTTTTGCTAGCAAAAGGGAATGATAGAAACAACAACATCAAGGCATTAAGCTTTCCTGACTTTCCAGTTAGGACAAAAATGTTATAGAAACCCATATGATGCAACAATTCATGTCTTTTGACAGGAAATGCAATTATGAGATCAGACAAGGTGCTAGAGAAGCAATTTCCATTCTTCTTTAGGAATGTTGGAGCGGGGCTATTTACATTTTTTTTCTCCATATTTTCCAAATAATACTTCCCTTAAAGGATCTTAAATGTATTTATTATAGTGTATTTCCAAAAAGTGGATCATGGTAGGCAGTAAGTACTGAGGAAATAAGTATATTCTGCTATAGTCAAAATTGATTCAGTCAAAATTCCTGTTTTTTATATGTTCAGTTGTTTGTTTTTTCTTTTTTTCCTCCCTTCCCTCACAAGGAGTATAATATTTTTTAATGTCTAACTCTTTAAGTCAACAGGTTTTTTTGTCCATAGACCCCTTTTCATATACAGATCCCTGCTATCCTTACACACTAAAGGAGAGGGTCTACCAACAGTGTTAGAAACACCACACTATTAGCAACTCCCTAGCATCCTAAGAAATCAATTTAAGAGCACTGGGAGGAAAAGACAGTGATTAGGAACAGTCAGCATGGATTCACCAAGGGCAAGGCATGCCTGACCAATCTAATTGCTTTCTATGATGAGATGACTGGCTCTGTGGATGCAAGGAGAGCAATGGATATGATATACCTTGACTTTAGCCAGGCTTTTGATATGGTCTTTCACAAAATGCTTGCAAACAAGAATCTAGAAGTACAGGTTGGTTGAATGGACTATAAGATAAAACTGGCTGGATGGTCAGACTTAAAGTAGTAATCAATGGCTCAATGCCTAGCTGGTGCCTGGTATCAAGTGGAGTGCCCCAGGGGTTGGTCCTGGGACTGGTTTTATTCAATATTTTCATCAATGACCTGAAAGATGGGATTGAGTGAACCCTCAGCAAGTTTGCAGACGACACCAAGTTGTGGGAGAGTAGTAGATACTTTGGAGGGTAATGCTAGGATTCAGAGACATCTAGACAGTTTGGAGGATTGGACTAAAAGAGATTTCATGAGGTTCAAAAGGAGAAATGCTAAGTCCTGCACTTAGGACAGAACAGTCACAGGTTATAGGCTGGAGCTTGACTGGCTTGTTCAGGACAGGCTCTTATTTCTGCTGAGGGGCATTAATCCCCTAAGAATCTGTCACAATGAAAGGAGTGGTCAGCTCAATGTCTCTAACTAACCTAAGCCTACAGCCCAGCCCTAGTTAGTGAATTTAAATAACTTGGAACAAATGAACAACACAAATGCATGGGTAACAACCAATTGTATTAAACAACCAACTACAATAACCAATGAAAGCCAATTATAGACAACAATAATACATGATTAACAATAGTGGCAACCCAAAAACCACTCAATAGATGGTGCTAGAGAGCACTGATAGTCTCTCTCTAGCAGTCAGCAATGGTTGCAGCTACACCAGTTACACCAATCTACACTGCCTGTTTCTCCAGCCTCCACAACAGGGGTCTTGTTCTCCTGTACCCTTACTCTACACACGCAGCTTAACCAGCTACTGATTACCTGCTACTCACTCATCATGCATATGGGATACCCACATGCAGTGGGCCATGTTGACTGTTGGCTATCCCTGGGCCTTCCAGGCACAATGATCTAGGCATACGCCCACCAGGTGAATGGCAAGACATGAGGTATTAGTCTCCTGGGACTCTCACAGGCAAACCTCAGGGAACAACATCCACTCTCAGGGAACACAGATCCCTCAGACCTGCTCCCTTTTATACACATCCATCACTAGCACCTGCCTGTCATCCACACAGCCAAACAGATGTCTGTGCACACAACACTCATGCCCTTCCACATGGCACTCTCTCATGCACATGGCACTCAGCTGTCACTCAAACAACATGCTTACTTTTTACTTCACAGTCCTGCCAAATGTGGGCTACACAACTGAACATGCTCAGGACCTGCTAAGTAGGTCAGGACTGAAAAGTTCAGTCCTTCTTGAAGCTGCACCTTACTGATCATACTCAAACAAAACTATAGCAGAAAAAAAAATTACTACTCAAGCCGAAGGACTCTACAGTTTTCTCTGTGTACAGGCTAAATAGCAGCTCTGCAGAAAAGGACCTGGGGGTTACAGTGGACAATAAACTGAATAAGAGCCTTGTTGCCAAAAAGACTAATGGCATACTGGGCTGCACTGGTAGAAGTGTGGCCAGTAGATTGAGGGAAGTGATTATTTCCCTCTGTTGGCACTGGTGAGGCCACACCTAGAATACTATGACCAGTTTTGGGCCTCCCACTACAGAAATAATGTGGGCAAATTGGAGAGACAACAATGGAAGGTAATAAAAATGGTCCGGGGGCTAGGGAACATGGCTTATGAGGAGAAGCTGAGGGAACTGAATTTATTTAGTCTGGAGAAGAGGATTTAATAACAGCCTTCAACTGCCTGAAGGCTGTGTCCAAAGAAGGATGGAGTTGTTCTCAGGTGTGGCAGATGACAAAAGCAGGAACAATGGTCTCAAGTTGTAGCAAGGAAAGTTTAGGTTGCATATTAACAAAAAAATCTCACTAGGGGATAATAAAACACTAGAACAGATTACCCAGAAAAGTGGTAGATTGTCCTTTTTTGGAGGTTTTTAAGAGTAGGCTAGATAAAGCCTTGGCTGGGATGATCTAGTACAGGGGCTCTCAATCCCTGGGCTGTGGCCTGGTGTTGGGCCATGGTAGGTTAGCTGCCAGTCCATGGCACAGTTGACTGCTAGACTGGAAGTGGACATGGACTGGCAAACCATGGCCCCCTAGAGCTGGTTGGAGAGGCTGCAGCTCCATTTGCAGGGCCCGCGGTAGCACAGGGTTTGGCCAGAGATAGCATTACCTGGCTGCCGGCTGGCAATTCCAACCATGGCTGGTTGTGACTGCTGGGCTGTGCTTTGCCTGGCCATGGCCACTTCTGAACCACAGTTTGCCAGGCTGCAGCATAAAACCTTTGAGAACTCCTGATGTACTAGATGACAGTCCTGCTTTGAGTAGGAGGTTGGATTAGAGGACTTGCTGAGGTCCCTTACAACCCACATTTACTATGATTCTGTGATCCAAAAATGGGATGCATATTAGTCTTATGTTATTTAAGAAAAACACACACGCACAATATTTTTACACCTCATGTAACATCATGTCACATCATGTTTCATATCATATTATATTGTATTGTGTCAGATCATATAATGTTGTAACAATATTGATCAGACATTTCTGCAAAAAAAGATATTTGGTTTTATATCTCCTGAAGGTTGGCCTTTCCATTTCCAAACAGTCTTGAGGTGACAAGATGCAGCACTATCTATCCATGGGTGAAAGAATACTAGAAATCTTTATAGAGTAGAAGTTTTTAAACAATCCTGTCTTGTTCATTTTTACTTTATAAGGATATAAAGGGGGTAGGAGGTAGGGGGAAATAATTGCTTGGTACATTTTGAAAATTAAAAAATAGTCAACAAATAAGGGGAAATGGAAAAAAAAAAAGCCAAAGTGGGACAAAATGGCAAAGAATTATAAGATCCCCTTTTCATTCAAAATATGGGATTAATCATAGTTTCCACCAGCCTTATATGAAGATGCACACAATACAAACAGATCTTCTGTGACAAATCACTTATCCAGGATTTTTATTACATTTTAAAAGATTTAAATACTGAATATGATTTGTTTTTATGGTTTGTACAATAGAGCTGCCAGGAAGGTTTGTGAAGCAGAAATTTCTTTTATGCGGCTTTCATTTCTCCATAGATTCTTGTCCTTATTATCTAACACCCTTTTACTGACCCTTGCCATTGCTGTACATCATGCCCTAGCAGGATTTCAAGCAGCCAGATTCCAGCAGTCTTTCAGCCACTTTGTAGCTACAAATCTCTAGCACTGTTCATTGATTGTTCCTTAGAGGACCAAATCTTGTATGGATCAAAGCCCATCCTTTTGTTTTGAATAAAAATCAGGTCACTTTGGAACAGGCTCTTCAGCACCATTTGGCTAAGCTGCCTTTGCAGATAATTCTTCCATAGATCGTAGGAAAGAAGCTTTTTAAAAAAAATATTCTATTTTTTTAACTTTTGGGGGCTTGATTTCTGGATTGGTACATATTTTATAATGGACCTTTCCATAATCCCTTGCTTTGTGTTCCTAAAGCTAGTCAACACTGAATATTGTGCCTGTTTTCAAAGTGTTTCCATATATGTGTACAGTAGGGATGTAGCATTTCTTCCTAACCTCTCCATAGAGGGTGCTTAACCATTGGTATTACAAGGCCCTTGGCCCCTGCCAGTTTTAAATCTTGAAGACTGTAAACTGTATAAATCCTGTTTATATTTTATAGATGCTGCCTTGCATCTTAATGATACTCACTCTTGACTCCTGAAAAATGGATTGTACCAGATGTTAAAGCCTAAGTAAGAAGAGAGCAACTAGCAGGGATAATAAAAAGCTGATGCTGATTTAAAAAAAACCCCCAAAACTAAATATGTTATTGTAGTTAAAACAACTCTGCATCTAAATAAAGTTTCCACATTTCTTTTGCCTTGAAATTGCTTGCATTTTCACGAGTGCTCAGACTTGTAGATAGACAAGGTTCTTTGGGTAATGTGAAATCTTTTATTAGACCAAGTAAATAGTTAGAAAACTTGTTTTTTGCAATCTTTTGGACACAAGCACCTTGCTTCAGGCATAGGGAGAGTCTGTTGGTTTATGTTCTCATGGATGAAATAGAAGCCAATATGCAAAATGCAGGTCTGTGAAAATGCAAATACATATGCATGGCACTGAGGATCAGAGGCTATGGGAGACCATAGGTGTGAGACAGGTAGGTGGGGATGAACAAGAGGGAAATGTTGACATGAGAATAGTTGACCAAGTAACTTCTTTACATTTTACTAGATACATTCTATCACCAGGTTAACATCCCCCTTCTTCCGCCCTACCTACCTGTCTCACACCTGTTGTCTCCCATGGCCTCTGATCCTCACAGGCCTGCATTTTGCATATTGTTTTTGCAGCTTGCAAAAAGAATTTTTTTCAACTATTTAGTTAGTCTAAAAAAAGATATCACATCTATTCAAAGAACCTTCTCTGACTATGTCCTTAGACCAACACAGTTTACAACCAACGTCCCCAGAGTTGTAGATTAAATATCAAGCACTGGTTCACCACACACAATCCCCGATCATCTTCTGGTAACATAAGAATAGTGGGGTCAGATATTTGTTAGTTGATAAACCAGGACTTTAAATCTGAAGTGAAAAATTAGCAGAAGAAACTGATGAAGTCTATGGAAGCAGATGCCCTTTAGGCCCCTCTACACATGCAGGTAAGGTGCAATGGATTAGAATGCATGATTCAAACAGTTGTGCCTCCTCCCATGCCACACATGCATGGCAAGAAATGTGATTTGGGGATTGCACATTAGATCCCATTCTACCTTATTTCTGGGCTCCCCCTGCTATAGGCTAGAAGCAAGCTTCCATTGCTGGGAACCCCAGCCATAGGGACGCTTTATGAACCCCTGCAGTTGGGGGAGATAGTTGCCACAATTTATTAGTCCTGGGGGTGCGTAAAGTCTCTAGAACTAGGAAATCATATCTGGCACAGTCTTCTAGTCTCAGGGGTATGTGAAACCTCTGAGGCTGGGAGATCACAGTAGTCACAGGGGTGCAGGAAGTCCTCAAGGCTAGAAGACCACAGCAGCTATGATCTGCCAGCTCTGGGGGCTCTATGTACCTCTGAGGTTGGGTCTCAGCACTGGGAGTTGCACTGCTGGTACCTAGCATCTGCAGCTGCTAGACTCTGGGTTTCAGTAACTGCAGGGTGCTGCCAAGACCCAGAGTCAACAACTGCTGGGCTTGACAGTCCCCTCAGTTGCAGAACATGCAGCAAAACTGGACCTGGTGCACTCTTGTGCCTGAAAGCACCATCAGCTGACAGGGCTCCCAGCCACAGGGAAGACCCTGCTACACATGCAAATTAAAGGTTGATAGCAACCAGCTATGAAGTTAGGACACAATTTAGAGGTCTAACTTTATAGGTGGATGGAGCTTTTTATGGCATAATAAGTGCTTTGCCTATTTAAGGTAATTGCACAACTAACCAATTAATTGCCTTATACCAGTAACATGTTGAGTGAGGCTGAGAAAAAGATCTCTTATTTTAATGGATACATTAAGAACAATAATTCAGACAATATCTCATTAATAGGCATCACATATCACATACCATAGGCAATAACATTTCTCAGTTAAATATTCAACTAGAGAATATATCTTAGGAAGACACCCAGTGTGACTCCAAATACTTTAAATGTTGAAGCAGGATTTGTTTGATAATATATTTTTATTAGCCCAATTTATAGCTGGAAAAAGATGTTGGACAAGAACACATCCCTTTCTCTGATGAAACTAACTAATTCTAATGGTTAATTACTCTTACTGTTAAAAATATCTCTTACATCCAATTTGAATCCTCTGACCTCACCGAATTTTGTTATGCCATTGTCTACAAACTTAGTGTTCTCTAATATCCAGTATCTTCTCCCTGCTCAAGTAATTATAGATCATGATCAAATGACTTCTTGACCTTCTTTTTGATAAGCTCATTGTAAGGCTTGTTTCCAGAGAACAAATCATTCTTGAAACACTTTTCTATTGCAAAGAACAAATTTTTAAAATATTTAGTTGGTTTAATAAAAGATATCATGGCTACCCAAAGAACCTTGTCTTTATCGTCTTTACATTTTCAAAATCTTTTGAAAATTAGAGCCAAACTTGGATATAGTATTCTAGTAATAGTTCCATCTATACCATTTCCTCTTTATTTTTGCTTAATAGTATTCATACTATACTCAAAGGATTATATTAGCTCTTTTTGTGGCAGTATTTGACCGTGAGCTCTTACTATCGAATTGGTTATCAATAGTGACTCCTAAATGCCATTTCAGAAGCGTACTTTCAAGGCCATAGTCTGTATCTTGTAACTATGGCCTACATTCTTCGACCTTACATATTTTTCTGGCCTTTGCTTTTATTAAATGCATGTTATTGAATTACTGGATAGTTCTGTATCTCTTCTGCCATTCTAATTGTCATCTGCAAACTTTATCAGTAATGATTTTATCTCCTACGTTATAGCTACTGTTCAGTATGTTCATTGTGCTAAAACTGAACCCTTTGTTTCTACTAGAAACAGTTTCACTGGCAAAGAAGCATTTTTTTTTTTCCCCAAAGTTGAGGAATCATCACAATTTAAGTAAAGAGAGGGGAAAAAAGAATGTATCATGATACAGCCACCCCTGGGATAGCTCTGATGTCCCTAGGGCACCGTGACCATGCAAGCTTCGTCTAATGGGTGCCTAATAATGTTGCCTACCATATCTTGTTGTTATGAACGAAGAGGGAGGCTGCCCTCGAGTTGCTGCTTGATCACAGTCCTGACAGTCTTCTCTACCCCTGTCAGTTGCTGCACCCCTCTATTGGGCCCCACATTCAGGAAGGGTCTTATAATACACCCCACCAACCTTATGTGCTAGATATGTGACTCCAAAACTGCCCCTTCATCACTTCCTATGCCTTGCAGATATTATATAAATTTTGTCTTCATGTGTTGAGGCCTCAATTTAATCCAGCCTCAGTAACTATGCCCTCTCTGGTGGTGGGGCCTACTCAACCCCTGTCACAGTGCCCACTCTAGCACTGGGGTCTGCTCACCCTCTGTCATGGTGCCCACACTGGTGTCCCCAATGAGGCCTTCCCCAGTAGCCTCAGCGCAATCCACTGGTTTATCAACAGTAACCAAAATATGAGCCCCTGGGCTATAACATAATAGAAGCAGTTCAGGGAGTGCTCTGTCCCTTTAAAAGAGTCACCTTTCCTCTTAACACTATGTGCCAGGCAGGCCAGGGTAATTGGTGAGCTCTTAGAGTCCCTTAATCCTACCAGAAGCAGAACAGGCAGTCAAACAGCTTCACTTCGCTTCTCCCTTGGCTGCTGATCAAAAACTGACTCTCTAGTCCCAGCCCTGGGGTTTATATGTGCCCAGGGCTCTGCCTCTTCCAGTCAGCTGACTGGCTCCAGGTGCCGGCTAATTCTCTCATGAGCCCCCTGCCACAGTAACCGGCACCTGTGTGGTTCCTGCCTGACTGCTAGGGCCCTCTTCCTGGAAGTTTCTGCCCTTAAAGAAGCAGGCACTTTAGGGCCCTGCAACAGGATGTAAGTAAACAATACAAACTAGAGCAAAAAAGGTACAAGAGAAATAGAGAACATTTATAGTTGACATTTTAGAGACCCAGGCATTTCATCTGGAACTGGCTGGAAATGTTCTGACTATCAACTATGAACTTACAAGAATTTTAATTTTTAGAGCAACCACTGGATCTGTAGACTGATTTCTTTTTGAAAACACATTTTATTCCAATGTTTCCAACATTAATTTCTTTGAAATTTCCAGTTGATGATAAAATTTTAAAAATGTTGGTTTGGGTCTGATTCAGACTGAAATCACATTTCCAAGAACAGAACAATGGAAAACAAAAAACCAAAAAAGCCTTGAAAGGGAGATATTGTTTTTTCACTAGTTCCTGTTCACTAGTTTTTACCTCCTCTTCGCTTTAAAATTTTCTTAGGAACTCTTACAGAGATTAATTCATGTTTGGATCATGTCATGTAAGTAAAAATTTAATATTAACAAAAATACTACTAGTTAGTTCATACAGGACAAAAATAGTATTGGAGTATGATGGAATCCATTTTCAATTCTTGCCCAGACAGAAAGGTATAAAAGATAATAAATATGTGAAAAAATGGGAAAAAGACATCAGTGTTTAGGCTGAAGAAAAAAAACAGGCTTATGAAAGAAGAGCCTAGGCGGGAAGGGATAGTTTCAAATCATTCAATTGGCAGCATTAATTTACATGATTGGCATGTAAGGGGCAGAGGCTCACAATCCTCACAACCCTTGAAAGCATGAACACATAAATCTTCACACAAGGTGAGCCTCTTCTTGCAGTTTTCTCAATATCTCTTCACAAGCATGATTGACTGACAGCATCAAGCTTGGATGCTGACTATTTACCACACATTTTCCTCTCACACAAACACATTTTTTTTTGTGGCAAATATGAACACAATCCTGCTTTTTAACAAAAATGCCCAGGCAAAAAAGATAACTTCAACCTACCAGTAGCTTTGTTTTCTTCCCCCTTCCCCGCACTCCCCCCCCCTTTAATTTTTTGGGTTTTTCAAAATCTTTGTTGGATTCCATTAGAGATTTTTATAAGACTGTGGGAAAAATTAAGTAACAGCAGGAACCATGTGTTTAAAGAAGACTAAATTCCCAGATGTGTATTGGAAAACAAATGCTGTCAATAGGGATGGGGCCAGATAATTTTGGATTACGGGCCTGACAGATTTTTTTACCAAAGTCAGGGAAACTTTAGCTGGTAATAAGTAACAAAGATCTTGTAGTAGAGCTGGTAGAAGAAAATACTCTTGGACCACACAATTATGATCAGAATCCATTTGTTTTCAATTATTTGGTAGCCAAAAAAGGCTTATAATTAAGATTTTTGGACTGCAGAAGACAAACTTTGAGAAACTAAGGAAATGTTAGTGAGGCTGACTGTATTGAGAAGTTCAATGCTTTGATTGTGGAATAGTTATGAGGCAAAATCCTTCATCTCAAGTGATTTGGAATTATATGGAAGGGATGCAGGTCTTCTGCATGAATCAGCACCTGGCACCTGAAACAGGATATTAAAAGCAAGTAGACAACCTATAAAGAATGAGAAAAAAGGAAATGGTCAGCAGAAAGAGTTATGTCTCTAAATTTAGAAAGTGCAAAAATAATGTACAAATGGTCAGAAGTGAAGATGAAGTGAAGCTTGCAAAGAAAAGTGAACCAAATAGCAAAAGTGCCTTCAAAGAAATAGGCAGAAAGAAACATGGATACTGTGCTGAAGATGGAGTCTTCAGTACTTAGATTATGGAAAACCCAAGTGCTGGCCAAATACTAAATGAATGCTTTGACTTATTCTTTGATAAGGATAATAACATGTTAATAAGAGCTCATTATCGGATGAGAATGGGGCAATTTCCATTACTACATATGTTCTCTTTCTCCAGTTATCGGTCTCTCTGTTTATCCACTCAAAAGTTTATATTAGCTACTTCTCATCAATATTCAAAAGTATGTTCATATTTAATAGGTTATCAGTAATGACCCGAGATAGAAGCAAAATTATTTACCATGATGATCCTGGATATCATGGATAATCTGATGAAAAAACTGGCACTTGATAGTCCAGTAGCAAGGATTTTCAATGAATGTACTACTTTGGGAGTGGTACCCAATGCCTGGACGATAATAAATGTACTACTCATATTAAAAAAAGGGACAAAAAAAGACCTGCTTGAGTTTCATAATATGTGAGGTTTTAGCACAGATTTTGAGGGAAAGAATCTTCAAAGATATGTAAATAAACAGAAAACAGGGAAAAAATGTAGCCTAGTTTACTCCATAGTAGTCCATATGAAACTAGTTTAATATCTTTGTACGATAAAATAATTGACTTTTAGATAATGTATCTATCATGATAATGGAGTTATAATCTATCTTGATTTACACAAAGCATTTAATACTCTGCCTCACAGGAAGTTATATTTAAAGAACTGCATGGTGAATCAGAACCTCGCTAACAGTGGAGAAATTATGATGGGATATACTGAAAGGGCAGTTATTGGGATGGAGAAAGGTTACTAGAGACTGGTATTGTATCAGTCCCATGTAACATTTTCATTAAAAATTTAGAGAAAGAACCAAGCGCTTCCTTGGTTTGTAGAAGAAACAGAGTCACCAATCTAGAAGATGAATGGCGTATTGAACAAGAATTATTAACTTTTTTCATTGGAGGTGTCACAGTAGCAGGTAGTTATATTGTTTTGTTATGACTCCAAAGGCTACATCAAGGGGCACATCTAACTTGTTTTTATATTGTACTTCTATTTAAGTGTTAGAATTCTTAAAAATTAGGTGCCATATTCTAGGCATGAGATCCAAATCAATATGCACTGAGTGGATAGCCAACACCACCCATTGAGCAATCCAGAGCATCTAATAGCAGGGCAAAAAGATGCCTAAAGGATCTGTAAGGCACAGAGATGGGTGTAAAAACCCATCTTGAATGAAGGTCTGCAAGGGAGTCACCTTTGTCATTGCAGGATTTGGAGTGCTCAAATAGTTCTCAGTGGTGGCAGATGACAGAACAAGGAGCAATGGTCTCAAGTTCCAGCACAGGAAGTTTAGGTTAGTATGAAGAAGAATTTTCTCACTGGAAGGGTATCAAAACACTGGAACAGATTACCCAGAGAGGTTGTGGAATCTCCATCCCTGGAGGTTTTTAAGACTCAACTAGACAAAGATTTGGCTAGGATGATCTAGTTGGGAATGGTCCTGTTTTGAGCAGGGGGTTGGACTAGATGACCTCCTGAGGTCCCTTCCAAACCCAATTTTCTAGTATTTATTGTTCATGATAATCCAATCAGTTAGGTCTTCTCTTTATAGCACTTTCATCTGTATTTCCTTGATTATTAATGAGAATGTTGTAGGACATGGTATCAAAATCCTTACTAAATCAAGGTATATCACATCCATATCTCTCCCCTATTCACCAAATCTGTTACCTTGTCTTAGAGATTACATAGATTAGGTTTATTTACTCTTGAAGAATCCATGCTGGCTGTTCTTGATCATCTTGTTCTCTTCAAGGTGTTTCAAGACACCTTGGTGATTCTTTGATGACCTAATCTATCATTTTTCCAGGTATCAAGGTCAGGCTGTCTGGTGGTCAGTAATTTCCGAGATCCTCCTTCTTCCCCTTCTTAAAGATGTGAACGACATTGCCTTTTTCTAGTTATCCAAGATAACTAGACTTTCATGAGTTCTCAAATAGGACAGCCAAAAGCTCTGAAATTACTTCAGTCGATTCCTTCAGTATTTTAAGGTGCATCCCACCTGACCCTGCTTACCTGAAAGCACCTAGCGTCTATGAATAATCCTTCACCTGCTTTTCCAGGCTGTTTGTCTCCTTCCCTATGTTTACTCATCTGCTACTTGCTCTCATATGCACGACTGTTATCCAATCCTATTTGTGAAGACTGAAGTAAAAAAGGAATCAAATACAACAGCCTTTTCTGAATCAACAGTAACTATATTGCCTCCTGCATTCAGTTAGTGACCTATATTTTCCTTGGTTTTCTCTTACTTCTGACATACTCATATCATTGCTTTTTAATCCTTTATGCCTTTTGACAATTGCATCTCAAATTATGCCTCAGGCTTTCTGAGGGGAAAAAAAGATCCATTGACTTATTGTAACATCACCCATCAAGTTCTAGATAAAATTCCCAAAGAAAAGATGATAAAATGGTCTCAGAGAGCTTAAGCACTATTATTTTAAGAAGCCCATATTACATCAAGTTGATTTAAGTCTCTGTACTCCGTTCAGAGGAATGAAGCAGAGGAAGAAAAGGGTTGTTGCTTCTTGTGGTTTCATCTCCCAAATCAGAATAGTTGAGGGGTTAGGCAGGAGTACTTGTCAAAGAGCAGTAAGGTAAGAGTTCTCTCCCATAACCCAAAACAGCCTTTACTTCTCAGAAGAAGCAGAAGTAGAAGCATCATCTTAGCTGTTTTATAAATACTGGAAACTGGGCCTACCTCATCCCATCCTGCCCTGCTTATAGACTTTTCATTAGATGATATTGGTGTATCCACCTAAAGCAAATATCTATCTTTCATCCTGTCTTCAGTCTTAGGGTCCTGTTGAACAATACACTAAAGACAACTGCACTTAAGCCATGAGTGTCCACACATTCAAGCAGTAAAACACAAGCTAAGTGTGATTATTATCATAGCAAAGTTATGGCTTTTCATAGAAGGAGTATGTCATTATTGTATAAAGTAACACATATTTAGCTATTGTTGGACTATTCCGTGGAGATAATATGAACACAGCTCACTGATTGTCATTTTCAGACCTGACTCTGCTCTGCAGTTTTGAACTTGCCTCAGTGTGGTATTGGGGCTGGGACCGACATTCAGTTGCCTGTTGGTCCTAGATCCCATACTGCACCAGAGTTTTGGACTGACCTTGGAGTCTCTCTCTGCCAGTGGCAGTGACCCAACTCACTCTGCAGATGCAGTGGCAGGAATGGATCTAGCAGCAAGAGTACCACTCTCAGGCTTGGCTCCTTATATCTCTCTCTGCCCACCACCTGCTATGGTTCACCCCTGTTTACCAGGAGCAAATGATCCCAGGCTGCACAGTACTTGGGCACATGACAGGAAAGATGTGGATTCTGGGCATGGGGGCTGCACATCCTGATAGGAGGACTTGCAAACTGCAGCACCTGGTGCTGGGCTCAGTGTGTGTGGGAAGGCACACCTGGCTCCAGCCCCATTAATAACAGGCTGAGATCATAGTAAATACTCACTCACATGTAAATGCTCAGAACAAGTTCTAACTTTAAATATGGTACATATTAGTAATGCTTACTACATCTCAAATGAAACATGCTAATTGTCCCATGCAAGAAAGGAAGTTACACTTGGATCGTATTTGCAAGTGTTGTGCTAACAAAATGAAGATTTCATATTAAAAGTAAAGCGTAAATTCAGATAGCATCAAAAAGGGTCAATGGCTATGCTTATGGGATACCTATACACATGTATAGGTATCTGATTCAGTCTAACTATAATGCTATAGCATTGCAGCAGTGTAACATGTACAAGCCCCTACAGGTTTAAAAATGGGTTCTACAGCACTTTAACTAAAGCTCATCACATAAACTTTAAATAAAGTATCTTGCAGCCATTTTTAATGTATGGGGGAGGGGCTTAATACACATTATAGTGTGGCATTTTAATTAGAGCAGCTTCTTGGAAACTGCTCTAATTAAAACACCTCCTCTACCCCCAAGCACGTATACAGGCACCCATAGTATTTATGCCTTCATCTGTGCCTGCTACACATTCACTAAATGTTATGTATCTAAATAGTCTTGCTGAAGTCAGTCTTTAAGTGTTTTGACAGATTAAGTGTTTACCCAAAATTGCTCAAAACTCTGCAGTCCTTTATGCATACAAAGGCATAATATTGACAACATAGTTTCTTATGCATGAGTTGTCTTCAAATTTCTCTCATGCTGAAATGAATACTCTCCTACAGGTGGGAGAATAATGTAAGAAGATTTGATCATCTGTCCATAATGGGTTTTTGTGCCAGTGTTTCAAAGTTTTCACTTAATGTAGGGCATAGCCACATAAATCATTTGTTGGTAAATAGGACCCAAATATAATTGCAGCTGGTACTTTTTTATTACTGATTTTTCATCCCTCCAGAAATCAGGTTTTTTTCCAATGTTATCACATAAGAAAATTTGTAATATCTGAAGAATATATATAAAATGTATATATAATGGAATCCTTCAATATAGGAGGAAAAATTAATTTACTGTCATAAAAGAATGGAATAGCTGTATGGATATATATTCAAGACTATACCTTGAGTCCAGCACCTTAAGATGGTACTTTTAACAACATGGAGTATATAATAAGCAAAATGGTTTTACTATAAAAGAAATACATAAATGGCTAAAAATCAAATTATGCATTTAGTCCAGGAGTCTCATCTATATCTTCCTGAATGAATTCTATATCCAAAAGATACATTTGCGTATTAGTAGTCTTACTTTGGAGGGTTTGGTTCTGGATAATTGAATATAACAATGTAAAAATATAATTTTAAAGGACTTATGAAGATCTTAAAAAATTATTAATACTTTATTAAAAGTAGAAATAGTCTTTCAACTAATGAATTATTTTACTATAAAATATAGAAAAAAACAACAACACTGTTGAAACAAAATAAGCCAGAAGTTGTATTCATTTACAGATAACAAGATTATAGGTATTCCTCTTTGCAAATACTTCATAATAGTTGTTGCATTAAATATTTGAAAACTTTCATATGAGATTCCATAATATTATACAATCACATTTTAATAGGTTATCTGACATATCAACATTTATAATTCATCATGAATACATTATAAACTGTTCATAAAGGCATTCTAAAATATTATATCCTTATTCTTTAGGTACTCTAATTTAACTAAGACATGATTTTTTCAGTAAATATTAATCTTAAATTACACTGATGAATTATAAATTCTATCATGGAAAAATAGTTGTTAAATGTGAATCCTATGCATTTTCATTATCATTCACCTTGATAAAGCAAGTTTACTGAAAACACCAGTTTTTCTAAGCATCACAAATGTGTGGCTTTGTTTTGTTTAATAAAATGTAATCTTTAAACTCCATACTGCTGCTATCCCCTTTATTTTGTTCATAGTAATTAATTTGAGTGTCTTCCAATTTTTTATTTATATATTTTGCTTTTTTTCCCTAGGATAATGTCATTGATTATCTTCTCTCTTAGAGTTAGAAACCTGTTTGTACCCCTATTTATAGATTCCAGGCTCAGAGCCAGTTACCTTGGAAACTATTTAAAGTGCATCTTCTTGACTATTTGTTGTATCAAATTGACAAACTGCTGCCTTTTCTCCTTCATCTATTGCTCCATGAAGCTTGATGCTAGTGAACTGTCATTTCCAGCTTATTTCTGATGGTAATTCCATATTTTAGCTAATCAGGATGGTAGTGTCAAGTAGGTGTCTACTCATTTTCAAGCAATCTCTGAACATCTATCATATATGCGTTTTAAAGAAAAAAAGGCAGAATTAGATTTATATATACTTAGTCCCATTAACAGCTGGCATTTGAAGCAGTGGTGTTCTCTATAGATGCATGGCTTTCAAACAGCATCAAAAGCTGCTGAGATCTCTCTCCCTCCCCCCATAAACTGCACTTGACTGATGGTGAGGAAGCTACTAAAAAATGTCCTGGTGAAAGCTATTTCTTAAAAAAATAGTGCTTTTTTAAATGGTAAGAGACAAAGAAATAGATTAGTTCTAAGCATTTCAGATAGATATAGAACCAAAAATCTAAGAATAAATAGCCAAATACCTCAGTTTCTTTTTTTATAGGGCAAAACCTTATCTGGTCAGGTTTTTAATGAGGTTTTATCTACCATAGACTGTTTCTTTGTTTCTGTCTCCTTAGCTGTTTTTTTCCATATCCATCCACCCATCTAGTCATCCTTTTTACTCGTGGAAACTAAGTGGTACTCACTTCTTTCACTGAGTTCAATAGACAGATGGTAGTTAGTTCATAAACATATCTGGGAAGCAAAGATTATTTCTTTTTGACCTGAGCTCAGATAAAATCTCTACAACAGCTTCACCTCCATGCATGCTTAATTCTAAAAGCAAAGTTTGCTATAGCATTCTGAAAATTCATACTTTATTTATAACCATTAATAAAGTAAAATAATGTTTGAGAGACAAAATCAGTCTTACAGTTCTTCAAAGATGCTCTATTACTTAAAATAAAACAGGTAGATGTTACAAATAACTGACAAGAAGTCTAGACATATTCTATATATATTGTGATAGGTTATTTAACTGGGAATTGAGAGTAGAGTAAGTTGGGATATTTTTTGGTGACACATCCTTTTAATCAAAAAATTTAAATTTATCAAAATGATAGCCAATGTCAATTTGAACAAAACTTTGTCAGGAGGATTTCTCATGTCCCTCACAGTTCTCTTTCTAGCTAAAATAATTTTGGATTAATTCATGAAATGGAATAGCTTTCATAGGAGCCAGAAAGAGATACTCTTTGGTATGGATGGTGGGGGTGTTTGCCTTTCCCTGTAGTGGGGGTGTTCTCCTCTACTTGGGATGCCATATAGATCCCAGGTATTGAAGTAGGACATTGTCTTCCCTGTTTTCCTGCTTTACCTGTGGCAAGCTACGACATTATGTTTTGTGTTGTGTTAGGGTTGATGGTAATTTTACAAGAGTTAAGATTATGGATTGTATAGTTTGGATAGGGGTTCCTAAGGCAGGAGGTTGGCCTAGATGACCACTGAAGGTCCCTTCCATCCCTGCTTCTCTGGGGCTTCTGTGAGACTGACCTTTCAGGATGGTGGGTCTCTAGCATAAAGACTTTCACTTTTGTCTTTGTATCCCAGGTGAGTGCTCTGACCATGGGACAGTAGATATTCTGGGGCTTCTCATTCACTTGCTATTTTTTGTTCATTTTCTTTTATTTTTTTTATAAGTTTGTTTACAAAAGCAGGATTTTAAAACATCCCATTCGCTTTCCCAGTTAGACCAAAAATAAAGTTTTGAAACCTCAGTGTTTCATTCAAACTAGAATTCTTTTTTGTAGCCAGCTCTGCTTGGGAGGCTGGAGTTCTTTTTTCATCCTCTTCCTCTGATTGGTTTTATGATTCTGAAAATGTATTTTATTTCTCTCTTTTTTTTTAAAAAAAAGGCAAATATTGCATTCACATACATTTGGAAAAGAAAGCATTCTCATGGACCCTGCTGACTTCCTCGAGTCTGAAATAGAAATGCCCCACTTTGCACAGGAAGGAACCTCCATTCGTTCAGACCTTAATATTTGTAAGTGAGGGGATCCACCTTAGATAACTTATGAAGTAATCAAAAGTAGAAGTGGGCACACAAGGCAATTTTGGGGGAGACAGTTTGGAAGTAGAGGGAGAATTTCTGAGATTCACATGAGAGTACCCTGCAATGGATTTTTTGGAATGCGTACATTTGTGAGGATCTGCCGCTTGATTTGATGAACCTCTAAGTGAGCCTTAGGAAACTTGCTGTGATCTACCATTTTTCCATTACAAACCCTAAGATATTTTTTCCATGTCCAAGATCCTCCCAGAAGTTGTAGATGGCTTAAAGAATGCTGCAGAACAAGGGAAATTACCATTGTCACTGGGTCTGTAGTATTTAACTTTGAAGGCATTTGGGGGAAATGAGCATTTCATATCATCTTGATGGTTTGTTCATAGATTCATAGAAGTAAGGTCGGAAGGGACCTTGTAGATCATCAAGTCCGACCCCCTGCCCTGAGCAGGAGAGAAAACTGGGCTCAAATGACCCCAGCCAAGTAGACATCAAGCCTCCTCTTAAAGACCCCCAAAGTAGGAATCATTACCACTTCCCTTAGAAGTTGGTTCCAGACTCTAACTGCCCTGACTATGAAGTAGTGCCTTTGGATGTCTAGTCTAAACCTACTATCTAACAGTTTGTAGCCATTATTTCTTGTTACCCTGGGGTGTGATAGGGAGAACAGGGTCTCTCCCAAACCCTGCTGGTCCCCCCAGGTGAATTTATACATGGCCACCAGGTCCCCCCTCAGCCGCCTTCTGCGAAGGCTGAACAGGTTAAGGTCCCATAGCCTCTCTTTGTAGGGTCTGCCCTGCTGTTTCCAAATCATACAGGTGGCCCTCCTGTGGACCCCCTCAATGCTGTCCACATCCCTCCTGAAATGAACACAGTTCTTTAGCTGTGGCCTGACCAGTGTCACATAGACGGGGAGGATCACCTGCTTGGCTCTGCTTGAGCTGCATCTGTGGATGCATGACAAGGTACAATTAGCCCTACTGACCAGGACCTCACATTGTCAGCTCATGTTCATCTTGGAATCAGTAATGGCTCCAAGATCTCTTTCTGCCATGGTGCTCTTGAGAAGGGAGTTTCCCAGATTATAAGTGTGCTACTGGTTCCCACTGCCCAAGTGCAGCACCCTGCACTTGTCAGTTCTGAAACCCATCCTATTTTCATTTGCCTATACCTGTAACCTGTCCAGATCCTGCTTTAATCTGTCCTTCCCTACTAGCATGCCCACCTCACCCCAAATCTTGGTATCATCAGCAAATTTAAACAGGCTGCTTTTTACCCTGTTGTCCAAGTCACTAATAAAGAAAAGACCAGTGTGGGCCCAAGGATCAAACCCTGGGGGACTCCATTGCCCACTTCCCTCCATGTCAAAAAAGACCTGTCCATCACTACCCTATGAGTACGACCTTTCAACCAATTTACAATCCATCTGACTGTGTAGGTTTCAGTGTCACAGTCCCCTAGTTTTTTGATGAGAATGGCATGGGAGACAGTGTCAAAGGCCTTGCTGAAGTCCAGAAAGACTACATCCACCACAACACCTGCGTCCAATGATTTTGTGACATGATCATAGAAGGGAATCAGCCTGGTCTGACAGGACCTGCCCCTAATGAAACTGCTGGTTTCCCTGGAGCATCATCCCTGCTGCCGGCCCATCACAGATGTGCTCCTTGATAATCTTCTCAAACAATTTCCCCAGGATTCAAGTAAGACTAATGGGCCTATAGTTGCCCAGGTCCTCCCTCTTCCCTTTTTTGAAGATGGGGACCACATTGGCTTTCTTCCAGTCATCTGGTACGTGGCCAGAGCACCACGAGCTCTTGTAAAGCCATGTCAAGGGCCCCACAATAACCCCTGCCAATTCCCTCAAAACCCAGGAGTGGAGAGCATCTGGACCTGCTGATTTAAACATGTCCAGCTGCTTTAGAAGCTCTCTAACCCGGTCCTCCCTGACCTTAGGCCTGGTGGCGTTTCTCCTGAGTCCATCTGGAATCTTGGTTGGGAAGTCACGGTCCCTGCACAGGAAAATGGAGGTGAAGAATTTGTTAAAGAGGTGTGCTTTCTCCTCTGGTGCAACCACCAGATTGCCAAGCATACCCTGCAGGGGCCCAACATTACCTGGGGCCTTCTTCATTCTCCCTATATATCTAAAAAAGGACTTTTTTATTATCCATCCTCCTCTTTTGTGATGGCCCCTCCCTTCCACCGGGTGTATGCCTCCTTCTTGGTAATCAGGCATTCACAAATGCCCTTGGTGAGCCAGGGGGACTTTTGGGCACTTTTGCCCCCCTTGCTTCTTGTTGGGATTGTCACCCCTTGGGCTCTGATTATCATATCCTTAAGCAACAACCACTCATCTTGGGCACTGAGTTCCCCTACTCTTGAGGACCCTAGTACCTCTCCCACTAATCTCTTCAACTCTTTGAAGTTGGCCCTCTTAAAGTCTACAGCTACTGCCTTGCTGCAGGCCCTTGGAACCTTGTTGTTCTTGTTGTTTGCATTTCAGTTGTGCATAGATGCTTAGGTTTAGGTGCTTGACATTGTGTACACACATGCAGGCATGTAAAATTCTCTTCATATTTAGTGCCATAAAGAGTAGTAAGGAAGAGGTTTTCCTCCCTGGGAAAAAACGCTACAGGTATTGTGGGGAGACCTGTGCTAAATCCTGCTGGGGCAGTGGGGATAGCAAGGAGAGAGCAAGGTAGTGTTACCTACTGCTGTTACAGCTGCAGCATGGTGTCCCTGCACTTTGCTGCCACATCAGTGCACAACTGTGCAGCCATAGCACAGCTGCCATGCAACAGACTCCCTGGAGATCCTCCATTCTTGTGTCCCTTCTTAATGGGCACTGGAGGTTTGTGCCCCACTTGCACATGCCAAGTTATACTATCAGGGCCATAATTCAGTGCCACTGATTTATTGCTAGAGGAGATCTGAAAACTGGATTTGCTCTCAGCAGCCTAATGTCCTCAACCTACAAACACACACAAAAGGGTTTAGTATGTCTATTTATGTGTAATTTGTAAGATTCATGGACACTGATGTATAATTAATTGTAGGATAGAGTAGACATCAGGAAAAAACTTTACTGATGTTTTCACTTTATATCCATTAAGTAATGTGATCTGCTAGTTTTCTTGTGGCTCCCCTCAGCACTAAATATTAATATTAATGGAAAATAAAAACAATAAAGATGACTAGCATATAGCAAATAAATCAGTCTGGAATAATTGTGTAGACAGGAAGCAATAGCTTAATCATTGTCTTCAGAGATGGTCAGAAAGTTGATCTCAAAGAAGAGTAAATTTATGCATGAGTTCATATTAGTCCTTTCTCCATCACTAGATGCTTTACACAAATGGATTGCTCTGTGAATCAAAAAAGAAAAGGTACTGCACTAGGCTATAGTATTTGGAATTGCTTAGATAAAGCCCATTTAAGGCAGGGAGGGAAAGGAGAGGAGGGAAATAAGATTGCCATAAGCCTCTTGTCAGCTTCTGGTCTGAAGCAAATTCATACATATCAAATAAAAAAAAAAACACTGAAAGAGAGAAAAAAATAACAAAGGAGAAAAATAATGAGCTGGTCAAAGCGTATGCTTAATACATCTTTACTTTAGGCATTAATCACACTATATGTGGGTGAGTGTCAAAGCAGCTGAGGTCAACAGGGAGTGTTTTGGTGCGGGCGAAAGAGAAAAAAAATACCCTAAGCTAGTGATTTAAAACAGATTGAAATTTTTAAAGTAAGACATAAAGGTCACAAAATCAGATTCAGATTGCCGAAGCACAGTGGGCAAGTTTTAATGAATTCTCAGCAGAGCTTTTTAAGACAAGCACTCAGGACTGAAATATCGAGATAAAATAAACCTCATTTTTTCCCTAATCAATATGAAGAGAGCTATGGAAAATTCTAGAGAAAGATCAAACAGAACTGTGAAAACTTGTTTTTGAACAAAGAAATTGAGTTTCCTTAGGCTGTTTTTAGTAACTTTTCTATAGAATAAAAGAAGAGTTTTAAAATGACTGAGCTTCATACATATAACAGGGTAAGACTGTGTTGGCATTTCAAAATGTTAGCAATCCAATATCTCTGCAGACGTTCTCAGCCAGGAAGAAAAGGGATAAGAATAGGTATGAGGAGTGTATATATCTATTATAAACAGCAAGCAAAATGCCTCACTTAAAACATGTGTTATGTTCATGCCATCTGAAAATATCCAAATAAAAGCATACCTGTCTTGTTCTGAAGTCAAGGAACCTCCAAATAGTTGTTATTAATAATGGTAATATAAGGAGTTATTTGTCCTGGCCTATCTTTGAGGCTTTGTCTACACATGGAAAATAACTTGTGTTATAAAGCATATTAACTTGCCTAAGTATAGACAGTCATACTGTCTGACAGGGCTTTCTGGTGCCCCTATGCTGGGCAGCATGGGCAGGAACCTGGACCAAAGGACTCCTCCTTCCTCCTTCCTGTTGTAGCAGCTGAAGCAATCCACAGCTGAGCAGGGTGTGTGTGGGGGGAGAATCCTCCTCGGCAGAGGCTCCCTAGTGCTGCACTCCTGGGCCCTTGGGAACTCCTTGCCCCTCCCACCTGTGACAGTAGCTAAGGCCAGCAGCTGTGTAGCATAGGTGGGCAGATAATACTCCCAGCTCCCTGGGCTGTCCCCAGTGTGGGGAGGGCTGTGAAGGGATTTAAAGCTCCTGCCATAGAGGTTTCCCTCCTCCTGTGCTGCGTAGACCTGGACTAGGAAAGTCTGTGGGTCTATTCCCCTGCCCCTCCCCACTCCCCATGGGCTGATGGATATGTAAAAGAAGAGACTTTGGAGTAAAGGGGTGGATAGGTCCCTGCTCCACTGGAGCAGATAGCACAGTCTATGACTGCAAAGTATCCTAGGATGCTGGGGGATTGAGTTAACTCAAACCAGGAAAGAATCTGGGACACAAGTTCCATAAACTGGTTTAACCTAAATCAGTTAAGTCTGATACTACATTGATCCAGGTTTATCTTACACTGATTTGGGGCCATTGTGAAAGTGGTTTATGTACACTGAACTGGTTTTTTTTTACAGATTTTAAACTAGTTTCTGATCACTGAAACTGGTTTATGTGTAACTTCTGTTCCTAGCCCCTATATTTTCTTTAAACTATGGTAAAACACCTCTTAGCACTTAGGGTGTGGGCATAAGTTGCTTTTTTCACCATTTTAAGCACTCTATTGCTGTGACTAAACAGAAGTACATGGCTTTACAGCATTTAACAAATGACAGCACTTTAAATTAACCATTGTTAAATGAGTTATTACATTTAAAGTACTGTATTTTACAGCACTTCATCAATCTATAATGCTTTAAATAACTTCTGTATGCTGATCAATTTTCTGGCGGTTCTGCCAGTATCCCATGGGTTCTGTAAGCTTGGTTAGTGCTCTCTGTCTCCTCCAGGGGTGGCTCAGGAGCACTAGCCAAGCCTGGAAAAGCTGGCAACCCACCCTGCTCCAGTCAGCCAAATGAGATAGCAGTGAGCTGGCCAGATGGGACCTGGTGGGGAGGAGAGGGGAGGGCACATCCACTTCCTGAAAGCATGGCTGGCATTTGCAACTGAAGGGACTGGCTCTGTGCTGGGGGCTTTTGCCATCCCAGAAAATTAGTGGGTGCCTGGTGGAGCTTGAAGCTGGAACAAGCTTTGGACTTGAGAGGGGTGGGGGGAAGGGGGTTAGTTCAAATCTGCACAGTCCAGGCAGGAGGGAAGCATTGGCACTGACTGGCTCCATGTTGTCCTGCCCAGCTGGGGACCCACTCTCTCCTGGCATGGTATGATTAAGAATGGGAGAGCTTATCAAATACCCATGCTCCAGAACAGCAACAGTTTAGGGGGATTCAGGGCTGAAATGGCACCTTTTCCCTCTCTACCTCACTTCTACCCGCTGCCCTTTCCCTCTCTGTGCCCCTGCTGTTCTCCTCCTGTTCTGTGCCCAGTTCCACCTTCTCCGCCCATCTGGTGCTGCCTGGAGTCTCCTGCAGCCTCAGGAGGCTCCAGAATGTCCCCTGCTTCCTAGCCTGGAAATCATAGAGAGGCTCAGAGGCCTTTCTCCCTCCAAAAACTGTGCTTCTGTCATGTGTATGAGTGCTGTAACTTTATAGTGCTATAAAAAGTGCTCTAAATTGCAGCACGGTAAATTGTGCACAGAACACTTCTATATATACCCCTAGTGTAGATCTAAGTCAATCAAGATTTATTTTGCCACTTAATTGTTATTAACACACAATGCCACTCATTTTTTAGAGGTTAGAGAAAGGCGCTGGCATGCAGGGACTGCTCAGGAATTTGGGTTCTATGCTACAGAGTGGGGAATGTTCATCCTCCCCCCTTACACTTCCTTTCATAAGAACAAAATAGTAAAATGTCCTCTTACCTATGATGATCAGAACAGTTTTGACTTAAAATGGAAAGGAATCTACCTCATTTTGAGCTGAGCTATCATGGCATCATGTGGTTCGTTATTGGAACAGGAATTAGCCTCTATGAGCTTGTTTCCCTTGCAGCATCTACAGATTTTTCTATACATGAGATAATTCCCCTTGAGTTAGACTAACTCAACTCAGAGTGGCAGTAATGCAAGGCATAAATTAAGCAGTGCAGAATGTTTGTATTAAGAACAGAGAATTGCTGCATCCTCACTGCATTAATTTCAACCTGTTCTTCTAATGGGCTAGACAACTTCAAGTTAAAGCTCTGCTTAACTTGAGCCAGGGACTCCGTGTGTGTGTGTGTGTGTGTGTGTGAGAGAGAGAGAGAGAGAGAGAGAGAGAGAGAGAGAGAAACCCCAGATTTGTCCAGGTACACCTTTGAAACATACTCCCAGGGTGTTCTCACACCTTCAGACGTGCCCATTGGCTTCATACCCCTCTCTGCCATCTGCTGCTTTACTACTGAGAACAGGCTGAGTTGCTCTAAGGTCACCTCCCTGACCTATTGTGCCTCAGCTTTACCCACATCATACAAGTCTTGCTAAATATTAGTAGAATGGATTTTGCCAGTTAAAAGAATCATACCTTTGTCTGGTCATGGACTCAGAAATTTTAGATATCCTCTTCCATAGTAAAGGCCTCTCTGTACAGTCAAATGCTCTGAAATCACACTTAGCAATGACAATAGTAAGTTATAAAAGATGACAAAAAGATTTATTATAAAAACAAGAAATCAGTAACAATATGTTGAGACACATACAAAGCTATAGGTATAAACAAAAAAAATCAAGACAATGATTTTACCTCATCCCTGCATCACCCTAAACTCTAAGAATTCAGCTCTTTATCTCACCAGTTAGAAACCAGCTGTTCCCTCTGGTGTCCTTGTCAAGGCTTCCTGCAACTTTTCCTGTCAGTCAGAATATTTAGCCCACCAGTTGAGGGTTCAAAGCACCTTTTGCCCTGGAAAATTTGCTCCCATGGCGAGGCTTAAGTATATATTTTTTTATCTAGCCATTAATATATAAGTATCCATTAGATTCTTGAAGCGCTCATGATATTCATGTAATTTCCTGCTTCCAAGGATATATTTGTATACCAGACCTGAATGCTGTCCTGCTGCAGTTATAACTAGAAGAAGATATACTTCCTTTCAGATATAAAGACTACAAAGCCAATATCCTAAAGATACTGTCTTTCAGTTAATTTCCCAACTGAAATATTCTCCTTCAAATAGACCCATTCCCAGGAGTTATTCTTGCTACAGGCCTCTTCTTCATCATTGTCTAGAAAAGCCAGGTTTATGACTATCTATTAATCAACCTTATGACTATCTATTAATTTTGACAATCAAAATTAGTCAGATGCTAATTTTCAGGGATTACTTCTCAGGCTTTTCGGCTTCAACCATGTCCCAGGTCTTAAGGAATAACACCTGAAAATCAGTATCCTGTTATGTGAACAGGGCCCTACTATAATTTTAAGAAAGACAGCTATATCAAATACCACAATTTATATAAACATAAGGGACATGTCTCCATGAGAAGGAGCATGCATTTCCCTGGGGACAAATAACAGTGGCACATAATTATGCTGCTGCTACTTGTCCCTGGGAATGCCCAGCATGTGAGCTCTGGTGCGTGGGAATTTGCCCCAGGTGGACTAGGAAAGGCTGGGCCAGCACCTGAGCTGGCCTCAGCAGCCTTACCTGGGGTTCTGGGGGCTTTCTGGGTCTGAAGTGGTGGCCATCTGGACACACGAAGCCTGGCCAGTAGCTGGAGCCTGACTAACTGACCAGGCTCCGATTTCAGGAGGTACACACTGTAGCCACATGAAGCAAGGCACTTTTTTTGGTGCTTTTTTTTTTTTAGATACTCGCATTTCCCAGTATCTAAGTTTGCCCCTGCACTGCAAATGTGCAGTGTGGTAAATAGATCAACATGCACAGCATACATTTTGTGGCACCTCAAAAGGCACTGCAAACTATACATTCCTGCTCATGTGGATGCAGCCAAGAATGAGAAGTCGAAATGTAGCTTGCACTGCCTATCCAGAGGGATTACAAATGCCAAGTCAGTAACACAAATTCTGAAATAAATGCATAGTATTGGTCCAGCCTGGGACAATGGAGGAGGTCTTCAAGAAGAGGTTAGATGGGCATCTGGCTGGGGTTATCTGAACCCAGCACGCTTTCCTGCCTATGTAGGGGTTGGACTCGATGATCTATTGAGGTCCCTTCCAACCCTAACATCTATGAATCTATGAATGTTTAAGTTATACTTTGAGCTAATGTTGCAATACCTGACTTGAGAGCACCATGTTAGAACATTTTTCATTATGCTGATTTTGAGAAATAACATTTTATTGGCCACTTAATATATGTCTTTTTGTATTAAAAATCTGAAATGCTAGTTTGTTTTTTTTTTAAATCTAAATATATGAAATGTTCTGAACAGATGAGAATAGAGAAATTACTTTTGTTTGTTTTTTGTACTTTACAAACTAATACAACTTCCTACTGAGTTCCATTGATTCACTGAAAAGAAAAATATACAGTTTAGTCTGCCAAATTTCCTGTGAGGCTGCCAAAGGTACAAGAATTATATTTTCCATTTTATCTGTGACCTTGCAGAGTTAATATTACCTTTGGTATTTCAAAAGGATAATATTTTGAAAACAAGACTATGTGGAGCACTCATTTATTTATTTTTTTAACTATCTGGAGTAGGAAAAGGAGTATACCGTCAACTATTATTTATCTAGAAATGTCATTCACATAAAACAAAAACAGAAGATAGGGGAAGGTAGTGCTTTAAAGACTGGCAGAAAGCTGGCAGATTTGCACCTTCTCCTTTCTTGTGTGGTGTTTTCTGCATCACTCCAGACTAACATAGTAAGCTACCCCTCTCTACCTTATACTAACTATAGTTCAGTAAAGCATAAGCTTTTGTGGATAATGACCTACTTTTCAGATGTTATGCATGGACTGGAGTCTACTGATATACCCCACTCCTTGAGATCAGTGTTGTTTCTGTAGTCTGAAAACATAGTTCAAATAAAAACACACCTATCTCATATTGAAGTCACAGAACAGATTAGCATATGATGCAGTAAATTGTTGCCTGTGAAAATTCATGTGTCTCTGAACCAGTTAGTTTCAAGATACCATCCGTCCTGTCATATCTTTTGCCTCACTTCAGAATAACAACTTTTGTAGAGCAGAATGTCAAATGTGAAATGACAATGGGTGCTTGTACAAGTGATTTTTCTAGCTTTCTGATACTTTTGCTAATTTTAAAACCTTATATTAAATGGGACTGAACAAGTTGAAAATGGGTTCATGTTGTGCACACCTTAAGGTTTAAATAAATTTGATGCACATCAGCAGTGTTAAACACAGAAAGTGTTTAACTACAATTAGCCATTTGGTGGCTGTATGAGATGAAGTAGTCCAGGAGTCTCAGTCAAATGAGTTTTTTACCTGTGTTTATACTGAGGCAGAGGGGTAAACTGGTAGCAAACTACATGACTTGGCACTGTTTTTGTCAGAGGATAGCTGTTCAGTATAGTTGTATCTCTACTATTTAATTATGGGATGGAATATGATGGAATACATCACAAAAATGTTTTCAGTATCTCTGATGACTATGAAAGCTTCTTGTGCTGCTACTTCTTGTACAATTCTCAGTTCTTCCACTCCAGAAACTTTTCCAAACATGATACTTTCCAAAAGCCTGGCTTGTCACTTTGCTCCTCCTTGCAAACAACTTGGTTTCTCTGACGTGCCTTCAAAGCAATATAAACCAGGATAATGAAGAAGAGGAATGGTACAAGCGGTAGAAGTAAAATAAATGTTCATAGTTCCTCATTTTATAATTTTTACATGTGAGAAAATTAAACAGTTTTCCAAAGAGAATAAGTTGTGACCCCTTTAATCTCTCTTAAAAATCAATGTGAAATAACAATAGGAGGTTGTACAAGGGGCTTTAGTCCTTAGGGTCACATTCTATTCCTCCTAAACTGAAATGGTGTGTTTTTAATTGAAACAGTGGGTGTTTTTCTTTTATCACTGTATATATGTTATTGTCCTGGTGGCCACAGGCACCTGCTGAAGGCAGAAGCAGTGAGAGGCCTGATCCTTTTTTTTTGCAGAGCCTGCCAACCTCTCCCACAGTTGGGGTGCCATTAATTGTGCCATTAATGTGTCAGATCACCCCCCCAGCTGTGGGAGAGATGGGCAGGCTTCACACACAAAAGGATCAGGCCCTTTTCCACTTCGGCCTTCAGAAAGCTTATGTGGCTGGCAGGATGCCTAGGGTCACCCAGGAATGGGCTGGCTTTCCCCTGGAACAGTGCAGATAGACAGCAGGAGGATGCCTGTGTGTGCTGGCAGCCGGAGGAGGTGATGGGGATGTTGCATGGGACACTGGAAGCCCATGAGCAAGCGAACCTGTTCTTGAGTGGCTCCAGGCGTTCTGCCATCCACAGGACCCTGCTGAAGGCAGAAATGGTGAAGGACCCGATCCCTTTTTTCTGAAGAGCCTGCCCACCTCTCTCACAGCCAGGGGATGAGTGGACTAATGGCTTCAACATTCCAAGTTGTAACATTGCAAATTAACCTACATCAGGATGCAGGTTAGTTTGCAATGACGCAGACTCATTTAAAACTCCAAAACTTGCATATGTGTAATATGGGATGCTATGAAGCCACGCAAAGGGAATTTTTTGTCTTATGTACATCATGACATTTGTCCCATATCCAAGCACCCAGTGTTACAAAAGGAGCTGTGTGATTAATTGTTTTTGTCACATGGCAAGGAAACTAAAGAAACATTAGTGACAAAGTTAAATTTGTAGAGGAAATTCTCTTAGTTTTCTTGAGTGTTTTGATGATTTTTGTAATCAGTTTTAGTCTTAAAATGTGATTTTGAACCATACAGTTTGTAAAGTTTTCTTGTGGATAATGATGGCATTTATTTTTATTATAGTTGCTAACTACACATCTAGTTATTGTTTTAAAAATAAAACAAAAGCATTTTAAAGGCAGTCATTCACCCAGCAATTATCATATGCATACATATGCTCTTTATAAAATTGTTTATCTATTTTTTCATGTGTAATAATTATATAATAAAATGAGGAACAAACTCAGTTTGGTTAAAGAACTGACATGTCATTGTCACTTGGAACCTACTCTGAATAATTCAGTGGCACCAGAAGAGATTCAACTATTTTGGCAGTAAGGCTAACAAACATATTCATTTACCATCCACTCATACTGTCATTCAAAAACTTTGCCATCAGCGTGATACCAGATCAATAGCAAAATGACTTTACATTGACAATCTTCTTTACTTACAGTTTAATAGCAGCAATGCAGCATGCACTTTTAGTAAAGTTCAAAGTACTTCCCTGAAAGAAATGCCTGGTGTCCTCAACACTTCTGAAAATACTATCAAATTGCTAGCACAGAGTCCTGAGAACTGCCATGCAGTGGATCATTGGAAGCAATATTCACCGTAAAAGATGGAACATAGAACTTCCCATATTGGCTCAATCCATTGGACCATCAAGCCTGATTTTTCTAGTTGAGAGAAAAAGGGAGGGGAGAAAACAAAAATCAAAACCATGATTTTCCAAACCACTTGTGCAGCTCTCTATTTGCAGGAAAAAAACTCCTTTGAAGCTATAGCAGGGTGGCCTGTCTCCCTAAGGAGTATCCAGTCATGCTGAATAGCTGGAGCCATTAGCATGCTGCTAACAGGGGAGTGTCTTCCTGAAAGCTTAAAAGCACTGGAGAGAAGAGCAGCAGAGCAGTGAACTGTGATGCAACAGTTGTGAACCAGAGGCAAGGGGCAGGCTACACGGAGGAAATCAGATTGTTGTGCCAGGGCCAGTGCCCCAAACAGAACACACAACATGGTTTTTTCTTTGCTTATTTTTGTTTGGGAACTCTATTTCATTTGCATGGACTGGTTGAAGAGCTCCTCTGATAACAAAAGCCCATCTAGAGAAGCCCACAAGATACAAATGTATTAATATAACTTAATAAACTGAGGTATATTAAAAACACACTGCATCCTTCCTCAACAGCAATAAGATTTTTAGCTAGAGCTATCTAGCTACTTTAACTTATATATGACTAAAATATGCATTGTTTGAGCTCTCTAAGTCCTGTGATATATTTAGTAGAGCTGGTTTAGAATTTGCTTTCAAATTATTAACTAATCGGAACACATTGAAGCAGGTATCCAGCATGTGTACTGGCAACCTTAGAGACTAGGCTTTTAATATATTAAATAGTACCTATAAATACAATGGGTTAATTTTTGTTACATTTTCTCACCTCAGAAGTCTCAGACTCCTGCTTTTCAGATGTGTTGCTATGTTTGTTAGTCATCTGACTATTTATGGCCATAAACTTCTGCCATTGTGTCTCTGGTAGTAAGGCAGTAGTTCCTAGAGAGAGCTTCAGGATGCAAGGGACTGAAAGTACAAAGCTGAGCTGTGGGTTGAAGTGGAACAGTAATACTATAACTACATGAAACTGATTGATCTATTCCTTCACAATCATCTTGGTTTAAAAGCAACCATGTCCTTTTTTTTGCAATCTGTCATCCTAGACCTTTACAATTCCTTTTTAACCTCTCAGTTGTTTGGAGCATAGCAACTCTGAGTGTTGCATTGTCTATCATCTCAAGTATGTTGTTTAGGAGATCACAGATGCTTCAAGATAAAACTGCCAGAATTATTCCAAGACCTGACAGGTTTGCTAACAAACAAACTGCTTTTCAGATCAGTACACTAGACTCTGCTACACCTTTGATATGAACCACATATGGCATTAGTCCTGTTTGCCTGAATTAACTCCAATTTTCTAGTGACCAAGGTCAGACAATTACAGATAGAGACTCAGCTGTTCTTACCCAGCACATATGTTCTAGTATTGTTGGTAATTTATTTACTGTAATAGAAAAAGAAAGAAATGCTAGACCTAAACCCCACTCACTATAATATGATGTCAATGTGGCCTGCCTTTAAACTAGATATTGGCACATATTTTGTACAAGCACTTTCGTAAAGCAGTATTAAACATCAGTATAGATTTTAAGTATGGACTGTTTTCAATATCTCTAATGACAGGACTGATGAGATGGAGATGATTGGGAAGAAACTAAGTGTATAAATCAATCTGATGCTACTAGACTGATTTTGATGGGCATGCAATAGCTAGCAATTAGTTCTGATGGATATTTTAGTCCAGTACTGAGGGACTACATTGTCAGTGGGATTTTAATTACCTTTTCAAAACACTCTTGGGATAAAGACACAACATTTAGTCCTAAAGACTATAAGCAACACATTTTAAAAAAGGACTACTCTTTTGGGTTTTTTTAAATTATGTACTGAGGTCTTCAACAGACTTCCAAAGAAATGCTGTGAGTTTGAGTCCTAGTTCTTCCTGATGAGTTTGTTTCAAATCACAGCAGCAGCAGAGTGCTCCTAGCATATTGTGTAATAAACTTTATCATTAAGTGTTTCATGAAGACTATCAGTGTCGATAGTGATGTTAGGAGAGTGCTGCTACAGTTAAACACAGATTGATGTGACAAATTGGTGCTTCAGCAGATATAAGGAAACTTCTTTAATTCAGTATTTTTTTTCTTCTAAAGTCTCAGCTTTAACTTCCTGGTGTGATACATATATTAATGATATTATTGTTGTGCCGCTTTTAGAAGGTGTGGCAGGGCCCTGTGTGTGCCTGCCACTTTAAGGGCCTGAAGCTGGCAGCCACCAGGTGCCTGATGAGGACAGTCATTTTGGAGGCAAGGGCTGCCTATATAAACAGGGCGGTTTGGCTGCTGGAAGCCAGGCAGTAACATTGCCTGGCTGGAGGGCTGCTGAGATCAGCTGGAGGTAAGTGAGGACCTGCAGGGGATGGTAAGGAGGCTCCTGGTCCTGGGAATGACCTAAAACTGCACGCTGCAGGAAGTGGGTGGCCTGGTGGGGCTCTCAGTGGCATGGGAGCCTCCAGGAAATACCAGGCCAGTTACCACCCTGATGAATGGTGGGTTGGGGTGCCTTAACCCCGTGCCCTCCACCACCGGGTGGGTGACCCCAGTGTTTGTTTGAGAGGCCCAGATGGCAGACCCTGAGAGAGTGAGGGGCTAGAGACCCAACCCAATGAGAGAGTACTTTTGACTGGCTCATGCTGGGGCCAGGGCCAGGACCAGGAGGGTCAAAAGGGCCAGGGGCCCACCATGAGGGATATCTAAGGGCCAGGGGCCTGGGGTCCCGACTGGCCTGGAAGTGGGGTAGGGCTAGTAGCCAAAGGTCCCAGGGGGACCTCACCCTAGAGAGGGGAAAATGGCTTTGCAGGGCTTGGTAGCCTGGATGGAGGTGGAGAGGCCGCCTGAGTGGAGGGATCATAGAGGGGTCCTGTTAGGATGATTCTGAGGCTCAGCATGGGGGCTGGTGATTAGGTGAACACCAAGATGCCATCTGCAAGGCTTGGGCTTCAGTATTGGGGAGGATAGAAGCCACAGAGAGAGCCCCCTGGCATCGGGGCACTAAAATGGGCAGCCTCCTGCTTGAGTGACATCTATAAATGAATCAATTAAAACCAAGGCATGGTGGGCGAGAAGGCGGACAGTTGCCCCAAGAACAGGTGGGCGGGCCACAGAGATCGGAGGAAGCCCTCTGTTACAGAAGGTAAGCCTGCTTTTGGATGTAATAGAGGCCAAATGTTCTCATGCCAAGTCTTAAATTCTAATTTGTACATGACAACAGGCAGAATGAGCAGAAGTGAAGAATTCATTTGCTTTTCTAAAGCAATTTGAGCACAGGGCATTGTCCAAAAGCAGAGGAAATTGTATTTGTATAATGTGTTTTCTGTATTAATGAAACAGAAGACCTATGTTAGTGTGAAAGGTATCACCATTCACTTAGCTTTTGTCTCTATCCTATAGAATGGGTAATTGTATAAGTGATAATCCAGCAAAGGTCTGTAAATTATTCTGTGAGATACAAAGGAAAGAAGTTTTCTGAAATCCATTAATGATTTCAGCTCTATAAAACCCTTACTTATTTCTAGGTCAAAAGCAGCTAGTGATATGTTATTAATGACAGTTAATCCAGCATTAACTGTTAATTCATGAGTTTTTTTTCCTATAAATTATTTTTGAATATGTAAAATTTTGCTATTTTTGCTCCTAAAACAAAAAGCCAGCACAACTGGCAGCAGAATAGAATTTATTTTTCCTAACACTGCATTTTTCATTCCTTGTAACTCCATTCTTGGCAAGAACACCTTTTCTACCTTTCTTCATTTGTGCTCTATGGACCATGAAAACTGCCATTATGAAGGAGAGAGTGCTGTATGCACTAGTTTTATTGGTTTTCTGCTGACACAACAAAAACTAAATCGGCAGGTTCACTTAAGGGTTTATAGGACTCAGCAGTTCCGATTAAAAAAAATACACCCTGAGGTCATGAAATCCAGGAGACCAAGCTGATAAGATGAAAGGGTGTCTTTCATCCTTTGCTTTGAGTTCAAAGAAGAGCTAGTGTCATAGTTTTAGGTGAAAGGAAAATCAAGTACAGAGTTAGAAAGAAGGGCCACTTACAAATTGTTGTTTGTTTGTTTTTTATAACAATCACAGATATGTGGGCAGCAAGATAGGCCTTATGAGGAGCGTCTGAGGGACCTGAACCTGTTCAGCCTCAGTAAACGGAGGCTGAGGGGGGACCTGGTGGCAG
>JAGPOW010003642.1:77588730-77618812 GCA_030014935.1 Caiman crocodilus
AAAAAAAAAAAAATCTGTGCACTGGTGCTACTGTACAGTAGTGCAAGTTACTGCGCATTGATTTAGTACTTGGTTATCCAAGTGCTTTAACTACAGTGCATTAATGAACCTGTATACAAGCTGTTTAACAACCTGCAGATGCAACTGGGGTTTGAGTACATACATTCCAGCTCAGGAACATGTTAATAGGTGATTTTTGACTGACAGTTTCTTAAAGCCAAGTGCTTTTATTTATTTTTTGTAATAAAATACTAGAGAAAAACAAATTAAAAAAAGAAAAGAAACATAAATTAGAAAGTACTGCAAGACGCTAACATATATTTAGTATTGTTATAGACTACAGATTGATCTGGATAGCCTTTTTTCTCAAATTATATGTATGGAACATAGCCAACTTGCAATCTAGCAAACCCAGGACTTCTAGCATTGTTTAATAGTATCCCTTAAGCATTAGTTGTTAAGCAAGTATTAGAAAGACTCTCCTCTTCTTTTTGTATATGAAAATCCTTGGGTAAAATATCTATCCATACATATAATACAGAAACACTATGCTAGTGACAGATCCAGTGTATTAAAGAGCGCCTTGACATTTGTCATAGCAGTCGAGCAAAGAGTAGGACATAGACCTACTTGATATCAGCTAGGATCAAAGCTGAATAGTTTCTTTGAAGGTTAACTAGCCTGTTGAAATCACATGCGTCTCAGGTGAGTTCCTTTGAAGGTTAACTAGTCTATTGAAGTTTTGCATATCCCAGGTGACCTCAGACAGACCTAATTGTATTCTGTTTCATGCCTTATCCCCTGTAACAGATGCACATAACATTAGAAATCAGATTCCAAACATTTATCTAGTAAAGCACAAGAATTTTCTACTTCTCTCTAGGTCTGCCCCTCCATGGCCCTTCCTCTGCCCATCCTCCCTTCCCCATCCACTCCAGACAGTGCTTCATTGAAGCAGTGTGTCCTAGGTTAAGGTAAAAGCAGAGACTAGAATTGATTTAATTGAAGATACTGTAAATAAGCATATATGAAAGAACCATCAGATACACTAGACCTACAGTAGTAATCAGAACAACCAAGATGAAGCTAGAAATTCATTTGTAATGTGACTGAGAAAAGTGAAGACAGAGCTTTTGTGAAAATACTGCTTGGAAAAAGTTCCTAAATAAACCATTTCTGACTATCTGATTCCTATTTTATTCAGGAAAACAGGAACCTATACCCATTCTTTGTAAATAAAGAGAATTATAGAAAATATTGGACTTCATTATCAATGGAAACAATCTTCAATCCTGTAAATATTGGCTCATATTGAAAAGGGCAGTATGTAATAGGTTAGTTTATAATAGGCAAGGTTAGTGAAAAATAGGTTCCTGTTGACCTAGAGAGAAATTGTAAACCAGTATTCCTGTTGAACCAGGGTGGAACAAATAATGGACGTGCATGCACAACTCCTACATGGCAAAAATGAAGTAAAAGAAGACAACTAGAAAATTAGCAAAATTAACTAAAGCAAGATCTGATAAAAAAGGAGACAGACTTCATGAAAGGTTTTATAAGAACTAAAGATGTAATGATAAAGCATCTAAATGCATCTCAGAAAAGGCTAAACGTTGACTTGCAGATGGAGATTAAGTCTTTGTTTTGTCAGCCATAGAGTGCTAATGAGAAGCGAGAATAAACATAATCTACAGTTTTTTCCATGTTTGTAAATCAGAGAGACTCAGAAGGCAGAGGTTGGATTGTCACTGATTAAATAATTCAAAACCTTACCATCTTTGAGAGTGAAACTCCATATGAGACTTGTTGTTGAGGTTGATAGAGGAATATTTTTGATGAAGTATGCTGTTTTGCTGAAGCCAAAATACTTTGTTGACATTTGCATTTGGATAACAAGAAATTTGTATTTACTAGCTTGGTGGCTAGAATACTCATATGGGAAATACAGGTTGAAGTCCGTGGAATTAAGAATTGTAAATCGGGAAACCCAAGAACTTGAACCAGGTGAAAGGATAAACATGTTCATATATGCAATGGCACATGCCAGTGCTTTGACCACCATGCTCTGCCTATATTAGTATCTCAAATATGTGGCTAAAGCTTAGAATCTACATTTTTGCAAACACATGAGAAACATTTTGTTTGCATTCCAATGAAGAATGAAAATGCATTTTGAAAAATTGAAACTTACTGCAAAACAGAAAGGTTCTACTTTGGTCATGTCCAGTTATTTGGTTCTATTCACAACCATAACTCAAGTGACAGCTTGGGAAGATGAACAGAAATGAAGATGAGCAGGATTACCAATAGCAGCAAATTAGTTCTCAACTCTGATGGTGGGTTTTCTCTCAGAAAAGAGAGTTGGCAACAAGCCCTTGATAAGTGATTTGGAGCCAGCCATCACTCTGAACTAGATAATGGACCAATCTATAGAAATTCAGCTAAGCTTGGACTTGCAGATCAAGATCAGTAAAAGGAGGGGAGAAAGACTCCAAAAGGTTGTGGAATTTAACACAGACTTTGAATATTTCCTGGTGCCATGAACCAGGAAAGGCTACATCTACTGACAAGGGAAATTGAACCTATAAGTACATTTTGTCTAATAGATAAGATGGAAGATAGAATTCAGATCTGGTTCATGATTTTTTTTTTTTAAAAATGATTAAGGGAAAAATGATCATTTCAGATTGTAAAACAAAGGGAATTGGAAATATTAAAAAAAAACAACAACCTGAGTGAACAAGTTCTGTTAAATATTAGCAGTCTGGAAAAGAAAAACCTGGCAAATAAAAAGGCTTCTATATGCCAGCACTGGATTTATGACCCACATACCTTATTCCAGGCAGACCCAAAACCTGATACTGACCACAACCTCTTCATTCAATAATAGGCAAATTTTACTGATATACAGTGATAGCAGATAAGATGCATGCAAAGCAAACAAAAATAACCTCCTCAATTCTATATTTACCACTCCTAGCGCTGTCACAAAGGGAATCATAAAATTATATAATCAATGGACTAGAAGAGGCCTGGAAGGTCATCAAGTCTGTGCCCCTGCCACAGGCAGGAGGTTAATGAGCTCAGCAAGGTGCTTATCCAGCCTCCTCTTGATCACCTCCAAGGATGGCGACCACACCACCTCTGCTGGGAGTGTGTTCCAGGGTCTAGTTACCCTTACAGGGAAGAAGCTCTTCCGTATGTCCAGTATAAATCTTACTTGTATTAGTTTGTGTCTATTGGTCCTCATCCTCCCAAGGGGTGCCTTCCTGAAGAGTTGCTCACCCAGATCTTGGTACTCCCCCCTGACATACTTATAGGTGGCTATCAAATAACCTCTCAGCCTCCTCTTACTCAGACTGAACAAGCCTAGTTCTCAGAGTCTCTCCTCATATTGGGCCTATCCCCTGATCATGCAGGTGGCCATTCCCTGCACCCTCTCGAGCTTATCCACATCCTTCTTGAAATGTGGGGCCCCAAACTGGGCACAGTACTCCAGCTGCAGCTTCACCAACTCTGATTAGAGAGGGGGAACCACCTTTCTGGATCTTCTGGCAACACATTGGCTGATGCACACCAGAGTTCTATTGGCCCTGCTGGTGACTTCATCACACTGTTGGCTCATATTCATCTTCTGGTCTACTGTGACCCCAAGGTTCCATTCAGATGCTGTGCCAGTCAGTGGGCTACCACCTATCCCGTAGTTTATGGTGAAGGTTCTTCCTACACGTGAAGAACCCAGCACTTTCCCCTGTTGAACCTCATCTGACTGTGATCAGACCATAGAACTAGTCTGTCTAGGCCATCCTGGATTGTTACCCTATCCTCTGGTGTGCCTGCATTCCCCCACATCTTGGTATCATTTGCAAACTTAATCATTACGCATTCTACCCCTCCATCTAAATCATTAATAAATATGTTAAAAAGTATGAGTCCAAGCACTGGTCCCTGTGGGATACCACTGAAGACAACCCTCCAGGATGAGGCTGTCCCATTGATTACAGCTCTCTGGGGCTGGCCTCTAAGCCAGTTATCCACCCATCTCACCATAAGCTTGTCCAGGCCAGTACCCTCCAGTTTAATTGAGAGAATTTCATGGGAGATGGAATCAAAGGCCTTACTAAGTCTAGGTAAATGATGTCTACCTCATGTCTCTTGTCCTGCTGATTAGTTACCTGGATGTAAAAGGACACTGGGTTTGCTAGGCATGAACTACCCTCCACAAAATCATGCTAGTTGTATCTTAATACCCTATCAATTATAAGCTTGTGATTGATGGCTTCCTTAAAAAAAAATTTCAAAAGTTTTTCCCTAGGTCCAAAGTCAGACTGACCAGCCTATAGTTTGCAGAGTCATCCCTCCTCCCTTTCTTAAAGGTGGGTACTACATTGGCCCTCTTCCAGTCAGCCAGGATCACTCTCGAGTTCCATGACTTTTCAAACATCTTTGCCAAAGACTCTGCTATGAGTTAAGCCAGTTTAGGGCTCTTGGATTTAGGTTGTCTGGCCCAGTGGACTTTAAAAAAGGACCCTCACCATGTCAGGGCTAATTTCGTGTTGTTTGTTGACTTCCCCATATTTCCTGGGCCTCTGGACAGGTACACAACTCTTGTTAGCGTTCTGGAATACCGATGTGAAGTAACCATTTAGGATCTCTGCCTTTTTGTGGTGATCTACTGTGGGCTGACCCTCCATATTCAGTAGGGGTCCCACAGTGGAATTCATTTTTTTTTTTTTTTCTTCCTCCCCATGTACCTGTAGAAGGATTTTTTGCTGTGCTTAATTTCAGGTGTTAGCTTGATCTCCATGCCTGCTTTGGCTTTCCATATCTCATACCTGCAGACCCTGGTTATACAAGTAAATTCTTCTCTGGTTGCTGATCGTTTTTTTTTCCATTGCCTATATGTGTCCTTTTTCTTTTTCAAAAGTTCTCTAATACCCCTGTTGAGTGAAACAGGTCTCTTGGCTCCTTTCCCACCTTTTGAACTCAAGGTACATCTGGCTGCATGCAAGCTTCATTCTGTGGTTCTCTCTTGAATGTCAGATATCAGCAGCCTCAAGGTTGAGGGCTGAGGCCCACCACCCCCCTGCCTCCAGTGGGGTGGATGAGATAAGCAGGTGGGGTGGCCTCAAGTTCTCCTCTCAGAGACGCTTTGCTGCTCTGCAATATATCCTTCTGTATTTTTTCTCCCCTCTCGTGGAACTTCATTTTCAGGCATTATTGATTAGTTTCCCTGTAGTTGTCATACTGTCCATATTCTGTACTGTCAGCATATTCCTTTGTTCCAACAAACCTGCCACATGCACACATCTGAATATGATTATTTACTGCTCTCCTAATTTGGTTCCATACACCAAAACCAGAATCTCTAGGGCTCTGCATTTGCCCACTGTGACCTAATGCCACCTTATCTCATGTTATGGAACAGTGTGGTATGTGTCTTCCGTTTCCCAGCCTGTGTGTCTGCTGGTTTAAGATGCAGTGAGTCTTCAAGGAAACTTTGTTGCAAACAGGCTTTTAGAAATCATTTAACCCTTGCCACCCCCCTGGACCATTGCTTTAATACATATCTAGTTTACGTACAAGCCAGTTCCCAAAAGCAAACCTCCAAATACCATTTTCTAGCCATCATTATAAACATAAGGTATTTCAGGTCAGAATATGACAAATGTCAAACTGAAGTCATGCATCCAGCTGGAGATAAGGAGAGGAACATCAAGGTCAGGAGGAAAAGTATGGAAAATACAGAATAATCCCTATAGTTTTTTGTAGGTCTAATTAAATGACCTGCTGTTTGACCATTAATTTGAAAATGTATAAAACTGGCCGTTAGTGGGCTCATCTACACACAATGTTTTACTCAAGGTTAGAGTGAATTATTGTGCAGTAAGTATCATCATTTACACATGCAGATGCTTACTGAACAAGTAATTGGCTCTCATTGTGAGTAAATTGCTACCTGTAAATGCAAGCAGCAAATTTACTTGAGATTTCTTAGTGCACAGTAGCTCATGTATAGACACCTGACTGGGAACAAATGCGCTTCCAGGCAGCAGGGGGCAGGAAATTGCTCTGTGCCCTTGGAAGCTGCCTGCTGCTGGGGCAGGCTCTGCCAATGAAACCCAGGTGGGGACAATGCCCTCCTGCCCTGGCAGCAGAGTGCTTGCAGCCCCTGCTTTGCAATTGCAATTGGGGAGGAGGGGATGGCAGATTCTTAGCTGGGGATCTCAGGCTGGGAGATAAACATCTTCCAGCCTGGGCCTCATGGCCACAGGGTTCAGGCTGGAAGATAAGAATCTCCTATCCCTGGCCCCACAGTTATGATCACAAAATGCACTGGCAGATCCTGCCCTGGCAGCAGGCAACACCTTGGGACAGGGAGCAATATCTCAGCCCCACCAGGAGACAGCTATATCTTGGCCCCACCCTCCCTGCTAGAACCTGGGCTAGCACCCAAAAGAAGCCTAGAGCTTCCCCCTGGCAGCTGCAGGGCTGGCAACTGTGGCAGCAGACTGCTACCATGAGCAACAAATCTGCTCCTGTGTCCCTGCACATGTAGACACCTGCCCGGGGTGGGTTTACTCTAGATTAAACCCACTCCAGAGCATTTGCACGTGTAGGCTCTCACAACCAGACATGCTGCAAGGCCTAGGAAATATGGGATTTAAATTGAATTGTCTAATCTGTCTCAAATGTAGACAGTGATTAGAGATTGAACAACCTTCCAAAAATTGAGCAAATTGGGTTTAAATATTGAATGTTTGGAACGTGTGTAATAATTCTGGATAGCTGAGAGATGGGTTCAATTGATATTGTGTTTGAGTTTCATTATGAGTAATGACTTGTAATAAAGTCTAGATACAAAGATTGTTTGGGATGGTAACTTTTATTGGACCAACTGGGCGGGACATAGTTAGACAAGCTTTTAAATGCAAGGCATTCTTCATCAGCCTGGTATAAAGGCTAGTATATCCAGTGTGTTGAAATGCCTTTAAAAATGTGACCTAGTTGATAAAAAAAAAACAAAAAAAACAACAACCTCCAGTAGGAATTTGTCTTACAATAAGCAAGGTTTCTGCCCACTGGGACAGAATCCTTAAAAAAGATTTACATGTTGTGGTGGCTTTAAAGTAAATGATAGGAGGGAACTAACTAGATGGAAACCTTCACTGAGACCAGTGTTCTTGGTAAAATCTTAGCTGCTGAAAACATTTTCATTAGAAAAGAATGAATTCTATTTGTTTCCTTAAGAATCCAAACAAGCTGCAAAATCAATAAAATGAAACCTGTTTGTAAAATGGGATCTAATGGAACTAGAAAATTCTGGTATAAAATAAAACTGCTCTTGTTTCTGCTGGACTTGTTCATATCATATTAGAAAGATTCAAATTATACTGCGCTGGTCCAGTACAACATTGATACTAGAGCAGTCATCCTTATCATACACTAGTAAAGAGAGAAGAGACATGCCTTCCTGACTGATCTCCTCAGTATCCCATAATAATTAAAACTTCATCCAGCCTTTGTACCACATCCATAGAACTGATTAAGGAAAAAAGTTGCAGTATCATATTCTGTTGATTCTATGAAGCTAAATTAAGTCACTGTACATGACTGTTATACCTTTCTCTCAATAGATGACACACTGACTGATGCTGTAGGTTCACTCCAGTTTTTCATGGTATATTTTAGAAGCTGGTATTGATGAGCTGAAGTAGAGCAGAAGGAGAGCTTAAAAGTGGTTTTCATATCAGGAAAAAACTTATTACCATTTTAAATGATGGATCTTAGTTTGTGCAGTGCACTTACTACATTTTAGAGGCTAATGCAATGACATCAGATAGTATACTTTGCAGAGCTTGTTGCCTATATCTGAATGAAAGGCTAATATTGCAAAACAATTGAAAAAGGTGAATGAGGAAAGTGCCATTTCAGTGCCCAGCACACTAATATTTAACACATTCTGACTTGAAAGAGATTCTGGTAACCTCTGCTTTCTTTATCTATTTTTCAAAATCCCTTTCATACTGGAGACAGATTCTACTGCTTATATTCTGGGAGACTATTGATAGAAGAACAAGAAGACCTTAGAGAATGGTTATAATTTTAGCAAATTTAATTTCTTGGAAGATAAATTTTTGCCTAACAAAGGACTCTTGGCAATGGTCAAATCTACAGGGGAAAAAATACCAATTTTATAGAAAGGGTCTAGTTAGTCCAGATCCTTAAGACTCTTTAGATTCAAGAATTCCAAGCAACAGTTTTTAAGTGTGAATAAATGCTGAAGTGCTAGCATTTTAGTTCTACAAAAACTGGGAATAATTATAGTAATATTGTTGGCTTGTTCTGATAGTCTTATTAGGAGGTCGATTATATGCACCCTAAGTAGGGGAGTAAAAAAGAATTGGTAATGCAGTGGGATGAATGTACTTAGGAAGGGATGTATAATTTATGGACTTCACGGAAGTGCAAATATTCTTAGTTGACTCACTGGAATACTGGTTTTTCTGTTACTGGAAGAATAGATGTGGGCTTGAAAGAGAAGTAGATACAAGGTTGCTGCTTATCGTTGTAGAATACCATACTCTCTTTTGATGGTTTATATAAAAGTAGACAGATTGAAAAGGAAAGATTGAAATGCTTGGGCATGAACAGCTAAAATCTTCCCCGAGATCAGATTATGGAACCGGAATAGAGTGATTGGAAAAAGTCATTTGGAAACTGAGCCGATCTGAATGTAGCTTTACCTCAGAATACTGGAGGAAAAGCTTTCTGTTCATAATGGGAAAGCTTGAAATTTAAAGATTTATGAGAGAGAAATAAATACAGGTATCATTAGGTTGTTCCAGATACACTGAGAAAAAAAGTTCTGGAGTTATATCAAAGTTTTTAAAACTTCTGAATACTTTGAGATTGTAGAATCTTAGCTTGTCTAAAAGAAAATCCCTATTTTGTAACATATGGACAAAATGCGGGAAGGGAAATATGATTCTTTGATGATAGGAAAGATCCCACCCCCCTGTAAAGCAGTATCTTGTGGAGGCACTAATGGCACACACTGGCACTGAAGCAATTGAGTCATTGTCTGAGATGCAGTGGAGCAATCAATATTCATTGCTATCCAACAGATTTACAAGTCTGAAGGTTATCCAGTAAGGGAACAGAAGGGTATGACAACAGCAGAATTTCTAAGACAGAATTCTTTTACCCTAAATTTACTAAGCCACAAAAGTAGTGTTTTTGGCACTTACGTACAGTTTGATATTCCTGCAACATGGATGTGTGAATGCTTAATAGTTATCCCCCTACACTGTGGATGCTTGAGAGCAGTACAGTGACAGAAGTCCAGGAAAAAGTCAAGTGATGAGTCTTTCCATGTTGTAGGCCCACTGAGTGCTTAGGGCAATATCTGAGTGCTTAGGGCACTTTTCCAAGAAACAGAAGGGCCCAGCTTTTTAGGTCCTATCACTTAGTGAGGTCTGAATCCACAACAAAGTGTTTTGACCACCATATCACAGATTCCATATTTTTCAGGCCTCTCTTTAGCTTTTCTTTTCAAGCTAAGTTATTGCCCCTTACTTTTAATAGTATCTGGATGAAATGGTTGAAGGGTCCTCCTCCTTCTCCTCTGGCATCTAATGCCTGCTAGACATTTTTTTTTTTTATTTGGCTATAATTGTGATTTGTGCCTATATGTTCATGTGCATATATTATGTAGAAGCTGAGGGAAGCCTACTATGCTTGCTCATCTATGTTGCCTGAGTAATAGGTGGTAATAGAATAACAAATTGTGCATGAATTCCAAAAAAGCCACTTGTATGACCATGGGTCATAGCCTAGACTCTTGCTCTAAATGGAGCAAAAACTTCCCTAGTGTAATTATGATGCACAGAGGGTAATAAAATACAGATGTTTCTACCTTGTTCAGGCAAACAGGACTTTATGTACATTTTTTGTAACCAAACAATTGCATCAAATAAATTAGTACCAGTTTTTCAACTTAATATAGACAACCTGAAAGACCTCAGATATTGCCTAATTAATCAGGTCAAAGGGGTAATAACCATTATCCTTATGGCATCTGGGTTAGCCAGTATTACTATTAGTGAAATATAAATCTCTTCATTTACTCAAGTCACAATAACCAAGAATAGCTATGGAAAAATAAAATGTATTACAATAGTAAGGGGAAAAAAAGAGTTAGGAAACTTGCCTGTATCTTGTAACTGAGAAAAATATCATTAAGTACATGCCACAATATTATATTGTGAAGCAGCAATTTGTAGATGAATTAAACCATCAGCACTGCATAGACATCAATAGTTTAGGTAGTATGAAAGGGCCCAAACTGTTTCTTCAGAGAAAATGGTACCTCTCTAACTCTTTAGTTCTTCATATAAGCTAGTGAAAAGGGGAAGAGAATTATAAGAAAGAGCACATCAATTGCCTAGGTTTTCAGTTCTCTTAAAGAAGAGGGGTTAGAAGGAAAATAAAAATATATTTTTATGTGTTTATAGCCTTATTTTATAATATTGTAAAGCTTGGCTTTCAATTATCAACTTAACTTCTCCTTCCTTTATAGTTTTTGAGGTAGGAATTGCTACATTCCATTGATTTTTTTTTTTTTTTTTTTTATTACCATGTCTTTGGAGGTATTAATTTTGTCAAATGTGTTTTCTCAAGCCAAGGATTACACTTGAGAGTACATATGACTTTATGCTTTCAGTATTACTAAAAAGACAGTGGAATTGGTAAATGTTATCTTTACTTAGCTGAAGCTTAGCTTTGCCTAGGGATAATGTCTGCATCTTATGTTACTGCCTAATGCTTGCTACTAGTATAGCAGTGCATGCTATATTCACCTTGTCTTGGCCTTCTATATGTAGGCAGACCATATGGAAGTCTTGGAAATCTGGGACTCTGCCCTTCTTTCCCATGGTCTCATGAGTCAGTGGGGGCAGGGTTGTGTGCCTGGCAGGCAGCAGTGCCTGCCTGCCCACCTGCAAGGCACTCCACATTACTCCAACTCCCAGTCAGATTGTGCCCTATGCCCCTGAATTTCTGGAACACCCATTATAATTCCTAACAGCTGGTCAGGCTCAGTCTCTGAAATCCAGGACTGTTTTGGCTAAAATGGGACATATGGTCACCCTATATGGCTTAAACCGCCTGTAGTTTTAGTTGTACAATGACTTAACTGACAGATGTGAAAGGATATTTATTCTCATTGCCAGTAGTTTTAATTGCCCCTCATCTTGCTCAGGAAAATTTAAGATGACAGAAGTTGGGATTGCCCTTGCTTAATCTCACATTAAATAGTTTTGGTCTTCCCAAACTAGTCTTAAATTCATAAAGACAAAACTTATCCTCTTCTTCTCAGCCAGGAATGAATTGAAATTCCTGGTTCTGAAGGCACAATATTAATACTTAGAATATAATACTCAAGGCCCTATATTTAAAACTTATTTCTCAGTAGCATAAATGTTATGCCTTACTGAAGCATAGCTAATATAACCTTTGTCCAGTCAAAACAGGAACACTGTAAAACTAGCTCATTTTAAATGATACACTGTGTTTATGTGTGTTTATTAGCATATGTGTGTTTATTAGCATAAGGAATAATGGGATATGAACCACATAAAGGTCAAAAGTGTAGCTTGGATTCTTGTGCAACCCATGTATAGTCACCTGGAAAAGTAGGCTGGACATTTCACTAGACAAACCCTTTTTATGAGATTTTCTGCATTTCGTGCTTTCAGTTGGTTATGGGCATGTCCTAGGGGAAGCTATTTGAATTGTATTTTGATACTTCCAGCCCTGTTTCTATTCAGAACAAAGAAATGAAAGGTTAAAGATTTTAAAGAATTAAAAAAAATTGATTTAGCTAGAGCTCATGTAGTTCTAAAGATTGTGGGTGGAAATTTGTTTAACAATTTATTTAGATCCATTTTTATCTTGATTTATTTTTTGATCTTTAAGTGGAATCAAAAGACTTGATTATTTATTGGAAAAGAGCACATCTGGATCTCTCTATGATGGTCACAAGGTCCTTCTCTTCCAAGTCCTTTTCTATCCAAAGGCTTGCAATATTTGACTACAATTTTCAGTGTTGCTGAAAATGGGAATTTGCTATAGCATTTTATTTTTGTAGCATTGCTTTATTTCTATGACGTAATCATCACTTCAGGATTTTTTTTTGTTTTCACAGATATCACAAAAATCAGGGATTTAATTACTTTTGTGTTTGGAGGAGCCCTTTTTCTGCTGCTATTTGGACATTTCCAGGCTTCCCTTTTCTGTCTTCTCTCTTCTGCTTCTGCTTTTCAGTGCACACATAGCTGTATGGGCTACAAAACTCACTTTATCCAAATCAAATAGAAGAAAGACAGGAGTTACGGGTGGGAAAGCAAGAGGGAGGTTTTTCTCCAACTATTTGGGTTGGTCTAATAAAAGATATCAAATTCACCCAGGGAACTTTGTCTGCCTACGTCCTTAGACCAACACAGCTACAAGCTACACCCCTAAAGTAAATTTGTACATTTATACCCTTAATGAAAACTAGTAGCAAGATGTGCTATATGGTATAACGTTTTTGGGTATGATATATCCAAAGAAAAGAATATGAATAAAATAGATAGAATTACAACAGAGTTACTTTGGCCACAAACCCCAGATACCAATGTATTCACATACATTCAAAGATTCAAATAAGACATTGAGGCTTCCACATTGTATTGATTCAGTGATGCCATCTTTAGCTTTTTCTCATTTTTAATTGGAATAACTGACTGAAGTACATTTTTTACCATTTTTTTTATACTTGTTACAGGAAAAAAGCCTTTTTTTTTTATTCCCTTAATAATAATGCTTACATACTTTTCCCACTCAAATGTGACTTCTGCATAATTCTGAACTGGATAAATCTGTGTTTGGTCAGATCAACATATTGGTATGCAGGTCACTTGCACATAAATAGATTTATTATTTACTTTTGCTTCCTCTATACAATGGAATTCTACTCAACATTTTTCACATAGGCATTAAAGTCTTTAAATTCAGTGAATCAGGCTCATAAAGAGGGTTTCTTGCTTTTTTTGAATTTCATTCATCTGTATAGCACATAATTAAAATATTGTTTGTAGTAAGCATATTTTGAAGACAGTGGGATTCATATAATTTCATCAGATGTAAACTCTAGAAAGAGGTTTTTCACACTCCGCTCCCATATATTAAAGAGTTCACTTCAGAAAAAAAGGTTTCAGGCCATAATTTATGATCTTCTATTTCATACTTCCACTAGGACTTCATGAATTATTTATATTTATCTAAGCCATTAATAAATACAATACAATACCATTCTTTACCTCATTTAGAGGTGCCTGGATTCAAATAGACTAAACAAATAGTATAATCCACATATGAATAACATTTAATTATCATATTCTATCCAATAATGAACAGTAGAAAAAAAAATATGTAGTGTAGATCATCCTATATATAACCTATTCTTTGCTTCTGTGGGGCAACTTAAAAACATATTTATCTTAATTTTTTGGTTTTATGTAATTTCTGTCCTTAAACTGATATACATACCTTTAGATTTCACAAAAGTATCCTGGTTCCATTACATGCCCCTCTTATTTAAGTGCATATTCCCTAATGTGGGGGGAAAAAAAGTTTTTAGATATTTATTTAGTGTTATGGTTATAATTATACACATTTTTAAGAGCAAAACACTAACTGTTATAGAAAGGCACATTTAAAGTTACCTTAACAACATTAGCATTACCCACATCCCCAGCATCCTTCCAGCTTTCACTTCTACCACATAAAGAATGTACCATAGGAGTCTTTGAATGTATGTCCTACTATGATGGTACTTTGTTAATTTACTTTACTTGTATACTTTTTCTCTGGAATACAAACATTCTAGTGTATGTGGTTTGCTTTGGTGTTCTTGAGGCTCCTGGCAGATGTTACACTTAAGATGTATTTCCAAGTTAATCATGTAATCTGGCTACACATTCAAGCCAGCCTAGTAACCCAGCCACACATTCAAGCAAATAATTATTCAGTAAAGTGGGGAGTAAGCCACACAACTTTTACACAGAATATATGTGATAACTGTGTAGCCTATTCCCATTGCAATTTAAACTGAATTTGTGACTTTTCCCAGCCTCAGGAGCACACCAGAGCCCTTCAGCACCCCTTCATGAACTCAGATGCACTCTCACGGCTGGAAGCAGTTTTTAGAAGTCCAGGGTACCATGAGCCTAACATTATTCAAGCTCTCCAATGTCGGACTCACTGTGCCACACACCTTTGAAAAGTGGGCATCCAGTTGGAAGCCCCAGCTGCACTCCTGCTTTTTTATGTTCCCAGGCACCCATGGAAGTAGCACCTGATTTCCCAGCTTCAGCTTCTGTGTACACAGGAGGATGCAACAAGGGATCAGTGATCTTTCCACCTCTCAGCTGCAGATGCCCTCTCCCTTATCTCATGCTGCCAGGTAGCAGTTGGGATTTGAGAAATGTTATGCCCCATTTCCAGAATTGCTCAACTTGGGAAGTCATGCAGTTTGGGGAATTGGGTATAAATGCCAGTTCCACCCTGCCTTAATATCTACAGCAGCCCAAGACAGACAGCAGTTTTTTTTATGGAAATACCATCATTTTCTGTAAATCTCCCAATGATAGTCTTACATGAAGTTACTTTTCATGAAAAGATTTAGGGTTTTTTGGGGGATTGTTGTTGTTGTTTTTTTCTACTGTTCATTATTTGTAATACGATAGTGTCTAGGAACACTGACTGAAACTGGTACTGAATGTGAATGCGGTAAGACTTGGTTCCAAACTAGAAGGACTTACAATTTAAATGGAAAGTGAGAGAGAAAGGAAATATTATCTTAGAAACTCTCTATTTTAGTGACTGCCTATTGCCTTAAAAATGAAAAAGCACTTAGCTGTAGTATTGCAGTGGAAAGCCACATTTCATATTAACTGCTACAGTCAGGTACAATCAAATGTAACGTGGTACTGGTTTCAGTGATTTTTGAGGACAGTAACACTGACATATAGACAAGACTGTTTGGGTGGCCTTAGTTATGTATTTCCAACTAATCTATGCTTTTTCATTCTTTCTTTTTAAACCAAGCTATGAGATTTCCTGAATTTTTTAAAGGTGAGAGAGCAGATAGATAAATAGCTAACTAGAGAGAGAGGTTATCTGGCTGACTGTAACACAGAACACTAGAATAAGACAAATCCTTCCTCAGGTTCCTCACATTTTGCCTCAGGTACAGGAGCCAGAGCCAGATCCATAGAAATGTTAGCTTTCCTTCTGGCACCCACAAATAGGTGGAAGGGAAGGACTTGATTCATGTTAATTTAGCTTCAAATTTGCATTGTTGGTTTATGAGGAGGATCTGCTTTGATTTCTGAAACTAACTGGGAGTAAATTAGAATATGAATAAGTACGTTATGTAGAATAATAATATAAAAAGATGGAATTAATACCTGCATAAAAAGAAGGTCTATTTTTGTTGGGGTGAGGGGGAGGGATTCTGTCATTAGACAACATTTAAAACATGCTTACATTGGAGGATATGGTGAATAGGCCTGTGAAAGTTGGCAATGATCCGATCTGGCTTTGGATCTAGCCGCTTCAGTTGGCCGCGATCTGATCCAGAGCTCTGGACCGGGTTTCCGCCTTGATTTGGCCAATGTGGCTCCGAAGCTTTGGAGCCACCTTGGAGATCCGGCCATAGGGTATAATGGGGAATCAATTAAATATCTATAACTTTGTTGTTTCTTGTCCGATTTGGATGAAACTTGCAGGAATGGTAGCCTCTGATGAGAGCATAAAACCTACTAAATTTCAAGAAGATTGATGCATGGATTTGGGGGGAATGGCACCACAAATTCTTGAAAGCCAAACTCATGTCACAGCTGTGTGTTACAACACAGGGGGGTGAAAACTGCAGGGATGGTAGTGCGTACTGTGACCACAAAGCCTGCCAAGTTTCAAGAAAATCAGTGCGGGGGTTTGCGGGGAACTGCACCTCAAACTGTAGGCAAGCAAAACTCGTGACATGGGTGACACTGCGTGTGTTAAGGCTCAGCAGGGTGACAGCTGCAGGGGCGGTGGCCCCTGCTGTGTCCATGATGCCTGCCAGCTGTCAAGGAGATCAGTGCAGGAGGATTCTGGGGCCCTGCACCCCTAGCTGCTGACAGGCAAAACTTGTGCCAAGACTGTGTCTGTCTTGGGGCAGTTGATTGTCTGTATTGATTCTTTCCTCTCCTTAGCCTGGTTTTGTAGGTGCTAATTGATGCTCATTTAGTCGTTATATAGTAGCCAGTTCCTGTGTATCGAGCTGGTCCCTGAGTCCCTGGTCCCTGATTGAACCATGATTGATTGATTGGTAGCTGGTAACACCGTAGCTTAGCATCCAGACCTGCAGTAATGTTTCTCTTTCCTGCCCCAAGACAGACAGTCAGTCCCACAAACATCCACAGCATGAGTTTTGCTTGTCCTCAGCTTGAGGCACTTCCCCCCCCCCCCCAAACCCCTGCACTGATCTTCTTGAAATTTGGCAGACTTTGTGGCCTCAGTAAGCGCTACCACCCCTGCAGCTTTTACCCCTCTATGTTGTAACACCTAGACGTGACTTGAGTTTTGTTTTCAAGAATTTGGGATGCTGTTGCTCTCAAACCCATGCACTGGTCTTCTTGAAACTTGGCAGACATTCCTGCTACATAATCTACCCCTGAAAATTCATCCAAATTGGACAAAAAACAACAAAGTTATAGATATTTTATTGTTTCTCCATTATACCCTATGGCCAGATCTCTGAGGCAGCTCCGAAGCTCTTTGGAAGCTCTGAACTGCTTCAGGAAGCCTAAGGAGGCCACCACTTTAACCTGGACATGCTGCTTCAGACCTTGAAGCATCCTTAGCTTCTCCAGATCCGAAGTTCTGTCCCAAGTCTTGCACAGCCCTAATGGTAAATGTTGATTTGTAGCCTTGTGTATGGCTGGCCCTTGACACAATGCTGAAGCACGCTGCCTGCCCATGCAGGGCAAGCAGTGGTGCTGGCTGCAGGGACCTGGACCTAGCTTTGTGGCAGGGGAGTATGGTTTGGGGGTGGAGAAGGGTGGGAGGGGACCATGGGAGGGACACCCAGCTCCCCATTTATTCTCCCTGCCCCACATTCATTCCCCCAACTCCCCATTCCTTCCCCAGCCACCCCCTATTCATTTTTGCATTCCCAGTGCGTTTGCCAGCATTCACCTCACCCCTTGTGGAGACATTCCCCTGTTTGTCTCCAGCCTCCTGCTCGTTCTCTTGCTCATTCCTGAAGAACAGGAAAAATGAGGGGATTGCAGGGGAGAGCAGGAGAACAAGCAGGAGGTTGGAGATGAGCAGGGGAACATTGCCAGCTCTTCAGGTGCTCGTCTCCTAACTTCTGCTCGTTCCCCTACTCGCCTCATTTTCCCTGCTCTCCCTTGCTCCCCCTTGTTTCCCCTGCTTCCCAATTATTTTGCTTGCTCTCCCCTCATTTCCCCTCCTCTTCCCAGCTCCTTGATTGCTTCCCTGACCAACCCCGCTCCCTCTGCCCCCCACATGGCCCAAGCTTACTGCCAGTGGCCGCCTCAATCAGGGCTGCTTGGTGCCTTGTGGCAGATCCCCCCTGCATGGCAGGGGGCAGCAGGGCTCAGCATCAGCTGCCTGGCACCCACACTGCTTCTGCCTCATCATGCAGGTGCAGCCCAGCTCAGCAGGCATTGTGGAGTGCCATGCACTGTCTGGCAATTCCATCTGTCACCTATGCTGGTGTGGCTCACCTCCAGTGACCCCCAGGTGCCAGATAGCATGCAGCACCCTGCTGAGTTGAGTTGTACCTGTGGGAGATGCAACACTGGCAGCACATGCCAGGTGACCAGGGCTGATCCCCACTGCCCCCTGCCACATGGAGGTGGGGGGCTTGCCATGAAGCACCAGCAGCTCCAACATCTGCTGCTGTAGCTGTGAGTGCAGGGACACTGGGGCTGTGTGGGGCAGCAATTGGGGGCTGCAACTGAGTGGGAGATGATGGTGAAGTTGGAAGTGAACAGGGCCTAAGTGTGAGCAGGGTGCACGTGGGCCATGCAGAGGATGGGACAATAGCCCCATGTGGGGGAACATGTTGCTCCTGCTGGTTGACTGTGGCCCCTGTTGGGGGGCTGTGGCCCTGTGGGGGAAGCAGACTGTGAGCTGTGTCCTGCAGAGTATAGGGACCCACCCCTCCGCACAACCACAGTTCCCCCACAATCCACTCACAAACCCTACACCCCCCAAGCCACACCCACAAACCCCTCATTCATGTACCTATGGGTCATGAGTAAGGGCACTGGGGTCGGGGGAAGGCTGTGGGTTGAGAGTGAGGGGCAAGTAAGTAAGTGGCAAGTAAGGGCAAGGAAGTGGCATATCAGTGCTGCACATCCTGGTGAGTGAAGGGAGAAGGGGCAGCTCTGATTTTTCTATGACAAAAAAGCCAAAAGTCAATGCCAAACTGTAGAGATATTTAGAATTTATTTTATTATGATGATGAAGGCACTGGTAGGCTTCTAAATTTCTTTAAAATTTAAAATATATCAATAAAACAGTTTCCCAGAGTGTGTGTGTATGTGTGTCTAGTTTTCCTTGTAGAAGAACATGGAGTTTGGGGTATTTTAAAAAGTGACCTTGGGATTTGTTTTTATCAGGGATTTTTCAGTTTTTAAGTAGGCAACACCAGAATTCCTGCTAGTGAGGCAAGTGGCAAGACCCAGGCAGAGGAGTGTGCTCAGAGCTGGCACTCAGGACCCAGCTGAATGTGGCTGACCTCCTGGCCAGTGGGGGCTGCTACCTGGCTGTCGCCTGCTGCCACAGATGGCAGCAGGCAACAGCCAGGTAGCAGCCTCTACTGTCAGACTGCTGCAGTGGGTAGAGGGTACAGAGAACTCTCATGGTTCTTTCAGCAGTCCAGCTGGCAGAAGAGGTGGTGTCCCCAGGTAGCTATTGGCTGGGCCTCAGAAGATCCTGAGAGTAAGTAGACATGAGCTGCTTGCCAGGGCAGCTTTTTATACTGCTGGGCCTAGCACAGGTGCTGGCCCCCGCTTCTAGCTCCCCCTGGCTGCAGATCCAGGAGGAGGCAGGCAGTGCCTCCAAGTGGCACAAGTGGCACAATTAGCCCCGCATCAAAGTGCATGTCCAGGCATGTGCACTGAGGCAAAAAACCCTGACTCAAATTTGCACTGCTTTTAGTTGAGCTGCTGCAAATGCACATGCCTGCATGTGTGGACATGCCCTTTGCGTGCATTATGGCCAGGTAAAGACATTATACTTTTACTGCTGTAAGTCATCAGAAACCAGCCTATACCCATAACACAGCAGCAGTTTGGTACCTACAGACTGGTTTTAAAATACTAGAACTGGGTGTAAGATTACTTCTGCCACTAAAGGTCAAACACGTGTTCTGGTCATATAGAAATAGCATTACTCTCCAGAAATACCCAGATATCTCCCTATTCCTATTCCTAGGGTCAGATCATATTCCATCTTGTTCAATTACCTAAAAAATCTTAATAGATGAGTAGTGTGACACTTCCTCCCTGTTTTATGAGACTTATTTTTAAGGTTAGATAGTGGTGTGTCACAAAAGTAAGTATGTTCATGTCTTGGGGTTTTTTTTTTCATAGACACAGGCAGACTGGAAAGGGCCTTTACTTTGTTTTTAATGAAAACTGAGATTACAGATAGAAGTCCAGAGGTCTATTATCATCCCCTAAGAGACACGCATCCAGGTTTCGGAAGCGTTGTGCCTTGCTCTGCCAGGCTCAACAAGGTGATGATCAGTCATCTCTGCTTGCCTAAATCTCACAAGTAACCTTGATTCCACAGTCTTTGGGGTTGTTAGAGTATTCATTATATACTTATTTTTCATTTTTGATGTTTTTAGATGCATCTAAAGCAATGTTACCACTTACAAGCATCAAACAATTCTTCAAATACTAGGAAGCATGAAAATAAAGATCTAACAATGGATTTAGATAAGTAGCACCACCTTTTTTGTGTGAAAACAGCTGGCAAAAAGAGCTACATTGAAGTTTACAAAATCAGTAGCACTGTACAGTGATAGAGGACATACTCCCTAGATCATCTGGCAAAATATATCAGAGACAGGAGTGGATCTCTGGGGAACAGTGTGGTGGTGAAGTCACACACCACCTTTGCTTGTGTAGTACACACAGAGTGAGCTCGCTACCTCTAGGAGCTCTGGTCTCAACCACTGTTTCCATCACTGGTCACATTTCCTAGATCAGTGAATTTTCCACAACACTTGCCTCCACCCCTTTTCAAAATTCTAGATCCACTCCTGAAAGGCACAAAGATTTTTTGTAGTATCTTTTATTGAACGAACTCTATTGTTGGAAGAGATGTGTTGGGCTTATTCTGATATGCAGTATTGTTGTTATGACCCTTTGCCATCAGAGGAGGCTACATTTTGCTACCGATGCCTGATATTATTTGCTACCAATACCTGATATTATTTGCAAAGGAATCAAAGACTACTAACAGACATATAGCCCTTCCACACCCCAAACAAAACAAAACAAAACAAAACAGAACCAGCAGATTATCAGAAGATGTGCATTAGTTCCACCCAACGCCTCAGTGCCTGTATAGAGCAAATGCTTCAGCAGGGCTTTTTGGTGCTTTCATCTAATAGCTGATTCAACCAGCTATTAAACAAAAGCACCAAAAAGCCCCACTGAAGAATTCAGTCTGTTTGGAAGTTGGGTGAGCTGCATCAAATGAACATGTCCTGCACTTGGTGCAGGGACACATCAAACTTAAAGGTAAAGCACTCAGTGTTTTTTTTCTCATCTGTAAGAAGTCAAAGATACTATAACAATATGAATATATTTAGCTGACATAGCAGTAACATCCCTGATGTTTCTCAGGATGGAATTCAATATTGATAACAGTATTCAATATTGATAACAGTATATTATATCGCACAGTTCAACAGCAGCATAGAGGCAATATGTCAGGTTTACCTTTATAATGATCTTTCTTTCATGTTACAAAACATGCAAAACCTGTGAATGAAAGGCTGTGGTCATTAAATTTACTTATATGAAGTAAGTATTTTGTCCTAAGGCTGTCCTTTAGAATGGTTAAAGCCGTAGCCTGTTATGAAGATTGGAAAAATGAAATTACATTGACAAAATACAAAAATAGAAATCTCAAATAATTTTTCTTTTTGCTTAAGTTTTATGCACATCCATACATATTTACATGGGACTCCTATGAGGAAGTAAGAATGGGTAGGACAGATGAGAATAGATACTGGAAAAGGTAGAAGTTGTCGGAAAATACAAGGAGCCCATGTGAAATTCTTATATTTATCCTAAACAATGCACAAGTTAAAAGGTTACCCAAATCTATACTTCTGTCTTACATCAATAGTGGCTTGAAAGCATAAAAGAGACTTCTTAATAATGTACCTCTTTGGTTCACCTGGCTTTTGTTTTGAATCCTTTCTCTACTTTAATAAGCTCTGCGATATTTTAATGAACTATAAACATCTATTGAGGATTCTGTGCTATAATAATGATTTTATTAATATTTAATGATCATAGTAGGTCTAATACAGAAAAATGGTATTAGGCAAAAAAAAAGTGCTATTGTTATTTTGTGTGTGCAGAGCTACCCATCACACAGGGTCAGAAAACATCAAGTTTTATCAGGAATCTAATCTCAAGCAACATTATAGGCTAAATATTTTGTGGGTTTTTTATTTTGACAGATAATACGTAAAGTTACATGCCATAATAGAGTTACATGTAATACATAAAGAGCACATACAAGCATTACCTTTATAGCCCCATAACCAACATGTGCAAATGTTCGCAGGGCTTAGCTTGTGAGTGTTTGTTCATACCCAGTGTTACAGAGCAGATACCTAATTTTTGAGCTAAAAATTCACATTAATTTTTTGCTTCCCTTGACTTTGCTTCATTTACTCTTATTTACTGTCGTGTCCATGGCATGGTAAAAATGCTTTGAAAACTGTAATCTCTTGATCCCTTCCCAGAGGAGGTCTTATTAATCTAGAAACAGGTGAGGAAGCAAACTAACAGAATGTAGAGAAGAAATAAGTTAATATATTGTGCATCTATATTAAATAGTTATGTAGAATAATAATATTATTCTGTATAGTTTTCATAGATTTAATAGACATTAGGGGTTGAGAGGGGCCTCACAAGATCATCAAGTCCAGTCTCCCTACCTTAGGCAGCAAATCTTCTGGGGTCAAATGATCCCAGCAAGATAACCATCCAAATGTTTTTTGAACTTGCACCACCTCTTGAGGGGAGTCTGTTCCAGACCCTGAACACTTGGACTGTAAAGAAAATTTTCCTTATGTCCAGTCTAAATTGACCTTCCAGAAGTTTGTGGCTGTTATCCCTTGTGGAGCCCTGGTAAACAACTGTTCTCCCAGATCCTGGTGAACATCCCTTGTACACTTTTAGACTGCCATCAACTCCCTCCTGAGCCTTCTCCTCTCCAGGATGAAGAGTCCCATGTCCCTCAGCCTCTCCTTGTAAGGCTGGCTCTCTTGGCCTTTGATCATGTAAGTGGCTCTCCTTTGGACTCTCTCAAGCTTATCCACATCTCTCCAGAAGTGGGGGCCCAAAACAGGATGCAGTACTCCAACTGCGGCCTCACTAAGGCCAAGTAGTGTGCCTTATAACACCTTATAGTTTTATAAGGTAAATATAAGATCTTAGTATTGGATTGCTGAAGATATAATCAGACTTGCACACTTATTTAAAGGGTAAAAATGGATAAAGTGACTGCCAATTCATTAAATCAGCACCTGATATTAACACAGTCCTTGTAAACTGTCCTGGGAGTTATATATCGTCACATCCCTCCAAACGACATACAGGGCAGTGACCTTGAACACTAATAGTCATTTAATAGCACTTATATTACTACAGATGAGCGCTGCACATGTATTAAATTAGTCTCACAACACTGCTAGGAAGTGGGAAAGTATTAATAATCCTCATTCAGCAAATGGAAAAATAAGGAACAAAGACATTAAAAGCCAGATCTTAATTGACACTTAAAAATGACTTAGGCATATTTTAAGCACTTTGGTTACAAAGATTGATAGAAATCAACCCTGCTTAGGCACCTAGAATGTCTACCCCTGTCTTACATCAACAATGGCAAAGAAGCATCTTCATTTTGATCTGAAAAAATTCATAGGGCTACTCAGCATACCTAGGAGAAATCACCGAAGTGACTCCCTCCTGCCTAAGCCCACTGTGAACCAAAGCAGTCTGGGATATGCATAAATATTTCCTTTCCAGTTCCTTTGGCAAGGCGAGACATTTGGGAACCCAGGAAACTACTGCAGAGAGCACATGTGTGGCTTGCTAGAAGATGACAATGATGACTGTGGTGCTGCTTCTCTTTGGCCCAATAATCTGTATTTTCCAAGGAAGCTGGACATAGAGTACACATATAGTACATTTAGCCTTACAGTATTCAAAACTACATCCTCCCTTTTATGAGTGTCCTAATCACCAAAATATGAGAGTCTGAGTGATAGAGAGTGAATTTCCTTAGTGCATGGTTTGATTGAGTCCTGCCATTTTTTCTTATAGCATCAAATTAATTAACCTTGAATGAAATGAAATCCCACTCTTTTTAATAGCATCTTCTAATCTCTATTATGTAAATGAACATGACAGAGAATGGGGGATAAGAACCTAGTGGTTTGTACTGAATATCATCTGCTAGACAGACAGCATCTCCAAGACTCGGCAGTGCTTTTGTACATAAGTCTACAAAACTGGTTTTAATATAAAGATTGTGTGTGCCTAAGTCTAAATTAGGTACAACTTATCTGCATAAATACTTGCATATTGAGTATGTCTACACAAAATGTTTACTGCAGTTAACTAATTAGCTTTACAGTAAAACTTCTATGTGTGGTGCTATTAGGACAGAGTAAACTAATTGAGCACATCCAGATGAGCATGAATGTGCCTCTTGCAGCTTCTCAAAGGGGTTTAAGAAGCTGCAAGAGGCACCTGTGGGAACCAAAAAAGTTCCCCATACTGCAAATTTGCAGTGTGGAAGCAAAATTAGACACTTGGGGTGAAAAAAAAAATGTGCTTCAAAACAGCAGAGCAAGGCATGGTTCCAAGCTGTGCTCTGAGGCATCCAGAGGCTTGCGTCCTCCATACAGACATTCTGGTAGCCAGCTAGAGTATCTCTATGGCTGCTCTTTGCCCTCGTGCTGAAGCGTGTTGCCTGCCTGTGCAGGCTGCAGTGATTAGAACCTGTGCCCTGTGTCAGGTAAGTAGGCGGGAGTGGGTTGGAGAAGGGGTGGGGGGAAGGGACCATGGGGGTCTCCATCCCCTCCTCACTCTCATTACTGCCCCACCTGGCCCCAGCCCATGCTCTGTCCCCCAATCACCCCCGTTCAGTCCCAACCCTTGCTCACTTCCATAGCCCCGCAACTGCCTCACCTGCTCTGAGCTCCTTACTGGCTGCTCTGCCTGGCCTCAGTCTTCTGGCACTCATTAAATAAATAAATAAATAAATAAATAAAGCCCTGTACTCACCGGCTATAGCAGCAGCCATTGGAGCCCCTGGGAACTCATGGCAGAGACCCCCACATGGCATGGGGCATTAGTAGGCAGTGAGAAACAGTCCTAGCCACCAGCACACACACTGCTGCTGCCCCATGGAGCAGATATATTATGGCAGATACAGCACTGTCTAGGAACTGGTGCCACTGGGGCTGAGTGGTGCCAGGCTCTGGGTGACAGCTGGAGTCACCCCAGCTCCCAGATGGCACACAGCGACCTGCCATGCTGCGCTGCACCCATGCAATGGGGCAGATGCTGTCTGGGTGCCAGGAGGCTGGGGCAAGTCCCTGCTGCCGTCCCCCTGGCCCCGCACCATGTGATGCCATGACTCTGCCATGAATTTCTAGCAGCCTCAATGGCTGCTGCTACAGTGAGTGTGTGTGTGGTGGGGGTTGAGGTTTGGGGTTTTTTTTGAGTGCCAGGGGCCTGGGGCCTGGCAGGGTGACAATGAGGGTGAGGAGGGGCTGGAGACAAGCCCCTGGAGGATGAGGATGGAGATGAGCCTTTGGAGATGAGCTAGAGATGTTCCCCTGCTCATCTCCAGCCTCCTGCTCCTTCCTCTGCTTGTCTCCAGCCCCCTGCTCATTCTCCTGCTTGTCTCCATCCTTGGGAGGCTGGAGATGAGCAGGAGATCAAGCCAGGGGCTGTAGAGAGAAGAGGAATGAGCAGGGGGTGGAGATGAGCTGGGGAATATCTTCAGTGCTTCCCAGCCCCTTGCTTATTTGCTCAGGTGGCAAATCAATATGGGCAGCAGCTAATGGGAGGTACTGTGGCTGTCAGAGATAGCAAAGAGCTTTCTCTGGAGCTCAGCCAGTCAAAGTGAGTGATCTCCATCATTATGTCTTTCCAGGGGCTCTCAGGTTTCATTGAAATGGATACAGTAGCTCCACAGTGAGAGCAGGGCCTCCAGACCAAAGCCCTGGTAGCCCTGCTCTAAGCAAGAACCTGCCACAGATTTGAGACTAAGTTGCTTCTCCGGTCTCACTGAAACTGACCTCCTTGTGAGCCCATTATGTCCAGTAGGAACAATGAACCACTCCTGCCTAGTCCATTCCTAGTTGCTCAACAAGCCTCTAGTGACAAATCATAGCTGCGCAGGTGAGAGAGAGTTTGAGAAACATTTTACTTTAAGGTGTGATTGTCCCAGTTAAATGAACAACACTAAGCCAATAGGGTTAGTGTTTTTCCCAGGCCCAGCAAGGTATAAATGGAGACTCCCTGGGCAACCAGGAAGAGAGCGAATAGGCAAGGGAGAAGAGGAGGAGGAGGTGTTTCACTTTATGTAAAAGAAGCATATGATTGCTCAGAGCTCCAATATGAAACTGGAAATAGGGCTGTCAAAAGTCTCTGAGTTAGGGTCAGAGGAGAGATAAACAAGGGTGACATTGTGGTGGGAGTCTGCTATAGACCACTGGACCAGGAGAAAATGGTGGATGAGACTTTCTTCAGACAGCTAGCAGAAGTTTTCAGACCACAGGCCCTGGTTCTCATGGGGGACTTCAGTCATCCTAACATCTTCTGGAGAGGCTACACAGCTGTACACAGTTCAGGAAGTTTTTGGAGAGTGCTGGGAGCAACCTCCTGGTGTAAGTGCTGGAGCAGCCAGCTAGGGGCAGTGCTCTTCTTGACCTGCTACTCACAAACCAGGAGGAATTAGAGGGGAATATACTAGCAGATAGTAACTTGGGCAGCAGAGACCATGAGATGATGGAGTTTAAGATCCTGGGGAAAGGAAGGATGGAGATCAGCAGAGTAAGGACTGTAGACTTCAATCGGGGAACTCTTGGGCAGCATCTCCTGGGAAGTCAGCCTGAGGAGGAGAGGAGTCCAGGAGAGTTGGCTGTACTTTAAAGAAGCCTTACGGAGAGTGCAGGAAGAAACCATCTTGATTTACAGGAAAACTAACAAGTATGGCAGAAGACCAGCTTGGCTTAGAAGGGAACTCTTCAGTAAGCTAAATCACAAAAAGGAGGCTTATAAGAAGTGGAAACTTGTACAACCAACTAGAGAGGAATATAAGAGTATTGCTTGGACACAGGGTGGATTAATGCATAGGCAAACTAGGCACATGCATAGGGCCCTGAGCTGTGGGAGGGCCCAGTCCTTTCCTCTGAAGAGGTGGCTCCCTTCTCTTCCTTTCCTCTCCTGTCTGTCGGCCTTGCTGCTAAAACAGTTCCTTCATAGTGGCAGCTCCAAGCCCCACTCTGCATGAGTGGCATCACTCGGGTGGGAAAGGGGGTCTCAACCAGCCCAGGGCCTACAAGTTTGGTTTTTTTTGGCTAGGGCCTACTAAAGGGTTAAACCAGCCCTACACAGGCATGCAGGCATGAAGTCAGGCCAAAGCACAACTGGAGTTGCACCTAGCAAGGGATGTAAAGGGTAACGAGAAGGGTTTCTACAAGTATGTCAGTAACAAGAAGAAGATCAGGGAAAGTGTGGGTCCTTTACTGAATGGGGGAGGCAACCTAGTGATGGAGGATGCAGAAGAGGCTGAAGTACTCAATGCCTTTTTTACCTCAGTCTTCACAGGCAAGATCTGCTCCCAGATTATTGCACCTGGCAGCACAGTTTGGAGAGGAACTTAGCAGTCAACAGTGACAAAAGAACAGGTTAAGGACTGGTTAGAAAAGTTGGACATACACAAGTCCATAGGGCTGCTGAAGGAGTTAGCTGATGTGACTGCAGAGCCATTGGCCATTATCTTTGAAACTCATGACAATTCGAAGCGGTCCCAGATGATTGGAAATGGACAAATATAATGCCCATATTTAAGAAAGGGAAGAAGGAGGATCTAAGGAACTACAGATCAGTCAGCCTTACCTCAGTCCTTGGAAAAGTCATGGAGTAGATCCTCAAGGAATCAATTTCTAAACACTTAGAGAAAAAGAAGGTGATTAGGAACAGTTAGCATGGATTCACCAAGGCAAGTCATGTCTGACCAACTGAATTGTCTTTTTTGATGAGATGACTGGCTCTGTGGATGCAGGGAGAACCAGTGGATTTGGTATACCTTTGTTTTGGCATGGTTTTTGATAGGGTCTCCCACAAGATTCTCACAAGCAAGCTAAGGAAGTATGGGCTGCATGAATGGACTGTAAGGTAGACAGAAAACTGGCTGGAGAATCAGGCTCAGAGGGTAGTAATCAATGGCTCAATGTCTAGTTGGCACCTGATTTCAAGTGAAGTAGCCAGGGGTTGTCCCAAGGCTGGTTTTGTTCAATATCTTCATCACTTGGAAGATGGGATAGAGTGCACCCTCAGCAAGTTTGCAGGTGATGCCAAGCTGGAGGGAGTAGTAGATACTCTAGAGAGTAAGACTAGGATTCAGAGAGACCTCAACAATTTGGAGGTTTGGACCAAAAGAAATCTCCTGAGGTTCAAGAAGGATAAATGCAAAGTCCTGCACTTAGGACGCAACAATCCCATACATTTATACAGGTTGGGGGCTGACTGGCTGTAAATCAGCTCTGTAGAAAAGGATGTGGGGGTTACAGTGGACAATAAGCTGAATATGAGCCAACAGTGTGCCCTCATTGCCAAGAAGGCTAATGGCATACTGGGCTGCATTGGTAGTCAAGTTGCCAGCAGATCAAGGGAAGTGATTATTCCTCTCTATTCATCACTGGTGAGGTTACTTCTACAGTACTGTGTTTACTTTTGCTCCCCCCACACACTACAGAAGGGATGTGGAGAGAGTCCAGGAGAGACCAATGAAAGTGGTGAGGTGGCTGGGGCAAATGTCTTCTGAGGAGAGGCTGAGGGAACTGGTCTTTTTAGTCTAAATTGAGACAGGATTTAATAGCATCTTTCAACTACCTGAATTGTGGTTCAAAAACAATGGAGCTAGACTGTTCTCAGTAGTGGCAGATGACAGAACAAAGGGCAACAGTCTCAAGCTGCAGCAAGGGAAGTTTATGTTAGATATTAGGAAGACTTTTCTCACTAGAAAGGTAGTAAAACACAGTAACAGGTTAGACAGAGAAGTTCTGGACTCTCCATCCTTGGTGGTTTTTAAGACCCAGATGGACAAAGCCTTGGCTGGGATGATTTAGTTGGGGATGGTCCTGCTTTGAGCAGGGGTTGGACTATATGTCCTCCTGAGAACCCTTCCAACCCTAGTTTTCTCTGATTAACTTTGCTGAAAGTCACATAATAAGGTGTAACAATGCCCACTGTTATTTACTTATCTGGCGAGGGCAAGCAAGGGTTTCAGTTCTGCAAGAAGAATGGGAACTTTAATGAGTGTAACCCTTTCTGCTCTGTGTAGGATCATTAGAAGGGCAGATTTGCACTGTATAGATTAAATCAGAGATGCATAACATATGTTTTTATAAGCAGCAGCTTATAATCAGTGGCTTACATAATTAGATACTGCTTATATTGTAAGATACTCCTTACAAAAGCTTACCTTTTGCATCTTTGATTTAGTTAGCCTATAAGTTGCAAATCTACCCTGCCTTCTGCCTGACTTCAGACTAACATGGCTAACTACCTATCTCTCCTCTAGGGTGCATAGCCATCTCCAGACCTCATTACAACTGGCATGTGGCACTTCTACATGCTACAAACCCTTTTGGTTCCCATAATCAGTCTATATAAACAATAACTGGGACTGAAAAGCAGCTGTGTCTGAGTACTTGTGCATTTTTTTTTCTCTCACATTTATTTTAGTCATAGAAGTTAAATCAGTGAAATCATCTTGGTCAAATTGGTTTAGAGAGTTAACTCTTTTTCAAAGATCAGATTATTAGAGCTGTTCAAGTTATTTGTTGCAAACACAATAGTCACCATATTTAGATCTTTATGAACCATTTGTGCCTGGAAAGTCAGCTTTATTGATAATTATTTGAACAATGTGCACAATATTTTAGCTTTTGTGTAATCTGAAAACAGTTCAGTTTGGTAAAATTAGTATCCAAAGGTGGATCATCCAAATCACATGTTGACTGCTTTGTACTTGGATGACTAAAAATGTTTTAAGAAAGAGAATGAGTAACATCAGGAAAAAATATTGGGTTCTCATAAATGTTAATATATTAATACTAGTCCTTTTTTGCTCTCCAAATATATGTGCAAATATTTGCAAATTTGCAACATAAAGGGGCACAGATATTGTTGAAATGAATAAGTTTTGTGTTTGAAAGTGTTATTTAGTGAGTGTTTGTAGTTTCTGCTATTAGTAGACTATTCTGTTTAATACTACAGAATACTACAGACTATTCTGTTAAGACTATACTACAATAATGCTATACTCTATCGAGTATTATAATATAGTACTATACACTGTACCAAGAGGGACTATGATACAGTCGCCCGAAGATGTAGGGGGGCAGTCAGGAAGGCCAAGGCAGAGATGGAGATAGGACTAGCTTCCCGGATTAAGG